>CM060330.1:34035888-34060888 GCA_030674155.1 Stramonita haemastoma
ATATGAAGTAGTGATTTCTCCATACATGAAAGTACATGTTTAACTGTTGTTCCTATGGCTATATGGCCTGCAAAAACTGAATAAAAGTTATTGTTATTGTTACACACACACCCCACACACACACCCACACACACTCACAGCAACACACACACACACACACAAACACACTGACACACACACACACACCACACACTGACACACAACACAACACACACACACACACACACACACACACACACACACACACCACACACACACACACACACACACCACACACACACACACACACACACACACACACACACACACACACACACAACACACACACACCACAACCACACACACAACAACACACACACACACACACACACACACACACACACACACACACACACACACACACACACACACACACACACACACAATCATCAATAACTCCTTATCCCCCTCCTTCAACACAGGAACCCCTAGTCCGGCCGCAGGTCACCTTACATTGACCTCGCAGCCGCTGACTTTGACCGTGACCAGCAAGATGACGAGGTGTGAACAGCCTTCAGCCAAGACCAGGCCTCCTTCCGCTTCCCGGCAATGCACGCGGGCCCTTCGCCCTTCTCCCAACGACATCAATGACGACAGGCACCTTGCCAAACACCTGCAAGGCCAGTAGAATTTTATCATGTAAAAAATTGTATGATTCCTATCTCCAAACAGTGTAAAAAAAATGGTATATGCACACATCTGCCAAGACATGCAAGGCCAAGTAGAATTATCATGAAAAAAATTGTTGATTCACTCTCTCACACTTGTCCCTCTTGCTTTGATTTGTGTCTCTACAAGATTAGCACTATAATCCCATATAGTAAAGTAAGTAGAGTAGTAGTATATAGTATAAATTATTATTATTATTATATCTGCCAAAGACGTGCAAGGCCAGGTAGAATTATCATGAAAAAAATTGTATGATTCACACTCCTCTCTCTCCGCTTTGATTGGTGCTCTACAAATTCAGTGCTTATAAATCCATATATTATTATTATTACATCATATTATATTATTATTTTATTATATATATTATTATATTATATTATTATCATCATATCTGCCAAACACTGCAAGGCCAGGTAGAATTATAAAAATTGTATGATTCACAATCTGCCAAACCCATGCAAGGCCAGGTAGAATTATCGTAAAAAAATTGTTTTTGTATCTATCTATCTATCTCTATCTCTATCTACCTTAGTTGGTGACCATGGGGGCACCCCTGAAGACTCGACAACCAGTTTTCTCCATTCCTCTCTCTGTTCTGCCTTCTCCAAATTTTGTTGAGTTCTTGTTGAGTTTGTTTTTGTATAGGATTAATATTGTTTGGGAAAAAAATTGGAAAGTATGATGGTCATGAAAAAACAAAGTGTCATTTATATGGCACAAAGAAAAAAGTCAACATTCTTCCACATGAAACAGTACATGCATACATAGTATGTCATGTGAATGATATAATACACACTTATGAAGAAATGCCCTTCCTGATGAAAAGTATATATGAAGAGAAGTGTTTACCTCCCTTGCTTCAACTGTGCCAGTGATGCCGTGTGTTGGCCTAAGAAAAAAGCTGCCTGAAGGAAGCATTGAATTAGCGATAGTTTCTTTTTTACAGAACAGCACCACAGTTACAACCAGTGACTAATGGACCTTACTTTGGAGCACAGAGTTAATACCAACGTGGGAGACTGTTATTTATTTATTTATTTATTTATCTATTTATTCTTCTATTTTCGAGGAAAATGGAATAAGCACTCATGAGCTTTTTTTTTTACAAACAGACCCGTGTGTTTGCAGTATTGTAAATTTTGTCATCCGTTCCCACCTGCACTCAGTGGCCTACTCTTCCAAAAAGTGGAACAGGTTTAACATGTGCCAAAGATGTTCTGTCTTCTGCGTGCGTTCAAACACAGGACCTCAGTTTATAGTCTCATCTAAAGGACTTTTTGGGAGGGGAGGGGAGCCAGCCCTGATGTTAACTCCAGAGGGAAAATATCCCCTTGTTATGAGAAGCCACGTGGGAAGGAAGAATGCGTACATGAATGACGCTAATGTTCCTGGAATATGATGATGAACCGGTTTTGTGGGCTCATTTTGATTTGATAAAGTTGATGATATTATGTTTATATCTGACTACTGGTTTTTGCTCTCTCTCTCTCTTTCTGTCAACAGATATAATGTTATGATATCTGACTTCTGTTTTTCTTTCTTTTTTTCACCAGATGATGTTTATGATATTGACTTTTGTTTTTTTCTTCACAGAAATTTTATGGTATCTGTCTTTTGGGTTTTTTCTTTTTCAAAAGATATATGTTTATGATATCTGACTTCTGTTTTTTTCTTTCTCTCTTTCTTTCAACAAATATAAGTTTATGATATCTGACCTCTGTTTTTTTTCTTTCTGTCTGTCAACAGATACGGAGCGAAAGGTCGAATCGCTTCCTTTGGCTACATCAACCCCAGTTTTTGTCGCGGCCACTTTGTCGTCTTTTCGGAAACTTACTTTGGCTTTTACTGGATCGATGTGAAAAGCTTTTCAGTCTACAGACTTATGGAAGAGGAGTGGAGTTGATTTTGAAGCCTGTTGTGAACATTGGGGTTTTTTTGTACATTCTTTTTTTTTTTTTTTTTTTTTTGGTTCTGTGAATCTTGATATTTCCTACACAGAAGTTGATGTCAAGCTCAGTGGGTTTTTGTGTTCAGTGGGTTCATGTGTTCTTGTGTTACTGTTGGTTCGTGTGTTCTTGTGTTCTGTTGGTTCATGTGTTCTGTTGTTCACTTGGTTCATATGTTCTGTTGTTCACTTGGTTCATGTGTTCTTGTGTTCTGTTGGTTCATGTGTTCTGTTGTTCACTTGGTTCATGTGTTCTGTTGTTCACTTGGTTCGTGTGTTCTGTTGTTCACTTGGTTCATATGTTCTGTTGTTCACTCGTTCATATGTTCTGTTGTTCACTTGGTTCATATGTTCTGTTGTTCACTTGGTTCATGTGTTCTGTTGTTCACTTGGTTCATGTGCTCTTGTGTTCTGTTGGTTCATATGTTCTGTTGTTCACTTGGTTCATATGTTCTGTTGTTCACTTGGTTCATGTGTTCTGTTGTTCACTTGGTTCATATGTTCTGTTGTTCACTTGGTTCATGTGTCCTTGTGTTCTGTTGGTTCATGTGTTCTGTTGTTCACTTGGTTCATGTGTTCTTGTGTTCAGCTGGTTCTTGTGTTCTTGTGTTCATTCAGTTGGTTCATGTGTTGTTGTTTTCAGTTGATTTATGTGTTCTTGTGTTCAGCTGGTTCATGTGTTGTTGTTTTCAGTTGATTTATGTGTTCTTGTGTTCAGCTGGTTAGTGTGTTCTTGTGTTCATTCAGTTGGTTCATGTGTTGTTGTTTTCAGTTGATTTATGTGTTCTTGTGTTCAGCTGGTTCATGTGTTGTTGTTTTCAGTTGATTTATGTGTTCTTGTGTTCAGCTGGTTAGTGTGTTCTTGTGTTCATTCAGTTGGTTCATGTTCTGATGAGCAAATAATGGCCTTCATTCTGAAGCTGATTTTTTTTGGGGGGGTTTTTTTTTTTTTGTTTTTCCCTAAGTAAGAAGATGTTGCTTGCCAAGAGATAGGCAAAACCTTGCAATTTTCTTCATCAGGTGACCATACCATGCCTGTCTTTGTTGATGGTTTGTGGGGTTCATTTTCTATCTTTTTTATTGAATATATTTTGTAACGATTTTGACAGGAGTTGCTGTGCTTTTTCCACCTTTCAAACTTTTTTTATATGATATTCATATTGCCAGTACAGTCATTTTTTAAGCCAGAAAAGTTACTTTCATTTGTTTGCATGTTGTTGATAATAATGTATGGTATTTATATTGCACTGAATCTTGTGAAGCAAACAAATTGAAGCGCGACTGTGATAACGGATGACTGTGAAATTTTGATGATTGCCTTAGAGTTTTAATCGTCAACTGATCCAATTGCTGGATTTCAAAATGGACCCTAAGTCACTATGGTCTAACCTTTGAATTCAATGGTTCTCTTATCAACAGGAAAAAATGAAGACCTTGATACGGCCCCGTTTATTAATTTTTTTATCTCCACTGAAAAATGTATGGGTTTATGTTGATACATTAAAAAAATTTTAGGAAAGATGGACCAGTTGCATTGGATGATGTATCAGACTGCATAGATGTAATGTCGTTTTATAAGTCGACGAAACCCCTCAACAGGATTTTAACCTGGGGCAGCAGATCACATGCGCTCTAACCACCAGGCCCTGCGTGTGTGTGTGTGTGCGTGTGCGTGTGTGTGTGTGCGTGCATGTGTGCGCGTGTGTGTGCGTGCGTGCTTGCATGTGTGTGTGAACTGAGCAGTGGGATAATAGTAGATGCCTTTATTATAGAAACTAAAAGATCGGTTTTGGTATGGAAATATATATCACTTCTCTACCAGATGTTAATGTATATGCTCTTATAAAATTTCTTTGTAGTTGTCACAAGCTTCATATTAAGGTTGGACATTTCCATAACATACCACAGGAAGAAAGAATGTGTTCAAAATGCAATATTGTCTGTTTTAGGGGATAAATTTCATTATATCATGGAATAATGTCCCCACTTTACACATTTACGACAAGACTTTTTTCCTTAGCATTTTCTTCAACCCATGTCCAGTTATAATTTTTGTAGGCTGATGAAATCTGTAAAGTTCTTCTGTCTCTCTCAAAATTCATAAGATTTGCAGGTATTTCTTGAAATTTCATTTGTTCTCTGTCACAAGTGTAGATTTTGTATTTCAAAGAAACTGATATACCTCAACTGTTTGGAGACTTTTATGCATTTTGTTTGTCAATTTGTGATGAACTCTTGATGTTCAGTTCCTGTTAGTATTGATATCTTTTTTGGGATGTATTGCTGTTAGGTTTATTCTCCTGTTGAATTCATTTGTAATCCTCCATACTCCAGAAGGGGTGAAAGGAATTAAATCTTGAATCTTCTCGTGTGTGTGTGTGTGTGTGTGTGTGTGTGTGTGTGTGTGTGTGTGTGTGAGTTTGTGTCTGTCTGTCTGCTGTCTGTTTCTCTGTCTGTCTGTCTGTCTGTCTGTCTGTCTGTCTGTCTGTCTGTCTGTGTCTGCATGTGGGCTTGCGTGTGTGTGTAAAAAACATATCAATCAAAAGCACAGTATGCAGCAAAGAATTTTTTTTAAACTATGAATACAAATGAAATAATAACACTTATACATCTTAGCATATCAAGATTGATAAAGAAACAATTGAAGAGTGATTGATAGGGAGAGAGAAATCAAATCAAATCACATCAAATTCTCTTATTTCGAAGATAAGGAATCAGCACTCATGTGCTTTTTTACATCCAGTCCCTCTCTTATTAGGGATAATATAAGATAGAAGAAAAAAAAAACCCACAAAAGTAACTGAAAACAGCAAAAACAACAACAGTAATAATAAACCAACTAACAAAACAAGAGACAACAGTAACAGAGAGAGAGAGAGAGTTTATTATATCATGAAAGAAGAAAAGAATTAACAAATCTATGAAATAGTGACAAGAGTCAAAATCATCTATAGGGAACAGAGAGAGGGGCCTGCAGGCAAGTGTGTGTGTGGGTGTGTGTGCTTGCCTGCCTGCCTGCTAACGTATGCTTGAGTGCATGCATGCGTGTGTGTGCGTACGTGCATGTGTGTGTGCATGCACGCATACGTACTTATGTGTGTGTGGCGGGGGTAGGAGGGTATTCTTTTATCATTTTTTTTTTTTCAAAGATGATGGAATTAGTTCCTCATGTGCCTTTTTACATCCAGCCTCAGTGTGTATGCGGTTTTGTAAATTTTGTCATCCATCCCACCAGCCCACAATAGCCTACGACTGATTTTGTTGTTGTTTCTTGGCTGTTTACATCTCTTCGTTTTCAGCAGATTTTTCCACAAAATAAACTTTACATTTCAGTGGGGGAGGGAGGCGGTTCCTGTTAATTTTGGGGTTCTTCACATTCTTGCACCAGATATTGCCAACGTTTTTTTTTTTAATACACACACACACACACACAATATATATATATATATATATATATATATATAATATATATATATATATATATATATATATATATATATATATATATATATATAAACGATACAATTTATATATTGCTGAAACTTGTAAAGCAACAAATTAATCCACTTACATTAAAATCATTTACATGCATGCAACCATCCAGAAAATGAATGGATTAAAAATGACATCAAATTTATTTATACACACACACACACACATACACACACACAAGCAGCATACTTAGGCAGGGAGATGATAGTGGGTGTGGCTGTTGAAGGGTATGCACTGATGATGAAGGGGGAAGACCTTAGGTGAGATGTCAGTGTCATGGAGGCTGCAGTGGGGATTTTCAGCAGATGTGCGCTTGAAGTGTGCTCTACATTTTATTGGTCAGATTTATTTTTTATATAACTTTTTTCATATTAATATATATATATATATATATATATATATATATATATATATATATATATATATATATATATATATATATATATATATTGTCAAGACTGAACGGCATCATGATCAACAGAAAACAAATACAACAACAACATTAACAGCAAACGAGAACAAGACTTCACTGCTCTTCACACTAGAACCTACAGAACAGCCAGTAGGTTGCCTCCCTTCCATTGCAAGCTTTTATAACCATCATGCCATGAGAATACATGCTTTCATTAACAGGGTGTCAATGTCAATGTTTATTTTCAGATGGCACACTGAATAAGCAGTGCAATTGCTTTTTTTCATCAAGCCATCCATCTAAGAAAACAGAAACTTGCATATAATTATGTATATATGAGAATAACAAACCTAAACAAAATAAGTCATACAAATGAAATAAACAGAACATTTATTTCAAAGACACCCACCAACCAACTGCCACGGCGCAGTGGTTAGCGCCTTGGATTTTGGACTGGAAGTTTGCAGCTCGAATCCCATTAGAGTCATAGGGATTTTTTGGACTCCGGCCGGCTCCTACCCAGAGTGATTGTGCTGTGGGCTCAGTGGGAAGACTGGGGCCATACAGTCGAGCTTCATCCACTTTATGGATGCGATTTTGAGAGTGTTGCTCAAATTACCTGACCAACATTGCAGATGTCTGTAGCTCTCGGGCCCAGTTGACGCCGGGATATATCATGATAGTAAGCGTAGAGTATAACCCTGTCAAGTAGTCTTTTTTTTTTTTTTTTTTTTTAATTTCTTTTATTCTTTTATATCGAGGATAACGGAATAAGCACTCATGTGCTTTTTTTCATCCAGCCCCCGTGTGTATGCAGTTTTGTAAATATTGTCATCTTTTCCCACCGGCACACAATGGCCTACTCTTACGAAAAGCGTAACGGGATTTAACGTGTGGGCAAGATGTTCTGCTGCGTTCGCACACAGGGCCTCGGTTTACAGTCTCATCCGAAAGACTTGTAGTCTCAAAGCAGATGCACTTCCATAGCAACATCATTACATCAACCTCCTTACCCTGATCATCGTGCAACACACACACACACACACACACAAAAAAGCTGCCTCTGATTCGGTGACCCCAGTTGACGCCGGGATATATCATGATAGTAAGCGTAGAGTACAACCCAAACAGACTTGTATTCAAACCAGGCTGCCCTCTTTGGGGCTGCGGTGTCACCACAAAAATGGCGCCATCGACTTCAAAATATGCTAGTAAAGGCTGTAAACATACAGTAGAGCACTCTCATGGTGCCGTGGGCTCTGTTACTGTGCAAAAGTCAGGGCAGATGCAACTAGATGCGACTCAAACCAGCTTTTTGTCACATCTGATTATTTATGTGCCTTATTCTTGTGGGGAGGGGATGTGTACAAGGCACATGGGTGGGTGTGCGCGCATGTTTGTGTGTGTGTGTGGGGGGGGGGGGGGGGGGGCTTTTTGTGTGTGTGCATATTGCATCTGCCCTACACATTGCTCTGGTGCATCATTTTGCATATTATCATTATTATTATGTGTAATACTATGTATCATTGTGTACACTGTACCAGCTTTCATTCTGACAGACTTGTATTCAAACTAGGCTGCCCTCTTCAGGGGCTGGTGTGTCGCCACAAGAATGGCACTACCCATATCAAAGATGCTAGAAAAGTGTCTGTATACACCAGAAAACTCTCTTTGTGTCGTGGGCTCTGTTACTGTGCAAAAATCAGGGTAGGACGGGCCCTCAAACTGATGCTTTATTCCATTCCCCTCGAAATATAATAATGATAATGATAATGATGATGATAATAATAATAATAATAAATAATAATAATAATAATAATAATAATAATAATAATAATAATGATGATGATGATGATGATGATGATGAGATGATGATGATGATGATGATGATGATGATGATGATGATGATAAATAATAATATAATAATAATAATAATAATAATAATAATAATAATAATATAATAATAAAATAATGATAAAGTAAACAGAAACACACAGACAAGAAAGATTGTTATCGGCTGCATGGGTAAGAATTGGTTGAATGCAAGCACTTTGATTTGTTTTTGCAAGATATAGCGCTATATAAATTCCATTTGTAATAATAATAATAATAATAATAATAATAATAATAATAATAATAATAATAATAATATATGTTGTTATTGTTGTTATTATTATTATTGTTGTTGTTGTTGTTATTATTATTATTATTATTAATTATTATTATTATTATTATTATTATTATTATTATTATTTATTATTGTTATTATTATTATTATTATTATTATTATTATTATTATTATTAAAGGAAGAAGAAACAGTAGTGAAATCTTCAAGTGTAGTGCTCAATAACTTTTGCTACCAGTGCAATACACACACGCTTCGTTCCGTGATGCACGTGAAACCTGAACGACACTGTTCTTACCTACTCACAGAGGTCAGATCAGGTGAGTAGCCTTGGCCCCTCGCTTCACCACTCTACACCGGACCAGCGCTAACGCAACTTCGTGTCTGAACAGAGACAATAGTTACAATCCATCACTTTGCTGCAGGGTGGCCATTGGGGCAGTTTTCATCTGGGGCTACAGGTAAAACTTGATGGTTGTTTTTTTGTGTGGTCTCATGGTGGGGTTTTTTTTTCTTTCTTTTTTTTTTCTCTCTTTTTTTTTTTTTTTTTTTTTTTTTGGGGGGGGGGGGGGGGGGGGGGTTCTTACTACATATTTGTTTTTGATACTGTTTTTGGAAGGGGTGGGTGTGGGGTTGGCTAGGTAAAGTCAAGTCAAGTCAAGTCATAATGTTCTTTATTGAAGGTCAAAGATTTAAGTTTTCACAACCTTTCTTTTCATCCTGCTCTTGTGTGTGTGCATGCGCGTGTGTGCATGCGTACATGCTGCGTGTGTGCATGCCCTGTGTGTGTGCCTGCGTTTTGTGTTGCTTATTTTTTGGGGGGGAATGGGGTGGAGTCATTCCTCTGCTAGAGCTCTGAGGTTCATCAATGGTGAGATTTTGCATATTGGACTGGTTTTTACTGGCCATTAAAGTTAGCCACATTTCAACTTCGGGAATGGATGTCTATAAACACAATACCTGTGCGCTTCAATGAAATATTTTACATACGAACACTACCTTTGCAAAAACGAAGAAGAAAAGAATAAAACTTTAACTGATGTGAATTGCCATTTCTCAGGTCAAAACCTCCCTCATCACCGAGTCATACATAATGTCCACTGCTGTGCTGTAAAGAGGTCACCAAACTGACCATCCCTGTTTCTGTGTCTGAAATACAATGTCATCTGCTGGCTTCTTCAGAAAAAGAAAACGGTATAGAAAGTATAGAAACAGACATATTCACATACACACACATATAGACATCATTAAAGATAACAGAATTTTGCATTCAAGGATTTTCATAGCAATAGCAGTAAAAACGGAATAAATGTGGTCGTGTTGCATTATTGGGAAATAGCAAGTTTTCAAGTTTTTTTCTTTTCCTTTTGTGGGCAGCATGCTCCTAGCTAATCCTTGCTAGAATATTTAAACTTTGTTGTTTTTTTCTTCACAGAGGAGCCTTGTGTCATCAAGACGGCTGACAAAACAGCAGACCACCACGGCTACCACTACCACCATCACTACAGCCATCAACACCCCCCCCCCACCGCCACCACCACCACCGCCACTATCCCCCCCCCCCCCCCCCCCACTACCACCATAGAAACCACAACCAAGGAAAACTTTGCCCTCCTGAAAGGACAGCAGGCAGAAACGACTGAGTTGACCTGAGTTGAAGATGCAAACGTCAGTGCTCGGCTATGACCTGACATTAATAGGGTGGGGGGGGGGGGGGGGGGGGGGGGGGGGGCACTACAGCCACATCCAACACTGACCACTGACCGGATCATGAGTGCCATAGCTGCACTATCAGTCCACCTGCATCTTCTCCAGGGGTCATGAAGTCCACACCCACACTTTTAGCTTGAAACCAGCACAGGACTTGACTCCCAATTCTGTTAAGATCTAGGGGTTTTTTTCATCCCCAAACCATCAAGATTTAAGGGGTTTTTTTTAACCAAGAATGTTTAATTTCAAGATTAAAAAAAAACAAAAACACCTAAGCCCTGGAGTTACAAGCTGTGATGCTACCACACGAGAGGAAGACTTTTATAATCAACGGAAAGACTTGAAGAGAGAACAACATGGAACTCCGCATAGGCCACACAGAACATTGCCCTTGCAAGACTGACGGCCAGACTAGAGAAGATATGCAACGGCCCTGCTCCACTACGCAAGACACTCGGGAGAGAAGCATCTGGCCTGACCCTAACCCCACCCCAGTGCCCAAGAAGCTATACGGTGACTTGGAGGACCTGCAGCGTACTGCTGCCTTCACTGCAGAGACTGAGCTGTCTGTTTACTGAGGGACTGCACAGAAAAGCGGGACTTCAACCATCAACTGAATGTGAGTATGATGAAATCTTTTATATTTTATAAACACTCGATACATGTTGCATTATTTTGTCTGTCTGTAAGTTTGTCTGTTGTTGTATGTTCATGTCTGTCTGTCTGTCTGTCTGTCTGTCTGTCTGTCTGTCTGTCTGTCTGTCTGTCTGTCTGTCTGTCTGTCTGTCTGTCTGTCTCTCTGCTCTCTTTTCTCTCTCTCTCTCTCTCCCTCTTCTCCCTCTCTCTCCCCCCCTCTCTCTCTCTCTCTCTCTCTCTCTCTCTCTCTCTCTCTCTGTCTCTCTGTCTCTCTCTCTCTCTCTCTCTCTCTCTCTTCTCTCTCTTTCCCTCTGTCGGTTTCTCTTCTTAATTTTTTTTCCTTCTTTTGGTTCCTATATTTTTTTGTTTGGGTTTTTGTTGTTGTTGTATGTGACATGCTTTAAGACGGTTTATTTCTTTGCTATTTTTGGGACGCTCCTCTCCTCCTCCTCCCCCCCCCCCCCCCCCCCCCCCCCGTCTATTTTTTCACAGATCTGTCTCTGTCCCCTCTCGCTTCTCCTCTCTCTGTCACGACTCTTCTCTTTTCTCTGTCTCTCTCTCTTGTCTCTCGCTCTCTCTCTCTCTCTCTCTCTCTCTCTCTCTCTCTCTTCCTTTCTCTCTTTTCTCTCCTCTCTCTCCTTCTCTCTCTTTCTCCTATCTTCTCCTCTCCTCTCTTTCCTCTCCGGACTCACCACTATCTCTCTACACACTCTACCCATCACTCTCTCCCACTACCACCACACTACATTTTACTTTCATCTCTACACATCAACCGACGTTACATACATACAACACATCTAAAACAACATACATACATACACATACATCAACATACCCGCTGTTTACACAAAATGAATCTGATCTATCACACATATAAAAGGTGTCCCATAACCTAGGCGGTGGTAGGGGAGGAGGCGTCAGAGACCTCAGTTTCTCTAGGGGCCAGCATTTGAGGGCAGCACCCATCTCCCTCCCTCCCTACTTTACCTTCCCTGACCCTAAAGAGTGCAGTACCCATTGAAAGCTGGGTGAACTGGGGGGACTGTACTTAAGCCAAGGGCACACAGTCACCCATCCAACTGGTAACCAGGCTGGACGCTGCTTGACTTGGGGAAAGCGAGCGCTCTGACCACTGAGCTATGCCGCCCCCACACTTCGTTCGACAGCTAGAGCTCTGAAGTTTCACCAATGGTGACATTTTTGCGTATTACGACCGTTTTTGCCCACCATGAAGATAGCTGCTTTCCGACTTCGAGTATGTATGTATGTATGATGTATGCATGTATGCAATTTTATGTATGTATGAATGTAATGTAATGTAGTATGTACGTATGTACGTACGTATGTATGTAATACGTAGTATGTATGTATTATGTATTATGGTATTAGATGTATGTCTTTGCTTTCAGACACATCACACACATTTGACCTCCTCACCACAAATCATGACCCGCATGACTCTCACTGGTTAGGCCCGTGTTGGTCAATAAAAGGGAGGGAATAAAGACACTGGAAATGCAACCAAGCTTCTGCTTCTCTCTCTCTCTCTCTCTCTCTCTCTCTCTCTCTCTCTCTTCTCTCTCTCTCTCTCTCTCTCTCTCTCTCTCTCTCTCTCTCTCTCTCTCCCTCCCGACAAGCAACAATCGTTTTGTCGATTGGACGAAAAATCCTTGCGATGCTTTTGAGTGCCTGCAGTGGGCCGCGAATTTCGCAGGCATGACCAGAAACACAACACAACGGCTATGAGAGCCTGGACAATGGTCACCACACAAAAAAAGGAACACCTGTCTCGCCTGCACATTTTCTCCTTTCACCTTCACTTCTCCCGTTGTCTTGGGGCTCTCATCCCTGAAGTTTTCCAACCAGCTTCCTCCTCCTCGCTCCTCCGGTCCTCGCGCACGCGCAAATTTCCGCTTTTCCCGAAGCAAGTCGAGGCCAGTCCAGTCCACTCGGCCGCGTTCGTTTGCTGGACTTTACACTGACTGCCTGGTCAAGTAGCCTACCGTCAAGCGATCGCTGGGCACCACACTTCTGATTGCATCCTCAATCCTCGCTAAATGATAAAAGGTTGATAAAATAAAATGGAAGATAAAACGTAGAATAGGGAGTAAAATAAATGAAACGAAACCTAAATCTTTTTTCATTAAACGAGACATAAATAGGAAACAATGTACAAAGATACAATAAAAATAAAAAAAATAAACCATAGAACTATAAAAAAAAAAATTATAGGGAATAAAATGAAATGCAAGAGGACAGGATGGCAATCTGGACGTGACACGTCGATCATGCTGGTGTCCGTAAACACCACACCGCCTACAACGATCCTGGTGTCCGTAAACACCACACCACCTACAGATGGATCGTAAACACCACACCACCTACAACGATTCCTTGTGTCCGTAAACACCACACCACCTACAATGATCCTGGTGTCCGTAACCACACGCTACATGATCTGGTGTCCGTAAACACACACCACTACAACGATCTGGTGTCGTGAACCACCACTACAATGTCTGGTGTCCGTAAACACCACACCACTACAGCGATCTGTGTCGTGAACACCACACTACAGATCTGTGTCCGTAACACCCCTGAGCGATCTGTTGATGTCACGGTGAACACCACACCTACAGACATCTTGGTGTCCGTAAACACCACCACCTACCTACAGACATCTTGGTGTCCGTAAACACCACCACCTACAGACATCTTGGTGTCCGTAAACACCACCACCTACAGACATCTTGGTGTCCGTAAACACCACCACTACAGACATCTTGGTGTCCGTAAACACTACCACCTACAGACATATGTGTCGTAAATCACCTCAGTGTTCGTGTTGAAAATACCACCACCTACACAGGCTTTGAGACAGTGGTCACGAGGGATTGGGACTCTTGTCCCCTCCACATGTTCACAGCATTTCCTTTGGCTCTTTCCTTCCCATACTTTATTCCACGCGGGTCCTAATCTGGTGAGTAGTCGTAAGGGTCATCTGAGAGTCCTCTGCGGTGAATCGTGTGGATCATCTGAGAGTCTTCTCTCTAAAGCCATCATGTGGGTCACCTGGGAGCTGTCTCCTCAAAAATGAGGCCATCATCTGGAAAGCTGACATCAAAATATGCTCAGAACATGTAAGTATAGTTATAAGTATTATGTATACACACACTCTCTCATCACTCACTCAATCACTCACTCACTCACTCACTCACTCACTCACTCACTCACTCTCTACTCTCACTCATTCGCACTCACCGAAAGACAGAGACGGAGACGACAACTGCAGCAACAGACTCTCTCTTTTCATGTGTGTGTGGTGTGTGTGTGTTGTGTGTGTGTGTGGTGTGGGTTTGGTGAGAGAGGAGGAGGAAGAGAAGAGGAGAGAACGATGGATGCGGAGAGAGGAGACCTGGACAATACGTAAGATGTAGTTGGTTTTTCACGTGTGAAGGACGAGCAGCGATCAGACAGAATTAGATAAGGAGCCTCACGATTGTGTTATGTGATAAGTGCTGTTCTCCTGCCTCATTCAAATGGATAAAGTGTCACACAATTATGATCAATGTAAATCTTCACATCGTGGATTCCTCATGCGTCATATGGCAGAGAAATGTACATTTCATGTCGAATTGTTTTGTCATCCCTTCATGTCCCTGGAATGCTCTAAAAGTTACGCATAAAATGCATTCTTTCTCTGTCTCTGCTCTCTCTCTCTCTCTCTCTCTCTCTCTCTCTCTCTCTCTCTCTCCTCTCTCTCTCTTCTCTCTCTCCTGTACACACACACACACACACACACACACACACACACACACACACACACACACACACACTAACTAACTAACTAACTAACTCACTCTAACTCACTCTCGCACTCACTCTCACTCGGACTCGCCCTCGCACTCGGATACAAGCACACACACAAAAGTACGCACACCACACACACACACACACACACACACACACACACACACACACACACACACACACACACACACTCTCTCTCTCTCTCTCTCTCTCTCTCTCTCTCTCTCCTCTCTCTCTACTCTAACTCACTCTCGCATCACTCACTCACTCACTCGGACTCGCCCTCGCACTCAGATACAAGCAGACACACAAAAGCACGCAGTCTTAATAATGACGATATCAGTTCTGCTTTCAGAGGCTGTAGGTCTGGAATCAAGGGCCAGTGACCTAACCTGAGTGTGTGAGGGCAGCCATATTGACCTGCCTTTTCTGCAAAGGGAGAAGGTCAGTATCAGCAAGGCCCATAACCAAGATGGTTGTCAGGGTGGACATGAGGAACGCGACACGACAAATGATCAAGGATAGCATCGAAGATAACACGGCAAATCATTAAGGACAACATCGAAGACAAACACGGCAAATAATCGAGAATAATATCAAGAACAGCACCACAAATCATCGAGGACATTGTTGAGGACAACATCGTAGACAACGCGACAAATCATCATGACACACCGAAACAACACGGCGAGTCATCGAGTACAGCATCGAGACAACACGGCGTGTCATCGAGTACAGCATCGAAGACAACACGGCGAGTCATCGAGTACAGCATCGAAGACAACACGGCGAGTCATCGAGTACAGCATCGAAGACAGCACAGCGGATAATCGAGAACATGAGAGCACACAGCAAATCAGCGATGACAACATCGAAGACAACACTGCAAATCATCGAAGACAAGACGGCAACATCAACGACAACATTGGAGACATTACGACAAATCGAGGAAAACATCGAGGACAACGAGGACAACATCGAGGACAGCATCGACGACAACATCGGGGACAGCATCGACGACAACATCGAGGACAGCATCGACGACAACATCGGGGACAGCATCGACGACAAATCGGGGACAGCATTGACAACATCGAGGACAGCATCGACGACATCGGGGACAACACCTAGGAAAGCATGCAATCAATCGAGGACAATATCGAGGACAGCACGGCAAATCATCGAGGACAACATTGAGGACAACACCGAAGACTACACGGCAAATCATCAGTGACATCGAAGACAACACGACAAATCGTCGATGACATCATTGAAGCTGTGACATAAGATAAGATAGATAAGATAAGATAAGATAATAAAGATAAGATAAGATAGATAAGATAAGATAAGATATAAAATAAAGTAAAGACAACACGACAAATCATCGAGGACATCATTAAAGACAACACGACAAATCATCGAGGACACCGTCGAAGACAACATCGAAGACAACACGACAAATCATCAAACAGTGAGGACCACACAACAAATCATTAATGACAACATCGAAGTCAACACGTCAAATCATCGAGGACAACATCGAAGACAACACAAGTCATCGAGGACAACATCGAAGACAAAATCGGTATGGTTTAGACAATAGATATGTAACAACCTGTAACACTGCAAAGCAGTTTTTAGAGCAGTAATTATCCAGGTGAATGTGATCAATAATTACACCATAGACTGCATGCATCAACATACACAAGAGCGGCAACAAACCCAGAGAAAGATAATCGGTTATAGGTATTCTCAGAAAGCGTGCGACACTCCACACTAGGGCAGTTATTGCTCTGGTAGACGTTAGGGCACAAAATTTCATGAGAAAATATAGTTGTTTTTTTCTTATTTCAGTTTGTTGTAATTTTGGTCTAGAAGAGAGAGATGTAAAAACAAAAATTAATAATAATGGTGCTTTACAATTTATAGTTATGTAGACGAGGCAAGGTAAACAAAACAGTGAAGTATGGTGTAAAGGGAATCTGAATGATGGAGGGGATAGAGTTTTTTTTGTTGCCATAGGCAAAGTTTTGATGTAATTTTTTAAAAGAGGAAATTTTGTTTTAAATCTTTTTTTTTAATTGAATAACGTAAAATGGCGTGCAACCTCAACCAGTTTGGTCTTTTTTTTCTTTTTTTTTTAGTCTGAAAGAAAATTGAAATGATGCCACTCAATGAATTTTTGTTCAAGGTCGATATCTTTAGATCTTTAATTACCAGAATCGGCATCTGTTACATAGTTGACATGGAAATCTTGGATGCCTAGCCTATACATGCGCGTGCACACGCGCGTTTGTGTGGTTTTGTTTAATGAATCTATTGAATAATTGAAAAAAAATCACAGGTCCTAACATGTCAATGCGTTAAGACTGACTGTAATTTGTTCTTTAAAAAATTTTTCAGTGGTTCAAATAAGAATGATTAATTTGGGAAATGCTACCATCTGATATAATAACATGCTAGTGGGGCAACAATACGACAAAATTATTTTTTTTTTACGTTTTAAAAACCAAAAAAAAACCATCAAGTGATCATACAACTTATGTCCCTTGGTGCATGTAGGACTGTTAATGATTAAAGTTTCGTGATTTTTGAAAGTTTTTTTTCTTCTTAACGAATCAGATTAAAAGATAGGCTGACGTAACCTTTATTGCATATGACACGAAATGATCATTGACTGCTTGAGGTCTTTTTGTGGGGCCGTTGTTTTGTTTTTCGGCTTTTTTTTTTCCAACTTGGATTAAATGATTGCTTAAAAGAAAGCAACTCTTGCTTGAATATATCTCTAAGAGACACGTAGAATTAGCAATGTGATGCGATTAAAAAAAACACCTTTTTTTCAAAGAAAATTCTTTGTAGTAGCCTTGGACTTTTTAGGGCTTTCCACTATGAAGATTACTAATTATTTGATATGAGTTTTTTTTATCAACCAAGACTGAAATAATTTATAATGTTTTTTTTTTGTGATAGTGGCATCCTTTGCTGTTAACTTTTTAAAAAAATATTATCTTTCAATATGTTTGTTTAAAAATAGTTTGTACATGACACAATTATTGCTTGTCAGACGGAAATAATTTGTTTTTGCTTTTTACAAGTTAAAAAAAAACTGTTAATGAATCGGATTTCATATGTTCAGAAAATATGCTAGTCAACATTCTTGTAAGACTTGTAATAATCTGTTATGTCTTTTTAAATTTTTTTTTTAATTGATTGGGATCATTTTTAAAAAAAAATACTTATGTATTCTTTGATGCCTCATCAATCCTTGGACTCCCATTTAATGATGTTTTAAAGTAGTTTTTTTTTTGTTTTTATTTTTTA
Source organism: Stramonita haemastoma (assembly GCA_030674155.1). Lineage (NCBI taxonomy): Eukaryota > Metazoa > Mollusca > Gastropoda > Neogastropoda > Muricidae > Stramonita > Stramonita haemastoma. The sequence continues at coordinate 34,054,049 of CM060330.1, forward strand.
ACATAGATGGGTGCAAATACAATAATAGTTTGTAGTAGTAGTAGTAGTAGTAGTAGTAGTAGTAGTAGTAGTAGTAGTAGTATAGTAGTGTAGTGTAGTGTTGGAAGTAGTAGTTGTGAGTGGTGGTATAGTGGTGGAGAGAGAGAGAGAGAGAGAGAGAGAGAGAGAGAGAGAGAGAGAGAGGAGAGAGAGAGAGAGAGAGAGAGAGAGAGAGAGAGAGAGAGAGAGAGAGCGGGGGTTATGATAGTACAATCAAGTTTTACAGTATTATGAATGGGATGATATACCATTCCGACATGCACGAAGTATAAAGAAAATAGGCAGGTTAAATGTAATTACTTTTAAATATTTTTAAGTGAAAGAACTTTTCCACACATTACAAAACACGAGTGTTGTAAATTTTCTAATTTTAGTTTTTCGATGATAATGGAATAAGCATTAGTGCGCTTTTCTACATCCAGTCCCCCTATGTATGCGGTGTTTTTTCAATTTAGTCATCTGTTCGCACTGGTGCACAATGGCATACTCTACCGAAAAAGGGGAGCAGGTTTTTAATGTGTGGACGAGTTCTGCATGTGGTGTGTGTGTGTGTGTGTGTGTGTGTGTGTGTGTGTGTGTGTTGTGTGTTTGTGTGTGTGTGTGTGTGTGTTGTAGAGGGAGGAAAGGGGTGGTAGTGAAGAGGGGATGAAACTTTTGATAGATGTATTCTAAAGGAAAGGGGTGTTGAGAGGAGGGGGTAGAATACACATGTTGGGATCAGTGGTGATAGGATAAAAGGGGGGGGGGGAGGAGGGCTAGCTGATACATTTTTTTTCACGGGGTTCAATTTTGGCATTTAACTTTTTTAAGTCTTGCGTGGGTTATTTTAGGTGTAAATTCTTTTCATTTCAAAAATGAGAAACCTTGTTAAAAAAAAAAAACCCCAGAGATCTTTGACTTCCCTGAAAACTAGAAATTTATTCTTTAAAAACCTGAAACACCGAAATCCAGCAAAAACTGTCGATGATGTTGATAGGACTGGTAATTAGAATACGTTGAAAAAGCTTCTGGATTCCCTGGCTGCGGTAATTTTTAATCCAGAATAAAAAACGATCTATACCATTGTGTCTAGGCTACACACCATAGGTCTACCTGTTCTTGTGTCCACATGCATGCATGCCCACAGACCAGCCAACAGACTGACAACCCTTACCCCCAATATTAACCTTTTAACACTAACCCTAATCCTTTACAAACCTTAACCTTTACAGTTACTCTAACCCTGGCCCGTCATGTGGACACAAAATGGCAGGTAGATTCCTTGGTACATGCTGACACAATGGCGAAACATTTTTTGTCTCCTATGGTTGGGGGGTGATTATAGCACTATTTTGATTGTCGTCGTACTTTAAGACGGCAACTACCGTTGTCTGTCATATGAATGAAAATGCGTTGGCTGCTGTTAATACCTAAGGCAGGCCCAGCGCATTATGATTTTGGCGTAGGAGAGAATCGCTATCGTTTAAGTCTTACTTTTGAAAAAAAAAAAAAAAAGACAGGAAAATGGACCGTGAAGGTAGAAAATAGACAAGAAGATGACAGGAAGAAAAGGAACAAGGCAGAAACATAAGGAGAGAAATGAGGAAATTCCTTGTACAGAATTTCTAGAAGGTGGGATGCTATTTATACTGACAGCATCCCCTCCTACCCCTCCAGGGGGGGGGGGGGGAGTGAAAGGGAGGATTGGGGGTTAGAATTTTTAGGGGGAAAATGCTCTGAAAAAGGGGTGGTGGTAAGATGTTTAGGTCTGTGGGAATAGGCATGAGGACTAGGAGTGAATGCCGATTGGGGATAGTAGTCATTGAGAGTTAGGGGAGGGGGGCACTTTAGGAAAAATGTAGTGTTTCTTTTAATTGAAAAACAAACATGAGGTGCAGATTGAAAAAATGCTCAATTTGATTATCCTGAATGGTTTAGTGATGGAATTGAGAGATTGGGGGAAGGGGGAGAGGATGGGAGGGAGGGGAGTAGGGGGAGAAGAGGTATGTATCATAGGCCAAGGGTGTTTAAAAGGAGGGGTAGAAACTATGTTTTGGTCGGTCGGAATGTGGAGAGAGAGAGAGAGAGAGAGAGAGAGAGAGAGAGAGAGAGAGAGAGAGAGAGAGAGAGAGAGAGAGAGAGAGAGAGAGAGAGAGATGTGATTGAAAGATGGTTGGTGTGTGTTTTGTTTTGTTTTTGTTTTTTTTATTGCTTTTTTTTACATAATATAATTTTAGGGGTTTTATGAGGTTGAATGGAAAAAATAAAATAGGATACTTTTCGCTGATGTTTTGAATAATCAAATCGAATGCAAGAAATATAGTATTTATGTGGTGGGGTTTTTTTTATAGATTGTATGCAAGAAATACAATAGTGCCTTTTTCGATTTTTATGAGTTCGGATGTAAGAAATACAATAGTGTATTTTTCATTTTGTTATGAGATTGAATGCAGGAAATATACCAGTGCTTTTTTTTTTTTTTTATAGACTGAATGAAATAGTCCTAGTGTTGAATTTTTTTTTTTTGGGGGGGGGGGATGTTGTTTAGTTTTGTTGTTGTTTTTTCTTTGGGGGGGGGGGGGGTATTTTTCATTAGATTGAATGCATAAAACGCAATATTAGGCCTATATTTTTTGGTGTTTTTTTTATGAGATTGAATGCAAGAGATACAATTTATATCTTTGTTTTTTAAAAATGTTGGCAATAATTTAGTTTAATGAAATGTTAGTTAAAAAAAAAATAGTCCTGCGATAGCCTTTGATATTGGCAAGGCTGTTATTAGTTTATATAGTGGTGTGTGAAGTAGATGTGGGAGAATGTGCCTTTTTTTTTTTTGTGAAATGGCGCCCAGTGTAATATAAAAGGGACCAGATTATATGCTTGCCTTTGTATTGAAAGGATATTAGTGTCTATCAGTGGCAGATCTATGTATTGATTTTCCGCCAGCCGATGGATAAGAGAATCTGTACAATTTCATGTAATGTTTGACAGATGGGTGGTTGTCTTTAAGGGTTTTTAAAAAAATGAGAAACAGGAGGAAGCAGGAGGACGGTGATAGGAATGTTTAGGAGGAATTGGAATCTATGTTTACATCTGAAGATGTTTCAGAGAGAGAGAGAGAGAGAGAGAGAGAGAGAGAGAGAGAGAGAGAGAGAGAGAGAGAGAGAGAGAGAGAGAGAGAGAGAGAGAATGTGTGTGTGATTGAAAGATGGTGTGTGTGTTTTGTTTTTGTTTTGTTTTAGGGGTTTGTTTTTGCTTTTCTTTACATAGTATAATTTTAGGGTTTTTATGAGATTGAATAGAAGAAATAAAAATACTTTTCGTTGATTTTTTTAAATAATCAAACTGAATGCAAGAAATACAGTATATTTTTCGTGTTTTTTTTTGGTTTTGTTTTTAGATTGTATGCAAGAAATACAATAGTGCCTATTTTTTATTTTTACGAGTTCGAATGTAAGAAATACAATTGTGTATTTTTCATTTTATGAGATTAAGTGCAGGAAATATACCAGCGCTTTTTTTCTATTTCAGACTAAATGAAAGACAATCCTAGTGTTGTAGTTTTTTGTTGTTGTTGTTGTTGTTTGTTTTGTTTGGGTTTTTTTTTTTTTGGGGGGGGGGTGTATATTTTTCATTAGATTGAATGCATAAGATACAATAGTAGGCCTATTTTGTTGGTGTGTGTTGTTGTTTTTAATTAGATTGAATGTAAGGTATACAATTGATTTATAGGCTATCTTTATTTTTTTTTAATGTTGGCAATGATTTAGTTTAATGAAATGTCAGTTTAAAAAAATGTAGTCCTGCATAGCCTTTGATATTGGCAAGGCTGTTATTAGTTTATAATGGTGGTGTGTGAAGTAGATGTGGGACAATGTGCCTTTTTCTTTTTTCTTTTTTTTTTTTTGAAATGTCGCCCAATGTGATATAAAAGAGACCAGATTATATGCTTGCCTTTGTATTGATATTAGTGTCTATTAGTGGCAGATCTATGTATTGATTTTCCGCCAGCCCATGGATAAGAGATTTTACATCAATACAGCTTGTGAAAAAATAATGCATCTGAAAGAATCCGTGCTATAGTCCAGTAGTCTTAAGTGTGCCTTGGGGGGGGGGTCTTGTTGGTTTTTGCTTCTTTTTTTTTTAATGTTGAATCGAATACGATTACAAAAATGAAATCTAGTCGTGTACTGGCCTTTTACAAAGGCAGGAATTAGATTAAGAAATTATCCATTGCCAAATCTATTTTCAAGTTATGGCAAATCATGTTTTTGTGTGGTCTGGTTTTAGAGAAAACTCTTTAAAACTGCAGGATTTGCAGCTGTTAAGAAAATTTGACTTTTAAAAAATTCGGCTTTTTTTTTTTTAAAGTGATGCAGGTAGAGGAAGTATTAAAATGTCTTTTTAAAATTGCAATGTTTTTTTTTATCTGCACAGTTTGTTTAGCAACCCCTCACGTTTGTTGTTTTACCAATTCTGGTAGAAGATTACCATTTTTTTTAACCAAAGGAAGACAGTTATTGATTTTACTCCCATAAAATGAATGGGCAACCCCATTTATCAGTAGCATGTTTAAGTTGCATGGGTTTTTTGTATGTTTTTTGGTTGCTTTTTTTGTTTTTGCTTTTGGATTGCAAGTATTGTCCGTGGTTTTCTTGCTCTATCAGTATACTTCATTACAAAAGACAAACCAAAAAAACTTACTTTTTGCCTCATAAACCAGTTAAGCTTGTTCTAGAATTTCAGCTGTAAATATACGATGCTGTCGATTAAATTCCAACACAACTGAATTACTTTTTATCATAGAGACAAAACCTGAACTTGTTCATCTGACTGAGTGAAGAAAATGTTGCATGTGTTTTGGTATGGGTTTTTTTTTTTTTATAGTACCATCATGATGATTGTTTGGTAACAAGCACTGCTTCCATTTTTTCGTGTAGGCCTATTTCATAGTGGTAGAAGTCAGAATATTCAGTACACCTAATATTTTTTTTCTCCTGAAAAGCCCCAGACTGCTTTTGTTTAGGTGAATTTGGTAGAGGCAATTTTCACCATGGGTAGTTCTCTGCGCCGATCTTTCATTGGCGTGCCTTTGTAGATTTGACAGCAGTCGGTAATAATTATGTGCTTTTTGTGAACCCAGAACAAAAGTTGCATTACTGAAATTTATGCTATTTTTTGGTGAAAAAATGTGCTCAATTGGAAGACGGTAGGAGTTAAAAAGTTGTGCTTAAATGATCGTTCATAGCCACAGAAATAGGAGAAGCAAGGACAGCTGATAGATTTTTTTTTTAAAGATTTTTTTAAAAAATCGGATAAAAAAGTGTATCCAGGCCCTGGAACCCTTTTTGCTGTTGATAGGCGGAGCTGTAACTAGAAAACTCCCATGTTGGTGGTGCTGGAAAGTGTGTTGTCATACTGTTCTTTTTTTTTTCTTTTTACAATTTGTATTGCATTTTAAAATAATGTGGTCATCAAAACCAGTTTGTGGTGGCTGGGTAATTGAAAAGAATATGTCATTGAAGGACAAAAAAGGACTTCAAATTAAGTAATCTTTTTTTTTTTCTTTTGGTTACTTTTTGTTGGGTATGGTCAGGTTGATTTAGAAATATTCCTGGAATCATCTTGACAGCATGATTATTTTGTCATGGAAAATGGAGTGTTTTGTTCTATTATTTTAATTGCTTTTAAGATTATTAAATAGGAGTTTGTTTTTTTGTTGAATCATATCAACATTTGATAATTGATATAGACATTTTTGTTGTTGGCAGAATAATAAGTTTGTTTCATAGGAAAAGAAAGGATAGAAAAAAATTAGGCCTGTAAAGAATGAAAAGCCCATTCCCTCCTTTCTCTCCCCAACCCCCCAAAAAAGATAAGAAAATAGTACATCTTACCCCATTTGTTTTTAGAAAGGCATTCCATGAATACCCCTGCCCTCTCCCCCTCCTCCCTCCCCCCCCCCCCCAAAAAAAAAAATTTTTATTCATTTGTATATGGTGCTCTGACATGCATTCTAGGGAAGCCTATTAAAGAAAGAAAACCCCGACAGGTTAAAGGATTCCTTTTTTGTGGGGAATTGATTCAGAAAGATTCTAGTCTGAAAAATGGTTTTGGGGGATTAATTTTGTTTGCCTTTCGGGTTTTCTTTTCTTTTTATTATCAGGCTTGTGTCCACATTATAAGCTTATAGGTTTCATTGATGAAAGAAGTGTCCTTGTAGATGATTTGAAACACCTTGTTGACTGGTTTTAGATGACGATGTAATTTTCTCTCTCTCTCTCTCTCTCTCTCTCTCTCTCTCTCTCTCTCTCTCTCTCTCTCTCTCTCTCTCTCTCTCTCTCTCTCTCTCTCTTCTCTCTCTCTCCCCTCTCTTATCACCACCAGACAAAAGCGACAAAATTTACCTCATAATCAGTTTCCAATACATATAAAAAAGGAAGCAATCGAACAAACCTCTCATCACAAAGTTCTAGGAGTGACAATTGATGAAAATCTCAGCTGGATCTACCACATATCTCACCTATGCAAATACTTGTCCCAAAGAGTATACCAGTTGACTAAAATTAAACACTTCCTTGACTACCATTCAAGGAAATTATTCTTTCAAGCTTATATACAATCCTCAATAGACTATGCCTCAACCCTATGGGATTCTGCCAGTGCAAACACTATGAAACCCTTATCAAGTCTGTATAAACGTGCTCTCAAACTTATCCTCCTGAAGAAAACATTACTTGACGTGGATTATACTCAGTTAAGTATTCTCCCCCTACAACAAAGACTAAAATATAACAAGGGCATCCTGATGTTTAAGATAAT
>CM060330.1:34063388-34065888 GCA_030674155.1 Stramonita haemastoma
AGAGTGTTTGGTTCTTATCTTGGATTGAAATTGTATTCTTACCATTTAAATATAGATAGGTGTTTTAATGTAGCTTTTTGTGTTTAAAGGGTTTTTATTATTTTTTTTACATGTGTAGTTTGTTTTTCTTTGTTATGGCTACTTTGCTTGTTTTCCCCCTCACACACACACACACACACACACACACACACACACCACACACACACACACACACACACACACACACACACACACACACACACACACACACAGAGACCTATCTATCTGTCTGTCTGTCTGTCTGTCTGTCTGTCTGTCTGTCTGTCTGTCTGTCTGTCTATATTAGCATACTCTTTGGAGTTACTTATCCATATATACTTGAACACGAATTGAAAATGTTGTACTTAGGTACCTTATTGGGCATTCCACTATCATGTCGATTTTTTTTTCAAAATTCTTTGTTGTTGATTTTCTTGGTTGTTGTGTACTTTTTTCTTCTTTAGTTTTTCTCCTCTCACTTAATCTACTTGTTTTACGTTAATATATTCAGTACATCTGTCCAGATAATATTCGAGTCAGCTGTAGACTATGTATTTGCGAATACATTTTTTTCCCCTTTGTTTAAATAATTATCAGTGTATCCAGTTATGATTACGCGTTTTGTTGAATGTATCCCGTTTTTTTCTTTTAAATTATTGGTTGAACTGCTGTGTTGGTAATGCTGGTATGTAGGGGTAGAGAGAGGGTTTCTTAGCTTTATTCCCTGATCAGGGCCAGGGCCGGATGAAAAAAGTATGTAATACTCTGTAACCCTAGGAAAATAAAGATTAGGCTATTCATTCAAAGATTATTCATTTATTCATTCAGCCAAAAAAAAAGAAGGCTGGAGTTAGGGTTAGGTAGCCGGCTCGAAGCTGAAAAGAAAAAATGAAAAGGAAACATCGGAATTTTGTCAAAACCATAATTATTGTGAAAGCTTGATGAAGAGTAATGCATGTAAAAAAAAAATGTATGACCAAAAATAAAACAAACAGCTTGACCAAGTTCTTTGTTCAGAATTCCTTTCATGAATAACTGTGTGTGTTTACAAGTATAACTATGGTATGTGGACATCTCTCTCTCTCTCTCTCTCTCTCTCTCTCTCTCTCTCTCTCTCTCTCTCTCCTCTCTCTCTCTCTCTCTCTCTCTCTCTCTCTCTCTCTAATTGTTGAATATTGCGAAACAGGCTACACACTTTTTCTGCTATGGTGTCTACTTTCCCCCAGCTCCGAACAAGTTTTGTAAAGTTGCCCTATGGCCGAAGTACAATCTCTCTCTCTCTCTCTCTCTCTCTCTGATTCCCTCACACTGAGTCTCTTCTTCCTTGCATTCAAGTGTACCCACATCAGTCGCGCAGATTGTTTATGACCTGTGATAGATTTCAGCACCAGGTATGCCACATGAAATCCTATGTTCTATGAATGCGTATGTGCACGCGCTGGACACAGACTCGTAACCATAGGCACACAAACAAAATAAGAAAAATGCAAACCGTGACATCCTACATGGCCATCCCTCGTCCTCACCTCTCCCTTCCCAGCTCTATCGGATGCGCCGAATTTTATTTTTTTTTATATCAAAAGTAAAGATATAATTATGAGAATAAACGAAAACGACCATCACAATATTATTATCTGCGGCACGCTTCGCATTAAAGCGCGACATCTTAAATTCCTTATCCTGGCAAACGAACACAGTGGCCTTTTTTTTTTTTTTTTTTTTTAAAAATAAAACAAAAACACCACCACCACCACAAAAACAAAAACAAAAATACTAATTATCATCACGGATCATCGTTGAAGCTTGGAGTCGTCTCTTACGGCAAAAGAACACGGTTGCCTTCTTTGTTACTACTAAAATTCATAACGAGGTGCCGCAAAAGGGGAGGGGTTTTTTTGTTTGTTTTTTTTTTAAATAAAGAAAGCGACTAAATACGGGTCAAGGAAGACTTCTCCTGTGTTTCACTTTGCTCAACTTAAATTATTCGTATCACAAGAAATGTTATTTCGGCAGCAGATATCTTTTGCTTTTTTTGTTGTTCAGCTTTATGCACCTAAAAAGTTAAACCATAAAAAAATAATATATTTTACCAACTCGTTGTTCTGAACTACATCGTTGTACACGCATGCAAGCACGAACTTGGCGGAACAGAAAAATCACGGCTTATCGAGGTTTTCAATTCTATGCACCAAGATCGGAATCTTGAATGGTGTGTAAATCCCCCCCCCCCTCTCTCTCTCTCTCTCTCTCTCTCTCTCTCTCTCTCTCTCTCTCTCTCTCTCTCTCTCTCTCTCTCTCTCTCTCTCTCTCTCTCTCTCTCTCTCTCTCTCTCTCTCTCTTCCTTTGTCCCTTGAATAACGAAATCATTCATTCATTCATTCTCTCTCTCTCTCTCTCTCTCTCTCTCTCTCTCTCTCTCCTCTCTCTCTCTTCTCTCTCTCTCTCTCTCTCTCTCTCTCTCTCTCTCTCTCTCTCTCTCTCT
>CM060330.1:34070888-34081224 GCA_030674155.1 Stramonita haemastoma
ATGTTTACAAGTAAAAGTATAATTTTCTTAATGAAAAATGAATGAACAATGTAGAGAAAACTATTTTGTTCTGATGTAAGAAACTTTTGACTTATATAAAGACAGTTCTTCCGCAAAAACGACAGGTGACCGTCGTTCAGGAACGGCGCTTGTGGCACGGTGAGGGGCTTGGTTTCTCTGCTGTTCCGGAATGGCAAAAGGTTAAAGGTTAAGGTAGCCACATTCTGACTTTGGAGATTGATAGTGATGTAAAGTGTCTATATTGATAGTGATATGAAGTGCCTGCCGTTTCAGACTCTAGGACGACAGGACGGAGCGCCTATGAACTGGGTGGTGGAGGACACCATTGGGAACTGGTGGAGACCCAACTTTGAACCACCACAGGTAACCCTGCCCCCTCCCTCCCCAGCTGCATGCACACACGCATGTGCACGCACGCGCGCGCACACACACACACACACACACACACACACACACACACACACACACACACACACACACACACACACACACACACACACACACACACACACACACATGTGCGCGCAGAGTCTGATGCAGATATGACTCCCCTCTAGCATTTGCAGAAACACAAACACACTCGCACACACACACGCACACATGCATGCATGCATGCACACACATACACACACCTACGCTTGTGAGTACACACACACGCACGCATGCATGCAAACACACATACACACACATGCATGCAAACACACATACACACACACATACACACACACACACATATGCACACACACACTCTGCTCCCCCCCCTTTTTTTTTCCCCGTCTAATATCACTTTTAGTGAACAGGCGTTAAATACAGGAGTGAACATGCGCACACATACAGACACACACACACACACACACACACACACACACACACACACACACACACACACACACACACACACACACACACACACACACACACGTTTGTTTTACTTTAGATCTCTCAGCTGTCCCCTCTTTTGATTTTGTAGGGTCTATATTGACATCTAAAGATAAACATCTTTACATTTATTTACATTATACAATTATGATGATTATTTTGATCTGAATGTGAAATTTTTTTGGGGGAAGGGAGTGGGGGTCGATTCATTTTTGCTTGGTCAGTAAGCTATCATAATCTAGTTCTGTATGAAAAAATGAATATTCAGAAATTATGAAAAGACAGAATGTGCGTACAAGAAATAAGAGGATAGGATGGCTCAGTGGTCAGAGCACTCACTTTCCCCAAGCTAAGGTTAAGCAGCAATGAGTGTGGACACCAAGTGGATGGGTGACCGTTTGCGCGCCTTGGTTTCAGTACAGTCCCCCGTTCACCCAGCATCTCAGTGGTGGCTCAAATCCAGGCTGTCAGATCACAAACTCAATGCTTTAACCACTAGACTACTCTCCTCCTCTTGTCACTTTGTTGATTTCCACTTAGCTGACAGTACTGATGCTCTCTGTTGCCAGTACCCCTACATTGTTTATTTCCACTTAGCTGACAGTACTGATGCTCTCTGTTGCCAGTACCCCTACATTGTTTATTTCCACTTAGCTGACAGTACTGATGCTATCTGTTGCCAGTACCCCTACATTGTTTATATCCACTTAGCTGACAGTACTGATGCTCTCTGTTGCCAGTACCCCTACATTCCTTATCTGTTGCCAGTACCCCTACATTCCTTATCTGTTGCCAGTACCCCTACATTCCTTGCTTATCTGTTGCCAGTACCCCTACATTCCTTGCTTATCTGTTGCCAGTACCCCTACATTCCTTTCTTATCTGTTGCCAGTACCCTACATTGTTTATTTCCACTTAGCTGCCAGTACCCCTACATTGTTTATCTGTTGCCAGTACCCCTACATTGTTTATTTCCACTTAGCTGACAGTACTGATGCTCTCTGTTGCCAGTACCCCTACATTGTTTATTTCCACTTAGCTGACAGTACTGATGTTATCTGTTGCCAGTACCCCTACATTCCTTATCTGTTGCCAGTACCCTACATTCCTCACTTATCTGTTGCCAGTACCCCTACATTGTTTATTTCCACTTAGCTGACAGTACTGGTGTTATCTGTTGCCAGTACCCCTACATTCCGGCCCACATCACCAAACCCAAGGAGCACAAACGGCTTTTCCTGGTTCAACTGCCGAGAAAGGTAGGACGTACTTAGGTTGGGTCATTTTGCCCTCTTGTAATGGCTAGTCTGGAGAAAAAAAAGAAATCTTAGTTCTTACTGTTTTCTTTTTAGGCAGTCATCTTTTTGTTTTTTTGTTTAAATGATATATATATTGTAATATATGGAATTATAATGTTATATATACTAATATATGGAATACATATAGTGCTCAGTCTTGTAAAGTAAGCAAATCGAAGTGCTTGCATTCATGTTTGAAGCTATAGCTATGATAGTTTGAGGTTCACCAAAGGCAAGATATTTGTGTGTGCAACTGCTCCCCCACCCCAACTAGTTAGCTGCATTCTTGCTTCTGGGATGATGTCTGAGCACGACACCTGTGTGCATGTACACACATACAGAACATCTTGCGCTCATGTTAAAACCTGTTCCACTCTTTGGAAGAGTAGTCCATTGTGTGCCGGTGAGAACGGATGACAAAATTTACAAAACTGGGGACAGGATGTAAAAAAGCACACGAGTGCTTATTCCATTATCCTGGAAATAAAAGAATAAATCAATTTTTAAAAAGAAATAAATGTGGTTTTGAAATGTTATGGATGTTGTTATTTTAAAATGTTATCATCTGTTCCTACCAGCATGAAATGGCTTCTCTTCCAAAAGGCCGGAGTTTTTAACCTGTGCACAAGATGTTCTGCTTGCATTCATATACAGGGCCTCGGTTTATAGTCTCATCTGAAGGACTTAGACGTTCAGTTTGATTTTCTCATCAGACTGGGAAGAAAGGCAATTGCATGATGCAGCATAGTGGTCAAACTGTAGGTTTTTGTGTTAGTACTGTATAATGTGTGTTTCTGTTTGAATAGGTGTGTGTTTTTTATGTATACATCTTTCACCCTGTCGTGATTGATCTGTTTTGATAACAAAAGAATTGGCGAATATTACCCATGAAATAGTGAAGACAATGAGAAAAGTAGTGAAGCCATGTTGATAAGCGGTTTGTCATTGTGTGGTGTTCTGCAGCGCTGTTTGCTGTACCCCGCAACTACAAGCTGGTGGCGGCCCCGCTGTTTGAACTGTACGACAACTCTGCCGGCTACGGGCCCATCATCTCCAGTTTGCCTCAAGCCCTCGGCAGGTGAGTCACTCGCTTCTGGTTAGAATGGCAGGGTTAACTCACTCGGGACGGCCAGTTCTCTCCCTTGCTTTTACCCACAGATGGCCCATTTGTGATGGATAGTAAAAAAAATCATAAAAAATACAAAACACATTGTGAGAAAATGAAATTTTCTGAACTTATGAATAACATACTGGGTTAGTACATATCAAAAGATTGAAGCTCTCACTTTAATATTTGAGCTTTGACTAGCATGAAGAAAATACTCCGTATTTTGTACTCCCGTGTCACTACTCCATGTTGGCTACTCTCTGCAACCGTGAACAAAGAGTTTGGAACACACAGAATTACCCAACAACGCTCTGCATTCAACCTTGAATAGGCTCACGAAGCTATGTTAAGCTGCACAACTGATAGTATCAATGCGGACGCTGCTTGAAAAATCTGCAAACAGCAAATCCGCTATAGTGGATGGCTGTCCAAAACTGTTGTTTTATACTGATCCGTGATTGCAGACAGCCATTCTCTGAGAGTTAAGACCAGGCATTGTCGCTGATTTTGTCACCTTAATCGTGATTTTAGCTGCTCCGTGTTTACCATATCTCACAGCACGCAAATCCAACATCACTCAGTCAAGAGTGCTATATATTTATTTGGTGTACTCTTTTCTTTTACCTAGTCAAAGTGCGGTCAGTTACTGCTATAATTAGCTTGGCCCCATCTGGCTGGGATGGATGGATGGATTAGCAGCTGAGAGGAGCTGAAAGTGGGGAAAGTGACAGCTGTGATCTACAGTACCTTTTTATATTTATATCAGCTCACAACTGTGTGGCTGTGATCTGGTCATTGTATAAGTTGCACAGAAGGCTTAAAATTTTTTTTATTTTTATAAAAGCTGCATCGTTTTGTGCTACTTTTTGTCCTGTTTTGTCTCTTGTAAAAAAAAAAAGATTATATATTAACAATTTTTTTGGGTGCTACAGGTGACCATATTCGAATCACTAAACACTTAAGAGTACATCCAAACTTGAAATGTTTTGAGCTTTCATAGTCCCAACTTTCTATGCTTAGGTGGCTTCGTCAGAGTGATTTTTTTTGTTTTGGTGCCTGTATATAATAATATAAGAGAGAGAGAGAAAGAGAGAGAGAGAGAGAGAGAGAGGAGGGGGGGGAGAGTCAGAAGAAATAGCTTCTGTAAGGGAAATAATTTTGATTCTCTTGGTCAGGATAATTGGGTTATTTCCCTTGCATCATGCTGTTGATCATGTGCTTCCTACTTGTCAATTCCTACTTGTCAATATACATGTTGGCACACAAAGATGCTCACACACACTTGTGTGTGCTTGCACATTTACACACGCAAACACACCCGCACACACTCACACTCACACTCACACATACATACACATAGACACTCACACACCCACATGCGTATCTTGCGCACATGTTAAATCCTGTTCTGCTTTTCGTAAGAGTAGGCCATCATGTGCCGGTGGGAACAGATGACATTTACAAAACTACATACACACAGGGACTGGATGTAAAAAAGCATATGATTGCTTATTCCATTATCCTCGTATAAAAGAATAAATAAATAAATAACACAGATTCTTGCAGCACACAGATGAGCATAGATACAAGCTTGCACACATGAATGCACACATGCACACACACATTTCTTAAGTGTGCACATACACACACTCACACACACACACACACACACACACACACACACACACACACACACACACACACACACACACACACACACACACACTGTTTTGTAGAAGAGGTACTAAAGGGAACTGATAATTGGTTGGAGGGAATAGGTTATGTGTGAAATAGAATTAAAAGACTAGCAAATAAAAGAGCAGGCTTTTTTACATATTGTTTATTTTGGGCCAATTCCTTAGTTTATCTATAATTTCTTTTGTCAGTTGCGAGAAAGAGACATGTATGACTAGGTAAGTTGGAATAGAAAAAAGGCTAGCACATAAAAGAGCAGGTTTTTCTGATGTGGTTTTATTTGGGGTAATAACTATTTTTGTTCATCAATTCAACTTGGGTTCTTTTGGAGACAGACACGATTTTTCAAAAATACAGTAGGCCGGAATTGGGTGATTTTAGAGCTGGAAAATTGTTATAAAACAATGGGGGAAATGCAAGAAGTAAGCAAGAAATAACCGTACCTTATGGCGGACTTTTTTTTTAATCTACTTAATTTTGGTTCTTTTAAAAACACCCACAGCCTATTAGAAAACAAATGTAGGCTGCTGGAAACCACTGAGCTGATTCCAGAATTGGGAAATTGTCATTAAAAATCAATCAGTGAAGCAACAGAAACAACCATGGCTTGTTGATAGGACGGATGATTTGTGATTTGAAGAAAACTTCCAAACCATTGTGTCAAAAGCCAGGTACCATTGTGTCCATGTGCCATTGTGTCCATATGCATGCATGCATACAGGCAGACAAGCCAACTGACTGACAGCCCTTTCCCAGTTACTAACGATAATTGCTAACACCAACCTTTACACTAACCTTTATTTCTTAACCTGGCCCCACATGTGGACACAAAAGGCAGGTGGATATCATGATACAAGATGTGACACAAAAACAAACCTTTTTAGTTTCTGGCGATTTTAGGTGTGGAATATGGGGGGGGCGTGTTTTAGGGGAAAAGAATGTTAGACAGAAGGGGGGGGGGGGGGGGGGGGGGGGGGGGGGGGGGGGGGGGGGGGGGGGGGGGGGGGGGGGGGGGGGGGGGGGGGGGGGGGGGGGGGGGGTTGATAGCTGTATGTGGGAAGGGGCATAAAAGAAGTTATGGCTAAGTTGTCTGTGTGAGTGAGTTTGAGAGCAAGAATAGGGAATGGGCAAACATGGTTTTTTTTTGTCAGGAGGGGGAAAGTTTTAGCTCATAAATACTTATTCAGATATAAAAAAGGGGTTTAAGTGGGAAATGCTGATACCAAGATGACTATTTTTTGTGGGTGCGTGGTGCATTGTGTGCGTGAGTGTGTGCATGCGGGTGTGTGTTTGAGGTAGAGGTAGTATGCGTACTGACGACATACATGAATACATATAAGGATGGAAGAGTGTATTCCTTCATTTTAATGTTTGCATTTTGTTTAGATCAGATGAATAGTTGGTTGAAAAAAAGAAAGAACTAGAAGTATATGAAAATGAAAAAAAACAACAAAAAAACCAAGCCAAAGAAACGGAAGTAAAAGTACAAGATAAAAAAAACTCATAAAGCATTAAAGGAAATTCACAATAAAAACAAAGAAAAAGGGGGGAAAGAAAACACAAAGAAAACAGAAGAAGGTTGATAACAAGAAAGAAAGTGGTAGAAATACAAGAAACAACCGACAAAAGCAGCAAAAAACAGAAAGAGAAAAATGAAGAAATGATGAACAAAACCTAAAACGGCAGCAGCAACAACAAAATTAGAGACTGCAAAAGAAAAGTGGAAAGAACAGAATGAAGGTGTGGCAAAACAGAACAGGGGCAAGACACAAAAAAGAAAAGAAAAGGATACAGAAGAAATGGATGAAGCCCTCCATTTTAAACGGAAAACTGTTTGGCTATTTTCAGATTAAAAATGTTATTTTTTAAAAAATACTAGTTTCAAGACTTTGAATCCTGTTGAAAATAACAGAATGAGAATCTGTGACAAATACCCCCTTGAAAATCAAGGTTTGTTTTTCAGAAATATTATCATTAACGATGACAATAAACTGAAGATACATTTTTGTGTGAAAAATATAAGTAGATCTTGAAAAGTTCCAATGTGTGTGAGTATGTGGACGAAGCGGACTAAGAATAGCAGACCACAAAATATCCAAGGGAAGTGATCATAGATTTGGCGCTTGTGCAGTAAGTCTCAGGAATCATCCATCAACTGCGCTAGTTGGATGTATTTTAGGCTTGTGTGTTGAGGTAAAAACAACAAAGCAAGTCAAAAACTATGCATTAAAATTATATTTAAATCCCATGACAGAGGATGAGCTTGGGGGCTAGATTAACGAAGTAGCAGCAAACAAAAGAAGTGTTTTTGGTGTGCGTGTGATAAAATGCTTTCTCCTGCAAGCAATAGTGGGCAGGAGTTTGAAGTTGAAGCCAACTTTTTCATCGGACCAAGATTTGGCACCTAGATGTTTTCGTTATGTAAAAATAGCTCTATCCACCCCACCCCCCCCCTTCCTAGGATTCTCTTAAATAAAAACCTATGTGAGTAACATTTTCTTTCTCAGATTCTGCTCTTTCATCCACCCCTCCCTCCCCATTTCTCTCCCCATCACCCCCCCCCCCCCTCCTCCCTTCCCCAAGCCAAAAGTGTATCAAGTCAATGACACTCCCTGTCCCATAATCTTTCTGCCACTCAGAAGGATGTGGTTCAGTGAGCGTGTGATTGACAGTAGGGGGATTATCCCCTCAGCAGATTGGCATCTCGGTACTGCAGCAGTTGCAGGAGGAGGGGAGGGGGTGGGTGAGGGTTGGAAGGGGAAGGAGGGTGTCCTGTGTGTGGGAGGGGGGGGGGGGGGATCATTTCTCTGGAGAGTTGCTGCCTGAGGTAGGGGGGCACCAGGGGAGGGCTGGCAGAGCCCCCTGAAGGCATTGACACAGTCCCTGACTGCAGTGACAGCTATTAGCATCACAATCCGTCAGGCTTCACTTCAGACCCTGACACGCCTGACAGCCTTTTGGACACACACACCCTGTGAGCCTGCTGAGCTCCCCCCCTCTCCCCCTTACCTCCCCTCCTCCCCTCCAACCACCACCTCTCAGCTCCCTGTCAGCATCCTCCTCCTCCGTCACGGTTCAGGTTCTATAAGCCAGATTGTCCGATATCTTCTACAGGGGTTGGGTTCGGTTTTTTGGTTTTTGCATCAATCATGTGGAGTCATAGATAGGGGTGATTGGACCGTTTAAAATGTTTTCAATTCATATGTTGATGCTTTTTTTTTTGTTTGTTTCAATTTTTTATCATTTTTTATTTTAGGGAGCTGGAGATTAGAATCAAAAGGCCAGACTCCCAGTCTGGGTTATGACTTGGACGTGGTGGAGAGAGAAGTCGGGAGGGTGGGCGGAAGGGGATGTGATGTGATGTGATGTGTGATGCTGAAGAACAAGCAGAGTGGTATCTGCTGTTCTGACTGTCTCTCTGTCTTGTCCAAACCATTGTCAGTAGTTAATCTGCTCGGCCACTCTCTGGAATGAAGAAGCATTAGGAAGAACTGGAATTGCACGCGCATCTTCAGAGTTGAAGTTGCCTTTCTAGCCAACATTTTGGCTTTCTTACACTCAAAAGAGAGAGAGAGAGAGAGAGTAGAGAGAGAGAGAGAGAGAGAGAGAGAGGAGAGAGAGAGAGAGAGAGAGAGATTGGTTACATGGCAGTGTGACTGCCCCTCTGTTGGTACCATTTAAAAAACAAATATTTTTTACTGTTAAGTGTTTTGACTTTCTGGTTATAACAAAGCGCCATCAAGTTTCCCTTATAATTTATTAGCATCACAAACAAAAGAAACAAACAAACGAAAAAAGAAAACCACCAAAAAAAGCACCAGCCTACTCTTATAAGAAAGGTGGACGGGGTGTGCACAAGATGGTATGTGCTTGGTTGCACACAGGATCTTGTGGTTACACACAGAATTTTGTGGTTGCACACAGGCTCTTGTGGCTGCACACAGGATCTTGTGGTTGCACACAGAATCTTGTGGTTGCACACAGGATCTTGTGGCTGCACACAGAATCTTGTGGTTGCACACAGGATCCTGTGGTTGCACTCAGGATCTGGGTTTATAGCGTCATCTTTCAGCCTCAGGGGAGTAGGGTCAATACCATTGTAATCTCCAGGGGGGGAAAAAATTCCCTCGAAAAGGACACCTCCACAGAGACTTAAAATTAGGCCATCAGCAGAGACTGGAAACACAGACCCCCAGTCATGGGGAGGCAGACCAGGAGTTTAATGCTCTCACCATAGGAGGGGGAGGGGGGGTGGGGGTAAAATTCTCTCGAAAAGGACACCTCAACAGAGACTTAAAATTAAGCCTTCAGCAGAGACTGGAAACTCAGACTCCTAGTCATGGGGAGACAGACCAGGAGTTAAATGCTCTCACCAATGGGGCTATCCCGCCGCCCCTCCCCTTTTGTGTGAGAGGTACAGGGTACAGCAGCATGTGGAGGCTGCTGACTGTTGGGTAGTACAGTACCCTTCACGCTGCGGTCATCTCGGATCGGGCCAGACGGCCTGACAGGGGAGAACACTTAGAGCGTGAGAGATCTGTCAGAATTTTGATGCATGGGGCACTTAGCCCCCAAGTCTGCTGCTCGCAGCTTGTTAGATCGCCTCCTCCCCTCTCTGCTACCCCCACCACCCCCCATGATTTTTTTCAAGCCTTTTTTTTTTTTTTTTGGTTTCACAAGATTTTGTCTTTCTGTCGAGTGGCAGTCTGGGGGGTGTCCGTCACACTGTTTGTCCTGCACTCCTCCCCCAAATCACCCCCCTCCTCCCCTCTCCTTCCACCCTTCCTCCTACCCCCCCCCCCCCCCTCCCCCCTTTTTCTTTTTTGGCCATGGGGAGGGGGAGAGTGAGTCAACATGAGGTTGAGTTTTACAGAAGGACTTTGGGTGGTTGTTTTTTTTTAACCCTTATGGGGAGGGGGGAGGGGCATCTTTCTTGAAGGCGGAGTTAAAGGGGTCAGGACAGGCAACCACACGGGTCAGACATCAGCTGTGTGGAACATGACTGTCCAAACTTTGCAAAGAACATGTCCGGTGGTGGTGACTTTGCTGATTCATCGGAGAAAGAAAACAGGTGGACCAGTGTATTTTGAACTGAAGTTATGCTGATAATCAGTTGATCCAAGCTGAAAAGCTTTGTCCGTTATTTGATGTAGGCAAAATGCCAAAGCCTACATTAATCTTTCCCACTATTGGGCAACCCAACCATCTCCTAGCCCTTCCCTACCTAACGCCACATAATTATGGGGATACAGAAGCATACAAATGAGCACAGTGCCCGTATTATACAGGGAAAGAGGGGTTTCTCTCCTCAACGTAGGGATAGTTTTTAAATCTT
>CM060330.1:34083824-34093824 GCA_030674155.1 Stramonita haemastoma
TGGTGTGGTTTTGGCAGCGATGGTGTGATGCCATCAGATGATGTTGATAATTATAGTGTGTAAAGCAAGCTGGTCCTCAGCACCTCTCTGATGGCTATATCCTTTCGTCACTGTGCGATATATTATATAGTATTATTATATGTATATAGCATGTTGACCAACTCTTAATCACATTCACTTTATTTGAAGCTCCATGAACCAAGGAGTATATAGGGGGGACGGATAGCCTAGTGGTCAGAACATTGCGCTGGCAATTTGACGACCCGGGTTCGAGTCCGGTCGAGGAAATTTTCTTCTTGGAGTTAACATCAGTGCTGACTCCACTCTCCCCAAAAGTCCTTCGGATGAGACTTTAAACCGAGGCCCCGTGTGCGAACGCACGCAGAACATCTTGCGCGCACGTTAAATCCTGTTTCGCTTTTCGTAAGAGTAGGCCATCGTGTGCCGGTGGGAACAGATGACAAGATTTAGAAAAGTGCATACACACGGGGACCGGATGAAAAAAAAGTACATGATTGCTTATTCTGTTATCCTCGATATAAAAAAGAATAAATAAATAAATAAAATAATAAAACTGTCACCTTCACACAATTCCGTTGTTGTTTATTTATTTATCATTTATTTACTTATTCTTTTATATGAAGGATAATGGAATAAGCATCCATATGTGTTTTTTACAGTCAGTCTCCGTGTGTATGCAGTTTTTTTTTAATTTTGTCATCTGTTCCTTGTGCTGTGCTGTGCTATTTTGCAAACATGATTGTATCAAATTCTGAAAAGAAAAAAAAAAGCTGGTGGTTCTGATTCAGATTAGAATAGCGTTTGAAAACAATACTTCCTTGCCATACAGATTTTGCTTGTATTATTCACTTTTGCCACATGTAGGAGTTACAACCCATGCCTACAGAAATTCATACCTTTACTTAGTTGCTGGCCTGATAATGCTCAATAATATCCACAAGATGAATAACTGTACTTCCTGAAGAAAGTTCTACTCAAACCAGTGGCTATTACTGTTGCAAAGCTGCAGGGAAACACATGCACTCTGGAAAGATAACTGCTTCAGCCTCTTTTACTGATATGAATTTTTATTTAATGACTCTTTTCCCCCGACTTTAAATCACGCCCTGAAAGCAAGCAGTAAGTTGTAAAGGCCCTAAATCAAATGGCCAAATGCGGCTTTTAGCTCTGCCCATGGCTGAAACAGGAAGACATAGCTCACTGACATTCTGCAACCTTCTGCAAATCCCTTAGGCTTTATTACACATAAAATATATTCTGCCCCTTCCTTTTCCCTCAAGGTGTTTCTGGGAACCTGAGGGTAAATGTACCTGTGGGAAGGAGCAGGGTGATTTAGGTGAGGACAGCTGTAGAGCTGTGAGGGGGTTGGCTGAGCAGACAGGAAATCCACTGGGAGCAGGACCCCAGTAAAGACACAAAAAAAAGAAGTAACCCTGCTTCTAAAAGCTACGGGATTTTTACATTGGTGAGAGAGAGAGAGAGAGAGAGAGAGAGAGAGAGAGAGAGAGAGAGAGAGAGAGAGAGAGAGAGAGAGAGAGAGAGAGAAGAGAGAGAGAATTAATAATCATTTTCATAAAGAGAAAGAGATGTGGCGTCAGAGGCAGAGGCATAAAAAGGATATGCCAGCACCCAGGGACAGCCATGTGTTAATGGTGTGGTAACGGTTCCCTTTTGTCCAGTGTTGAAGTAATGGCAGTGTCAGTGTGTCACTGACAGAGGTGTGACAACAGGGATCATCCTCTCCTTTCTCTGTTCCATGCTGACAACCCCTGTGCCACCTTCTCAAGTTGCCCTCTTTGTATTTAATTAAGCCGCTGATCAAGTGATTGCACATTTAGCCTCTGTGTGTAAGTTTTTTATTTATTTATTCTTTTAAGTTGAGGATAATTGAATAAACACTCATGAGCTTTCTTACATGCAGTCCCCATGTGTATGCAGTTTTGTAAATCTTGTCATCTGTTCCCACTGGCACACAATGGTATACACTTACGAAAAGCAGAACAGGATTTAAAGTGTGCCAAGATATTCTGCAAGCATTCGCAGGGACCTCAGTTTAAAGTCTCATCCAAAAGACATTTGGGGAGAGTGGAGTCAGCACTGATGTTAACTCAAGGGGGAAAATCCCCTAGAATAGTGTGTGTGTGAGAGAGAGAGAGAGTAGGTGAGAGAAAGAGAGAGACACAGAGGGGGGGGGGGTCGACTGAAATTTGAAGCACACACCCAAACACACAGGACAATACTGTGGCGATACATTGACAGCAGTCCCCTGTGAGAGTGGTGTGGTTTGGGCAGCAATGGTGTGATGCTATCAGATGATGTTGATAATTATTACAGTGTGTAAAGCAAGCTTGTCCTCAGCACCTCTCTGATGGCTATATCCTCTCTTCTCTGTCATCTTCACACACTTCCCTTGTTGTTGATGTATTTATTTATCATTTATTTACCTATTCTTTATATGGAGGATAATGAAATAAGCATTCGCATGTTTTTTATGTTTTTTACATCAAGTCCTCGTGTGAATGCAGTTGCGTAAATTTTGTCATTTGTTCCTTGTGCTGTGCTGTGGGCACGTTTTGCAAACATGATTGTATCAAATTCTGAAGAAAAGAAAAAAGCTGGTGGTTCTGATACAGATTAGAATAGTGTTTGAAAACAATACTTCCTTGCCATATAGATTCTGCTTGTATTGTTCACCTCTGCCACATGTAGGAGTTACAACCCATGCCTACAGAAATTCATACCTTTACTTAGTTGCTGCTCTGATAATGCTCAACAAGATTATAAAAAAAAAACAACAACTGTACTTCCTGAAGGAAGTTCAACTGATCAAACCAATAGCTGTTTCTGTTACAAAGCTGCACGGAAACGCAGGCACTCTGAAAAGATAACTGCTTCTGCCTCTTTTACTGATGTGAATTTTTATTTGTTGAGACTTTTCCCCGACTATAAATCAGGCCCTGAAAGCAAGCAGTAAGTTGTAAAGGCCATAAATTAAATGGCTGGATGAGGGCTTTTAGCTCTGCCCATGGCTGAAACAGGAAGACATAGCTCACTGACATTCTGCAACCTTCTGCAAATCCCTTAGGCTTTATTACACATAAAATATATTCTGCGCCTTCCTTTTCCCTCAAGGTGTTTCTGGGAACCTGAGGGTAAATGTACCTGTGGAAAGGAGCAGGGTGATTTAAGTGAGGACAGCTGTAGAGCTGTGAGGGGGTTGGCTGAGCAGACAGGAAATCCACTGGGAGCAGGACGGCAGAAAAGACCAAAACAAGAAGTAACCCTGCTTCTAAAAGCTACGGGATTTTTACATTGGTGAGAGAGAGAGAGAGAGAGAGAGAGAGAGAGAGAGAGAGAGAGAGAGAGAGAGAGAGAGGAGAGAGAGAGAGAGAGAATTGATAATCATTTTCATAAAGAGAAAGAGATGGGGCCTCAGAGGCAGAGGCATAAAAAGGATATGCCAGCACCCAGGGACAGCCATGTGTTAATGGTGTGGTAAGGGTTCCCTTTTGTCCAGTGTTGAAGTAATGGCAGTGTCAGTGTGTCACTGACAGAGGTGTGACAACAGGGATCATCCTCACCTTTCTCTGTTCCATGCTTACAACCCCTGTGCCACCTTCTCAAGTTGCCCTCTTTGTATTTAATGAAGCCCCTGATCAAGTGATTGCACATTTAGCCTCTGTGTGTAAGTTTTTCATTTATTTATCTATTTATTCTTTTAAATTGAGGATAATTGAATAAACACTCATGAGCTTTTTTACATGCAGTCCCCATGTGTATGCAGTTTTGTAAATCTTGTCATCTGTTCCCACCCGCACACAATGGTATACACTTACGAAAAGCAGAACAGGATTTAAAGTGTGCCAAGATATTCTGCAAGCATTCGCAGGGACCTCAGTTTAAAGTCTCATCCAAAAGACATTTGGGGAGAGTGGAGTCAGCACTGATGTTAACTCCACGGGGAAAATCCCCTAGAATAGTGTGTGTGTGAGAGAGAGAGAGAGAGTAGGTGAGAGGAAGAGAGAGACACAGAGAGGGGGGGGGGGGGGCGACTGAAATTTGAAGCACACACCCAAACACACAGGACAATACTGTGGCGATACATTGACAGCAGTCCCCTGTGAGAGTGGTGTGGTTTTGGCAGCCATGGTGTGATGCTATCAGATGATGTTGATAATTATTACAGTGTGTAAAGCAAGCTTGTCCTCAGCACCTATCTGATGGCTATATCCTCTCTTCTCTGTCATCTTCACACACTTCCCTTGTTGTTGATGTATTTATTTATCATTTATTTACCTATTCTTTTATATGGAGAATAATAAAATAAGCATTCGTATGTTTTTTACATCAAGTCCTCGTGTGAATGCAGTTGTGTCAATTTTGTCATTTGTTCCTTGTGCTGTGCTGTGGGCACGTTTTGCAAACATGATTGTATCAAATTCTGAAGAAAAGAAAAAAGCTGGTGGTTCTGATACAAATTAGAATAGTGTTTGAAAACAGCACTTCCTTGCCATACAGATTCTGCTTGTATTATTCACTTTTGCTACATGTAGGAGTTACAACCCATGCCTACAGAAATTCATACCTTTACTTAGTTGCTGCTCTGATAATGCTCAACAAGATAAAAAAAAAACCTGTACTTCCTGAAGAAAGTTCAACTAATCAAACCAATAGTTGTTTCTGTTACAAAGCTGCACGGAAACGCAGGCACTCTGAAAAGATAACTGCTTCTGCCTCTTTTACTGATGTGAATTTTTATTTGTTGAGACTTTTCCCCGACTATAAATCAGGCCCTGAAAGCAAGCAGTAAGTTGTAAAGGCCATAAATTAAATGGCTGGATGAGGGCTTTTAGCTCTACCCACAGCGAAAACAGGAAGACATAGCTCACTGACATTCTGCAACCTTCCACAAATCCCTAAGGCTTTATTACACATAAAATATATCAATTTATTCTGCCACTTCCTTTTCCCTCAAGGTATTTCTGGGAACCTGAGGGGAAAGTTACCTGTGTTTGATTGGGAAGGAGCAGAGTAATGTAAGGGAGGGCAGCTGGGGTGCTGTGAGGGGATTGGCTGAGCAGACAGGAAATCGGCTGCTGCCAGCAGGACCGCAGTAAAGACAAAAAAAGAAGTGACGTTGCTTCAAAAAGCTGAGGGATTGTGAAATTGGAGTGTGTATGCGTCTGTCTGTTTGTTTGTCTGCCTGCCTGCTGCCTGTCTACCTGCCTGCCTGCCTGTCTGCCTCTCTATGGTGTGTGTGAGTGTGTGTGTGGGGGGGGGGGGGGGGGGCTGCCTGTCTGTCTGTCTGTCTCTGTGTATGCCTATTTGTGTGTGTACATGCGTGCGTGCGTGTGTGCGTGCGCGCATGTGTGTGTGTGCAAGTATCCGTTTGTGTGTGTGTGTGTGTGTGTGTGTGTGTGTGTGTGTGTGTGTGTGTGTGTGTGTGTGTGTGTGTGTGTGTGATTTATTCTTTTATTCCCAGGATAATGGAATAATCACTCGACTCATGAGCTATTTTTACATCCAGTCCCCGTGTGTACGCAGTTTTAGAAATCTTGTCATCTGTTCCCACCGGCACACAAGGGCATACTCTTACGAAAAGCGGAACAGGATTTAACGTATGCGCAAGATGTTCTGCGTGCGTTCGCACACAGGGATTTGGTTTATAATCTTATCCGAAGAACTTTCGGAGAGAGTGGAGTCAGCACTGATATTAACTCCAAGGGAAAATCCCTTCGAACGGGAATCGAACCCGGGTGGTCAGATTACGAGCGCAATGTTCTGACCACTAGGCTATCCCGTAGGAAAGCAAGCACATCCCACACACAGGAAACAAAATAATGAATGTGTGTTGCACTATATCATGTGGTAGTAGTGGTAATGGTGGCACTCTTCCAAAGAAATTCGGCTGTTTTTTGTTGTTGTTTGTTGTTGTTTTTTATTGCAATGGAGCTCTTTATAGAAGGCTGTTTATGGGCAGGTTACTAGCTCCACTATCAGCCCTCAGGTTTTGGTGTGTTGGGCAGATCTGGATGAAGTGTTCCACTGTCATGGGAGAAGTAGCCTACCACAGGAGCGCGCGCTGGTGTTTATCAGTGTGTTATTTTGTGTGCGCGCATGTGGCGGCGACCCTCCAGTTTGCCCTGGTGCATCATATTGCTGTATATTGTCATTATTCCTTTGCGCAATGCTTGTTTTCTGTCGCGTACACTTTCCAGCTTTCCTTCACACAAACTAGCTTTCTTGGCTCTTGGGGGCTCTCCTGTCGCCACAAATCCGACGCCACACCTATCCAAGATGGTAGGAGAGAGTGTATGCATACAGCACGATTCTGTCTTGGTGCCGTGGGGTCTTTTACCGTGCAAAAGTCGGGTTGGACGGGGCTGAAAACGGCTCTTTCGCTGGCATCTGTTCTCAAAACGGCACCTTTTTCGGGCGGGGGGTGGGTATGCGTGCGCGCACACGCGCGCGCGCTGGTGTTTATCAGTGTGTTATTTTGTGTGCGCGCATGTGGCGGCGACCCTCCAGTTTGCCCTGGTGCATCATATTGCTGTGTATTGCCATTATTCCTTTGCGCAATGCTTGTTTTCTGTCGCGTACACTTTCCAGCTTTCCTTCACACAAACTAGCTTTCTTGGCTCTTGGGGGCTCTCCTGTCGCCACAAATCCGACGCCACACCTATCCAAGATGGTAGGAGAGAGTGTATGCATACAGTACGATACTGTCTTGGTGCCGTGGGGTCTTTTACCGTGCAAAAGTCGGGGTTGGGCGGGGCTGAAAACGGCTCTTTCGCTGGCATCTGTGCTCAAAACGGCACCTTTTTTGTGCGGGGGGTGGGTATGCGTGCATGCATACGCGCGCATGTGTTTATCAGTGTGTTTGTTTGTGTGCGCGCATGTGGCGGCGACCCTCCAGTTTACCCTGGTGCATC
This sequence comes from Stramonita haemastoma, assembly GCA_030674155.1. Lineage (NCBI taxonomy): Eukaryota > Metazoa > Mollusca > Gastropoda > Neogastropoda > Muricidae > Stramonita > Stramonita haemastoma. Next base: position 34,090,778 of record CM060330.1, read on the forward strand.
ATATTGCTGTGTATTGTCATTATTCCTTTGCGCAATGCTTGTTTTCTGTCGCGTACACTTTCCAGCTTTCCTTCACACAAACTAGCTTTCTTGGCTCTTGGGGGCTCTCCTGTCGCCACAAATCCGACGCCACACCAATCCAAAATGGTGGGAGAGAGTGTATGCATACAGTACGATACTGTCTTGGTGCCGTGGGGTCTTTTACCGTGCAAAAGTCAGGGTCGGACGGGGCTGAAAACGACTCTCGCTGGCTTCTGTGCTCAAAACGGCACCTTTTTTGTGCGGGGGGTGGGTATCGTGCATGCATACGCGCGCATGTGTTTATCAGTGTGTTTGTTTGTGTGCGCGCATGTGGCGGCGACCCTCCAGTTTACCCTGGTGTATCATATTGCTGTATAATTTTGTTTCCCTATCAGAATGGCTTTTTTTTTCTTTTTTTTTACAGAATTTTGCCAGGGACAACTCTCTTGTTGCCGTGGGTTCGTTTACGTGAGCTAAATAATGATGTGTAGTACATGGGGCCTCGGTTTATCGTTTCATCTGACAGACAAGTACCCAATCTACCACTCATGGTTTAATGGATGGGGGGAAAGTTTTTGGCCCAAACGGAATTCGAACCACTGCCCACTCAGGCCCGGACTTTTCCCTTTCTAGGCAGGCATGTTACGCCTAGACCACCGATGAGACTATAAACCGAGGCCCTGTGTGCGAATGCATGCAGAACGTCTTGCGCGCAAGTTAAATCTTGTTCCGCTTTTCTAAAGAGTAGGCCATCGTGTGCCGGTGGGAACAGGTGACAAGATTTACAAAACTGCATACACACGGGGACTGGATGTTAAAAAAAAAAAGCACACGAGTGCTTATTCCGTTATCCTCGATTAAAAAAAGTTTGTTTTTTTTAATCCAACGTCAGCACGAGAACTCGCCACTAGCTTAGCCCCATCACATGTCAAGGGAGATAGTCCCTTCCGCATCCAGATGTATTCAACATGATTACAAGTTTCTTCCCTTGACCAGTAGAAGTGGTGTCAGAAAATGTTATCTATTTATTTATTATTCGTTTATTTATTTTCCTCTTTTATATCGAGGATAATGGAATAAGCCCTCATATACTTTTTTATATTCAATCCCCGAGTGTATACAGTTTTTTTTAAATCTTGTCATCTGTTCCCACCGGCCCACAATGGTCTACTCTTTCGAAAAGCGGAACAGGATTGAACGTGTGCGCAAGATGTCCTGCGTGCGTTCGCATACAGGTCTTCGGTTTATAGTCTCATCCGAAGGACTTTTGGGGATAGCAGAGTCAGCATTCGCAGAAAACGCGCAGGCAGTTACGTAGTAGGCCTATAATCATGATGACGTCGACAGCCCTTTCCGAATTCAGATGACTAGGATTGTGCGGCACACACACACACACACACACACACACACACACACACACACATGTCAACGTCATAATAATCAGGGGATGTACGCTTACTGTAGAGAGAGAGAGGAGTGTAAGGAGGAAAGAGGATAGATATGGAGGGGTGTATCCTATCACACACACACACACACACACCACACACACACACACACACACACACACACACACACACACACACACACACACACACACTGAAAACCTGTTCCGCTTTTCGAAAGAATATGTGGGAACAGATGGCAAAATTTACAAAACTGCATACACACGGGGAGTGGATGTAAAAAAAAAAAAAGTGCATGAGTGCTTATTCCATTATCTTCGATATAAAAGGATGAAAATTAATAATAAAAAGTCACATGTGCGGGCGCTTTTCTTCACCCAATAGACCTTGGCTGGTGGCCTGTGTGCTAGTCTTTCAGATAAAAGATAAACCTGGGTTCTATGTGCAACACACATTCCGTGCACGTAAGAAGAACCCACGGCAATAAAGAGTTGTCCCTGGAAGTGTTCTAAATCCAATTCAATTCAAACACTTTATTTTCTCAGACACAGAAATCCAAGCGGGTTACAAGCCACGCATAAAAACAGTAAACATGTGAACTTAAAAATCACAGATAGAAACCACAACACAATATCCGAACCTTAGCACGCACCCATCCATTGTCTTTTTTCTACAGAATTTTGTCAGGGACAACTCTCTTGATGGCATGGGTTCTTTGACGTGCGCTAAATGCATGTTGTACACGGGACCTCAGTTTATCATCTCATCCAAAAGACTAGCACCCAGACCACCACTCATGGTTTAGTAGATGGGGGGAAAGTTTCGGGCACAAGCGGGGACCAAACCACCACACACTTCGAACGAGGACTTGTCACTTTTTAGGAGGGCGCCTTTAGGCCTACCTCTAGACCACCATGGTGGCGCTGCTCATGTGGCGACGTATTCTACCCCGGGAGACAAGTCCAATTTTGGAGCAGCAAATTCTGTCGTGGCAAATACATATTACAATACAATACAATACAATACAATACAATACAATACAATACAATACAATACAATACAATACAATACAAATACTGGAATGTAGGCTACAGCTAGCATAGCAGATAGCGTAGGGGAAACAACCCTTGCCATTTTTTAAATTGATCAACATGCCATAACTTTTTTCCCTTTGATCAATACGCACAGGGTTCGGCTTCATGCCGTCTTTATTATTTATTTTTTGCTATTTTTCCTTTTGTTTTCCTATATTAGTCTTGCGTTCATATCGCGCGTACTGTCTGTGGCATCCACGGAGAAAAGAAAAAGAAACCCTTTTTCCTAAATTATTGTGAAAGACTAGCTTCTAATTCAAAATTCATAAGATTTTCTACAAATACGGTAGGTTCAATATCTTTGTGCACCCAACGCTACACCTCCCTCAGTACTGGGGTCAGTTTGTTCGGGCATACACTTGAATGATGTTGATGTTAAAAGGTACTGGTACTGCCCTCAGACAGGCGGCAGTTGACGAGACTCGCCGACATTCCATCGTAGCAAGAGGCACATGGAATAGGAAATCGCTGAGAGCACCTAGAGCAGTGAAAGAACTGACATAATAAAAATGATTATGAAATGAAGAGA
>CM060330.1:34098824-34108870 GCA_030674155.1 Stramonita haemastoma
TCCGTCAGACTGTTCAGCCTAGTGGCTTAGTCTCTTCAGCCTAGTGGCGCAGTCAGACTCTTCAACCTAATGGCCCAGACTGTTCAGCCTAATGGCTCAGTCACACTGTTCAGCCTAATGGCTCAGTCAGACTGTTCAGCCTAATGCTCTAATGGCTCTGTCACACTGTTCAGCCTCACGCTAATGGCTCAGACTGTTGAGCCCAATGGCCCAGACTCTTCAGTCTAATGGCTCAGTCAGACTGTTCAGCCTAATGGCTCAGTCACACTGTTCAGCCTAATGGCTCAGTCACACTGTTCAGCCTAATGGCCCATTCACACTGTTCAGCGCAGCCTAACGGCTCAGACTGCAGCTGACTGCTGATTGAAGTGAGAGCTAGAGGGGGACAGGAAAAGAACTGTAGAGGAGCTGACTTGACTGATGAGGATACTTTGGAAAAGGAGTCTGTTGGTGCGAGAGAAATGGGCTGTTGAATTTATGAATCTATAGATGTGTGGTTTGGGAAAACTGATTGACAGGTCTATTATTATTCATGAGGTAGGGAAAATGGACCTGTCATGTTTGGGAAATTGGGCTGTGATGTGTGAGAAATTTGTTAGAACTATAGGAATGTGTGTGCACTTCTTGTGTGTGTATATATATAATAATATTTCATTCATGTCTGTTCATGCATGTAAATGGTATACACATATTCACATGCACACACACATGTGCACACACACACACACACACACACACACACACACACACACACACACACACACACACACACACACACACACCTACACTTCAGGGGTTTTACCTTTGGAAGATTATAGGAGTGTTGCTTGCAGTAAATTTGTTTTGAGAAGTCTGACTGTTCAAAACGATTTGGAATCAGTCATTAATCTTAAATCGGATAACCATTTTCCAAAGAGAGCAAGATCTATATCATCACATATCACATTGAGAACATACACATCAGACATTTTTACAAAGTCTGGGTTGAATCCAACAGGTAATATAGCACAGCGGGATGTAGTGCCCCCAGTTCCATTCTGGGAACTCAACAGAGCAAAGTTTGACATCAATTATATTGATCTAGCGAAAAAAGACAATATCAATTTAGTGTCTTCTCATGCCAAAATTCATTTGGAAGACAATTATCCCAATCACTTAAAAGTGTTCACAGACGGTTCAGTATTAAACAATAATGCTGGTGCTGCTTAATTATACCAGATCTAAAAACTGAAAACCAATTTCATCTTGGAAAAGATATCTCGATATTTACAGCGGAACTAATCGCAATATTGATGGCCCTAAATTTTCTGGTTAGTTTTCCTAAAATAATCTTTCAGATTCTGTTTTGTGTAGATTCTAAATCTGTAATTCATGCCGTTAGTTCTTTGCAAACAAAAGTTAGATCTGAAATTGTTATTGAAATTTGTCATTTAATTCATGTTTTATCTTTAAAGGGCTCGGAACTAACCTTCTGTTGGATTCCATCCCACAGTGGTTTTTACTACAATGAAAAAGTGGACATCCTAGCAAAGAAAGGAGCAAAGGGTTCATTGGAGGTGTCACATTTAGTACTCCCATTTTCACTTCAAGAGTGTTATCATATTGTAATAAAATCACAAGAAAAGTTATTTCAGTGCGAGGAAATGAGGCTCGGGTGTCTAGGAGCTCACAAAGAACTACGTAAATTTGAGTCTTTTGTTAAAACACGAGAACGTGATGTATATTGTTCAAAGCAGATTGTTTCCTTAGCTTGTAGATGGAAATTGAATTGCTTTAAGACAAAATATGTTGGAAATATTTTTTGCATGTGCGGTAATAATATAACAGTAGATCATGTACTAACATGCAGCAGCTTAAAAGGGCATATTCCCGTTTTGATGGTAAATTCTCCATCAGCTATCTTTAACAATCTATCACTTATGTATGACTTTTTTAGATCGTTGATTCATAGTCCAGTTGGTTTGTTATTGTGATTGCTTTGGACTCTAAAGATGCTCTAATCGGATTTTTTTTTTTTTTTTTTTTTTGGTCATGTTTGTGAGGGTGTTTTTTTTTGTTTTTTGTTTGTTTGTTTTTTTTTTGGGGGGGGGAGTATTTTTCTTGTACTTGGTATTTGTATTTCTACTGTTGTTTTATTTTTGTTTGGTTTTGAGGGGTGAGGGCTTGGAGATGTTGCTGATTGTAGCTGATTTTTCGCTGTTATTGTTGGGTATTCCCGTTCTTTTTTCTGGGAGGGGTATTTTGTGTTTTCTTATGTGAAATTAAGTAACTATTTAGTTACGTTTTTTATTGGAATTACTGATTTTGTTAGAGATTGTTAGAACTGCATTTCCCGTTTTTGCTTACTGTATGTAGTTCAATAGGTTAGTGACAAAAAGGTGTTGTTTTTTTTTGTTTGTTTTTTTTGTTTTTTTAATTTACTTAGCAAGTATTGACTCCCTGAAATTCTTTATCCCATACATTGCCAACTACACCCTCTTTTCCTGACACTCATACACCCACCTACTTCCCCCCCCCCCCCCCCCCCCCCCCCTCCTGTCTAATATCACAATTTGTGAAAAGACGTTAAATGAATTTGAACACACCTACACCTTTGTGCAAGGTTCTTTCAACAATGAGGGTGAAGGAGTGCGGAAAGGGGAAGATTCTAGTAGGACTTCAGGCACTCCACAACTTAAACCGTATTGATGTGAGGCCATGCAGGGGTGTTATGGTAACACAATTTATTGTTTCATTTACCAGAACATAAAAACACCAACACACACACAGCTCAACCAGAAGAACCAAACTGCTGTTTTCTAATGTCTTATTCTTGCAGCTTCAACAGTCTACAGCCCAAACAGTTGTGTTAGACCCTCTGAAATGCTGTTGCAGGGAAAGGCTGAATGACTGCCAGCTTCCCTTATTTACACCATTTCCTATTCCACCTAAACCAATCAGCTCAAATGGAACTATCTAGAAGAAAACAATTCATCAAACAACAGACCTTACTACAAGCTTGTTGAATAGAAGTCTAAGCTGAGACAAGCTCTCTAAGGTGTCAATCACATGATGTCTTAAGTGGGCAAGGCACACTTGCTAACTCTCTGACTACCCTAGGCCTACAACAATGCCTCAAGATACAGACAAAAGAAACCCTACTGCAGACCTAGCTGACAAAGGCAATGAAAGACAAATGTCCAGCCACCAGCCCTGGAGCTACAATAGGTGTATAGGCCTACATGGCTCTGAGTTAACTACAATACACTGACTTGTCAGTCTCTGGACCCATAAAGATACTGGTCACTTAAGGAATGGACCTTAATTTAAAGAAAAGCCTCAAGTACATTAACGAAGAAAGTCTAGACCACAACCTCAGGTACACAGACAAAACCTTGTACCAACAATCTGTACCCCTCTTTGAAGAGAAAGGGAAGAGGGGGGGGGGGGTATGTGTGAAAGAAGCAGGTTGTAGTCCAAACGTTATAGTGTCTAAAGTGCACACTATAACGCACCAAAAAATGCTTCACTGCTTGCAAGAAGGCAAAGCAAAGAAAGAAAACTGGAATTTTTATTTCTGGTTTCAAATGAAGAAGAAAACTGAAGAAAAAGAGGAGAGAGGAAACTGGACAATGTAAATCACAGAAGCCACTCAGAATAAAACAAAACAAAACAGCCACCCTGACTTTCATTTCATCACAGCAGATCTCTCTGTGTGAAATTCAGGCTGCTCTCCTGGCAGAGAGCACATAGCCACAAGTTCAGCGCCACCCTTTTTTTTTCCTTATCCTGTCTGCAAGAGTATTTGTTTCCCAATCAGAGTGGCTTTTTTCAACAGAATTTTGCCAGGGACAACCCTCTTGTTGCCGTGGGTTCTTTTATGTGCGCTAAATAATGATGCGTAACACACAGGATCTTGGTTTATCGTCTTACCCGAAAGACTATCACCCAGACCACCACTCATGGTGTAATGGATGGGGAAAAGCTTTGGGCCCAAACGGGATTCAAACCACCGCACACTCTGACCCGAACTTTTCACTTTCTAGGCAAACACATCACCTGTAGACCACCTATCGACCTTTGCATACACGTATAGATTTACGTGGGATATTCTACACCTACCCCAATCTATACTGTGATCGGTAGCCAGGTCCATTTTTCCGGTAAAGCCGGGGCTTGTGCACACATTGATTAGTGCCCAGACAATGGTCAACCCCATCAAACCAAGGCGGCTGGCTGTTTTAACTTTAGGGTGACTGATCTATAATGTCCCCACCACCACCACAACCCCCCCCCCCCCCCCCCCCCCCCCCCCCCCCCCCATTAGCTGTAATTGACTGACTGCAGTCAGGAGGGAAACCGGGCCTGTGACTGTTGGAAGACAGATCGCTGAAAGTTGGAAAAGATCAGAAAGTTGAAATCTATAGCGCTTGCCAAGAAAGGTCAGGGTACATTTTCTTTCAGACGTGAAGATAAGCAAGAGAGAGGTGTGTGTAGGAGAGAGAGAGAGAGAGAGAGAGAGAGAGAGAGAGAGAGAGAGACTGTGACTGTGACTGTGTGCTGGATTGTCAACTAAAATGTCCAGTCGGTCACTGAAGAGATCAGTGTGCATTGTGACTCTTTGTTATTAGCCTTGTGCTTGTGAAAAGCCAGGTCTGGTATTAATTATTCATTATTCAGTGCAGTGGTCTGGTATTATTTATTCAGTGAGGATGTGTGGTTTACTTAGTAGTACACAAGAACTTGAAGACAAACAAAGAGTGGTGTTTGTTGAGTGTGGTGAATGTACTGTGCAGTGAAGCTCAGGTTTTCAAGAATTAAAGTTGTGTGGTTTGTTATTGGAAATTATGACATGCTGTGCCTGGTTTTGAGATTTTTTTTTTTTCACCAGGTACAGACATATTATATATCAGACAGCTCAGCAGCCATACAACTTTCATGTGCTAATTATATAATTAATAGCTGTGTGTGCACATGCCCTGGTGTTGTTGTTTTTTCACAGACACAGAAATCTCAGGCAGTCTGTACAACATTATTATTTGCTAATTAGTCACTGTGTGTGCATGTGCTGTTTTAATTCACCAGACACGGACAAATCAGACAGGCTGTACAACATTTGCTTATATAATTAATCCCTGTGTGTGTGTGTGTGTATGTACTGGTTTTTTTTCACCCGACACAGACATCTCAGACAGGCTTTACAACTTTTCTTTGCTAATTAACTACTATGTGTGCACGCTCTGTGTTTCACCAGACATAGACATCTCAGATCAGACATTCATTATTTGCTAATTAATATAACTAATCACTGTGTTTGCGCGCACTGTTTTTTCTCCAGACACAGACATACCAGACAGGCTGTACAACATTTATTATTTACTAATATAATCAATCATTATATGTATGTACATGTTTTTTCACCAGGCACAAACATATCAGACAGACTTTACAGCATTCATTTGCTGATATAATTAATGATTATATGTATGCGCATATTGTCATTTTTTTTCACCAGGCACAAACATATCAGACAGACTTTACAGCATTCATTTGCTGATATAATTAATGATTATATGTATGCGCATATTGTCATTTTTTTTCACCAGGCACAAACATATCAGACAGACTTTACAGCATTCATTTGCTGATATAATTAATCATTATATATGTATGCACATGTTGGGTTGTTTTTTTTCACCAGGCACAAACATATCAGACAGACTTTACAGCATTCATTTGCTGATCAAATATAACTAATCACTATCAAATGCCTTTTTTTTTCTCCCCCAGACGCAGCAGACCTGTCAGACAGATTGTACAGCTTTTATTTGTTGATATGATTAATCACTATCACATGCCGTTTTTTTTTTCTTCTTCCCCAGACGCAGCAGAGCTGTCAGACAGACTGTACCAGAACATCATGAGCATCAGCCCCAGCCGTCGTCCCCGCAACAGCTACAAGAAGCGCCCCGTGTCAGCCAGCTCCCAGCTCTCCCTCTCCACCTCCCCCCTCCACAGTGCCCAGTCCCAGGTCAGTGAGGGGGCTGCAGTTTTGTCTGTTTTGTCATCCGTTCCTACTGCCACAGAGTGGCCTAGTCTTCTGAAAAGTGGAAGAGGTTTTAATGTGTGCACAGAATGTTGTGTGTGCGTTTGCGCGCGCGACCTTGGTTTATAGTCAGATCTGAAGGACTGAGTGTGTGTGTGTGTGTGTGTGTGTGTGTGTGTGTGTGTGTGTGTGTGTGTGTGTGTGTGTGTGTGTGTATGTATGTCTGTGTCTGTGTCTGTGTGTGTGTGCGCGCGTGTGTTGGTGTTGGTGTGGTAATGATGTATACTGTGACAGGCTCCCCCCTCACCTTTCAGTGCAGATTTTGCCCCTGTGCAACTTGTGGCAGTGTGCTGACTTATCTGTATACGTATACGCAACATTTATCTAACGCTGTTACTGATTTAACACTGTTACAGACAACATTAATGCTGTTACACATGTAATTATATCTGTTAGACACATAATTATATGCTGTTACAGATGACGTTAATGCTGTTACATAATTATATGCTGTTACAGATATAAATGCTGTTCCCTAATTATATGCTGTTACAGATGTTATTTCTGTTAAACACATAATTATATGCTATTACAGACGTTAATGCTGTTACACACATAGTTATATGTGCTGTTACAGATCTTTATGCTGTTACACACATAATTATATGCTATTACATAATTATGTTAATGCTGTTACACACGTAATCAAATGCTGTTACAGATGTTAATGCTATTACACACATAATTAAATGCTATTACAGAAGTTAATGCTGTTACATGTAATTATATACTGTTACAGATATTTATGCTGTTGCACACATAATCAAATGCTGTTACAGATGTTATTGCTGTTACACACACAATTATATGCTGTTACAGATGTTGCAGACCCCCAGGGAGGCAGGTTACTCTGACGTCGACATTATCAAGAACCGTTCTTGGAGGTCAGTGATCTCCCTTTTTGTTTCAAAAGAAATGTGGCGCTTCCTGCTGGTTGTGTCTTTTGCTTTGTTTTGCTTTGTTTTGCGTTAGAGGTTTTTTTTTGGGGGAGGGGTATACACTTTTCCCAGGGTTTTTTTTTGCATTTTGGCTGTTCCCAATAGTGAAGTGAAAGAGATAGACTACACATTATGAACACTGACCACTTTGGGTCTGTGTCTGGCAGCTGAAAAAAACTAGGTTACACTTCAAGAATGTACAACACGAACTGGAAGAAAGTCAGTCAGTATTCTATGTAATGGGAGGGGGGGGGCAGGGTCTTTGTTTGGTTTAGTAGGTACATTCCAAGGAACAAAATTTCAAAGAATGTAGAATTAGGAAATTGAAGGACATAGTGTTTAGAGTATGTTCCTAGGAGTGACAAAGAGAGAGAGAGGGGTAGTGATTTGAAGTTTGTTTCTTTGAGTGAGAAAAAGAGAGAGGTAATGATTTGAAGCTTTTTTTTTCTTTCATCGTATTATTAATTGCTACAGCTCAAACAAGCAAACACATATTATATTACACTACACCACACTATGCTATACTATGCTACATTACACTACACTACAGTGCAGTACAGTACACTGCAGTACACTACAGTACACCACACTACACTACACTACACCACACTACCCCACACTACACTACACGACACGACACGTCACGACACTGTATACTACACTACACCACACCACACCACACTACACCACACCACACCACACCACACCACACCACACCACACCACACCACACACCACACCACACCACACTACATTACACTGCACAACACTGCACTACATTACTCAACACGACAACCCCAGACTTCCCTGACCCCTCACTAAGCCAATCACTGACCACAGAAGGAACCCCTCACCCCCCACCCCCCACTCCCACCCTCCCACCCTCACACCAGCCCCTCACCCCTACTACCCTCCCCAAATAACACAGCTGTTACAGCCCTCCTCACCTGGCTGCCGATCACCATTAAACCTCTCTGGCCTCAAGTCACACCCAGCACACCCAGAGTCTTTCAGTTTCACCCCACTCCCACCCCCCTGTCTCCACTCTCCACTCTCCACTCTACTGCAAATATTGTGTCAGCCGTTTACCTGCCCTACTGGATTAGGCACACAGCCACCAGAGGCCCAGGATTACGTTTGGCATTGGTTGGTGCTGAACCGTTCTCTGCCTGTACTGTACCCCCAGGCTGATTCAACTGGTGGGCTGCATGCAAGCTTGGGGCTTTTGTCCATTTCTGTGTGTGTGTGTGTGTCTGTGTGTGTGTATGTGTGTGTGTGTGTGTGTGTGTGGGTGGGTGGGTGGGTAGGTGGGTGGGTGTAGTGTGTGTATGGGTGTGTGTGTGTGTGTGTGTAGTGTGTGTGTGTCTCTGTGTGTGTGTGTGTGTGTGTGTGTGTAGTGTAGTGTAGTGTGTGTGTGTGTGCGTGCATGCATGCGTGTGCTAGCTCTGGTTCTGGCTCTGGCCCAGATCTGATTTGAAATGTCTTCTTGAAGCGTCAGTGCAACAGTACAGTGATATTATGGTCACTGGCGTGTGAGGGGCTTTTGCCTTCAGTTTTCTGGTTTCTGTTATACGCGTAATATTTATATTTTCCTTTCCTTTCTGGAACAGTGTTAGTTTAGCGTGTGTCATTACCAGTGTTGGAGTGGTCGGTGTCTAGGATTCAAGTGTGGAAATTGATACTGTGGGTGTCTGAAATCTGGGAAAGAAATTGGCTGTTCTGTTGAAGCAAAAAGGTGAAAGCAATGATTGTAGATATTTCAGTATTTGAGGTTTTTTTATGCTGTGTGCTTGCTGTGGTTTGTGTTTGTTTTTGTTTTATTTGCTCTGTGTGTTGTGTGTGTGTTGTGTGTGTGTGTGTGTGTTTGTTTGTTTGTTCTTGTTTTTAATGTCTGTTCACTATAAGTGATATTAGACGGGGAAAAAAATAAAACAAAAAGACATTAAAAAAACACTAGAGCAAAAAGACAACCCTACAGCAAGTTGTGTGTGTGTGTGTGTGTGTGTGTGTGCGCACACGCGCGCATGTGTGCATGCATGCATGCGTGCGTGCTTGTGTTTGTTGGGCAAGAGCTGATGATTAGGATGTGAGACAGGTATCCTCCCCCCAAAATTAAAAGGATCTGAGTCAGGTAATCTCTCTTGTGTCAGCACACCAACCAGAGTGCCTGTTATAAAGGGACACTGGCAGCTGTTTGGACCTGTGTTTATTCCTTGTCATGGCTAACCAACCAAACTCTGTAGCATGTGTCTGTCTGGGAATGGAGCCCTCTTTGATTTAAGTAAACTAGTTCACACTGTGTGTTTGGTTTGGGGCTTGTCCAGAGTAGACATGGAGAAAGACTAGGTTTGTATGGGTTTGTTATGAAGACTAGCTTGTCTAGACTAAACAGGAGGAATAAGTGGGTTGTATGGTTGTTTGAAGACTAGCTTGTCTAAACAGAGGAGTGAGTGGTTTGTATGGGTTGTTTGAAGACTACCTTGCTTAGACAGGAGGAATAAGTGGGTTGTATGGGTTGTTATGAAGACTAACTTGTCTAAACAGGAGGAATGACTAGGCAGTATAGGCTGTTTGAAGACTGATAGAATAGTACTACTGTTCTCTTTTCTGTCAATCACCATGGATGCCCTACGCTGATGTTGATGTGTTGCATTGTGTTTTGCTTTGCCAGGACTGTGGTTTAAGCTCCATGCACCAGTAGTGCAAAGGTATCCACTTTTATGTCCATCTTCTTGCCCTCCCTCTGGTGTGGGATCACTGTTCTGGAATTAAAAAAAAAATTTTAATGGAAAATTAATGTGCATGTTTTGCTGGGTACATCTCCCACCTACCATGGTGTCATGCGTTTTTATCACACCACATTAATTTTGCACCCAAGACTAATTGTGCGTGTTTTGCTGGTGGGTACATCTACCAACTACGATGGGGTCATGCATTTCATTACAGTACAATTGCACCCAAGGCTAATTGTGCGTGTTTGCTGGGTATATCTACCAAATACGAAGGGGTCATGCATTTCATTAC
>CM060330.1:34108970-34141470 GCA_030674155.1 Stramonita haemastoma
TCCTTGGTGTTCGTGAACACCCACCACATACAATGATCCTGGTGTCCGTTAAAACACCACCCACCTGCAGCGATCCTGGTGTCCGTAAACACCACACTACCTACAGTCATCTTGGTGTCCGTAAACACCACACCACCTACAGTCATCTTGGTGTCCGTAAACACCACCCACCCACAGTGATCTTGGTGTCCATAAACACCCAACACCCCACAGACATCTTGGTGTCCGTAAAACACCACCACCTACAGACATCTTGGTGTCCGTAAACACCACCACCTACAGACATCTTGGTGTCCGTAAACACCAACCACCTTACAGACATCTTGGTGTCCGTTAAACACCACCACCTACAGACATATTGGTTTTGTCGTAAATACCACCACCTACAGTGATCTTCGTGTGGAAAATACCACCACCTACACAGGCTTTGAGACAGTGGTCACGAGGGATTGGGACTCTTGTCCCCTCCCACATTTCACAGCATTTCCTTTGGCTCTTTCCTTCCATACTTTATTCCACGGCGGGTAACTGGTGAGTAGTTCGTAATGGTTTATAGTTCATCTGGAGTCCTCTGCGGTGAATCGTGGTGGATCATTTGAGAGTCTTCTCCTAACAGCCATCATGTGGGTCACCTTGGGAGCTGTGTCTCCTTCAAAAATGAGGCCATCATCTGGAAAAGCTGACATCAAAAAATATGCTCAGAACATGTAAGTATAGTTATAAGTATATATGTTATACACACACTCTCTCACTCACTCACTCAAATCACTCACTCACTCAACTCACTCACTCACTCACTCACTCACTCTCGTACTCTCACTCATTCGCACTCACCGAAAGACAGAGACGGACAGACGGACAGACGGACAGACAGACAGACTCTCTCTTCTCTCTTCCCATGTGTGATGTGTGTGTGTGTGGTGTGTTGTGTGTGTGTGTGTGTGTTGGGTTTGTGTGTGTGTGTGTGTGTGTGTGAGGAGAGGGAGAGAGGGAGGGAGAGATGATGATGGAGAGAGGAAGAGGGGAGGAGGGAGGGGGAAGACGAGAGGAGAGAGACGAGAGAGAGGGGGGGGACGAAGGGAGGGGGAGAGAAACCTGGGAAACAGATTACGTATAGGATTGTGAGTTAGGTTTTTTCACGTGTTGGAAAGGGCACGAGCCAGGCGAAATCAGAAGAATGTAGAATAAGGAACCCCCGGGTCACAGACTTGTTGTTATGTTGATGTTAAGGGTTTTGCTTGGTGCCCTTTCCTGCCTCCATTCGTAAGGGGGATAAAGTGGTACACAACAATTTATTGAATCCAAATGTAAAAATTACTTCACCATGTCGTGGATTCCATGCCATGCCGTCCATATGGGCAGAAGAAATGATACACTTTTCATGTCCGAAAATGTGTTTTGTGCCCAGTCCCCTTCCCCTGTCCCCTTGTGAATGGGCTTAAAAAGCTTAACGCAATAAAATATTGTCATTGTCATTGTCTCTGTCTCTGTCTCTCTCTCTCTCTCTCTCTCTCTCTCCTCTCTCTCTCTCTCCTCTCTCTCTCTCTCTCTTCTCTCTCTCTGCTCTCGTACACACACACACCACACACACACACACACACACACACACACACAACACACACACACACACACTAACTAAAACTAACTAACTCTCACTCTAACTCACTCTCGCACTCACTCTCACTCGGACTCGCCCTCGCACTCGGATACAAGCACACACACAAAAAGTACGCCACACACACACACACACACACACCACACACACACACACACACACACCACACACACACACACACTCTCTCTCTCTCTCTCTCCTCTCTCCTCTCCTCTCTCTCTCTCTCTCTCTCTCTTCTCTCTCTTAACTCACTCTCGCATTCACTCACTCACTCACTCGGACTCGCCGCCCTCGCACTCAGATACAAGCAGACACACAAAAGCACGCAGTCTATAATAATGACGATATCAGTTCTGCTTTCAGAGGCTGTAGGTCTGGAATCAAGGGCCAGTGACCTAACCTGACGTGTGTGGGGGCAGCCATATTGACCTGCCTTTTCTGCAAAGGGAGAAGGTCAGTATCAGCAAGGCCCATAACCAAGATGGTTGGTCAGGGTGGACATGAGGAACGCGACACGACAAATGATCAAGGATAGCATCGAAGATAACACGGCAAATCATTAAGGACAACATCGGAGACAACACGGCAAATAATCGAGAATAATATCAAGAACAGCACCACAAATCATCGAGGACATTGTTGAGGACAACATCGAGAACAACGCGACAAATCATCAATGACAACACCGAAGACAACACGGCGAGTCATCGAGTACAGCATCGAAGACAACACGGCGAGTCATCGAGTACAGCATCGAAGACAACACGGCGAGTCATCGAGTACGCATCGAAGACAACACGGCGAGTCATCGAGTACAGCATCGAAGACAGCACAGCGGATAATCGAGAAACATTGAGAGCAACACAGCAAATCAGCGATGACAACATCGAGACAACACCTGCAAATCATCGAAGACAAGACGGCAACCATCAACGACAACATTGGAGACATTACGACAAATCGAGGAAAACATCGAGGACAACGAGGACAACATCGAGGACAGCATCGACGACAACATCGGGGACAGCATCGACGACAACATCGAGGACAGCATCGACGACAACAATCGGGGACAGCATCGACGACAACATCGGGGACAGCATTGACAACATCGAGGACAGCATCGACGACATCGGGGGACAACACCTAGGAAAGCATGGCAAATCAATCGAGGACAATATCGAGGACAGCACGGCAAATCATCGAGGACAACATTGAGGACAACACCGAAGACTACACAGCAAATCATCAGTGACATCGAAGACAACACGACAAATCGTCGAGGACATCATTGAAGCTGTGACATAAGATAAGATAAGATAAGATAAGATAAGATAAGATAAGATAAGATAAGATAAGATAAGATAAGATAAGATAGATAAGATAAAATAAGTAAAAGACAACACGACAAATCATCGAGGACATCATTAAAGACAACACGACAAATCATCGAGGACACCGTCGAAGACAACATCGAAGACAACACGACAAATCATCAAAAACAGTGAGGACCACACAACAAATCATTAATGACAACATCGAAGTCAACACGTCAAATCATCGAGGACAACATCGAAGACAACACAAGTCATCGAGGACAACATCGAAGACAAATCGGTATGGTTTAGACAATAGATATGTAACAACCTGTAACACTGCAAAGCAGTTTTTAGAGCAGTAATTATCCAGGTGAATGTGATCAATAATTACACCATAGACTGCATGCATCAACATACACAAGAGCGGCAACAAACCAGAGAAAGATTAATCGGTTTATAGGTTATTCTCAGAAAGCGTGCGACACTCCACACTAGGGCAGTTATTGCTCTGGTAGACGTTAGGGCACAAAATTTCATGAGAAAAATAATAGTTGTTTTTTTTTTTATTTCAGTTTGTTGTTAATTTGGTCTAGAAGAGAGAGATGTAAAAACAAAAATTAATAATAATGGTGCTTTACAATTTATAGTTATGTAGACGAGGCAAGGTAAACAAAACAGTGAAGTATGGTGTAAAGGGAATCTGAATGATGGAGGGGATAGAGATTTTTTTGTTGCCATAGGCAAAGTTTTGATGTAATTTTTTAAAAGAGGAAATTTTGTTTTAAATCTATTTTTTTTTAATTGAATAACGTAAATGGCGTGCAACCTCAACCAAGTTTGGTCTTTTTTTTTCTTTTTTTTTTTTAGTCTGAAAGAAAATTGAAATGATGCCACTCAATGAATTTTGTTCAAGGTCGATATCTTTAGATCTTTAATTACCAGAATCGGCATCTGTTACATAGTTGACATGGAAATCTTGGATGCCTAGCCTATACATGCGCGTGCACACGCGCGTTTGTGTGGTTTTGTTTAATGAATCTATTGAATTAATTGAAAAAAACATCACAGGTCCTAACATGTCAATGCGTTAAGACTGACTGTAATTTGTTCTTTTAAAAAATTTTCAGTGGTTCAAATAAGAATGATTAATTTGGGAAATGCTACCATCTGATATAATAACATGCTAGTGGGGCAACAATACGACAAAATTATTTTTTTTACGTTTTAAAAAAACAACAAAAAAACCATCAAGTGATCATACAACTTATGTCCCTTGGTGCATGTAGGACTGTTAATGATTAAAGTTTCGTGATTTTTGAAAGTTTTTTTCTTCCTTAACGAATCAGATTAAAAGATAGGCTGACGTAACCTTTATTGCATATGACACGAAATGATCATTGACTGCTTGGGGTCTTTTTGTGGGGCCGTTTTTGTTTTCGGTTTTTTTTTTCCAACTTGGATTAAATGATTGCTTAAAAGAAAGCAACTCTTGCTTGAATATATCTCTAAGAGACACGTAGAATTAGCAATGTGATGCGATTAAAAAAAAAACCTTTTTTTCAAAGAAAATTCTTTGTAGTAGCCTTGGACTTTTTACGGCTTTCCACTATGAAGATTACTAATTATTTGATATGAGGTTTTTTTTTATCAACCAAGACTGAATTAATTTATAATGCTTTTTTGTGATAGTGGCATCCTTTGCTGTTAACTTTTAAAAAAATATTGTCTTTCAATATGTTTGTTTTTAAAATAGTTTGTACATGACACATTATTGCTTGTAAGACGGGAACTAATTTGTTTTTGCTTTTTACAAGTTAAAAAAAAAACTGTTAATGAATCGGATTTCATATGGTCAGAAAATTGCTAGTCAACATTCCTTGTTAAGACTTGTAATAATCTGTGATGTCTTTTTAAATTTTTTTCTTTAAGGATTGGGATCATTTAAAAAAAAAACAACTTATGTACCTTTGATGCCTCATCAATCCTTGTACTCCCATTTTGTGATGTTTTAAAGTAGTTTTTTGTGTTTTTTATTTATTTAACATAGATGGGTGCAAATACAATAATAGTTTTTGTAGTAGTGTAGTAGTAGTAGTAGTAGTAGTAGTAGTAGTAGAAGTAGTGGAAGTATTGCGTAATAGTGCGTGTGTTTTGTGTGTGTGTGTGTGGTGTTGTGGTGTGTGTGTGTGTGTGTGTGTGTGTGTGGGTGTGTTGTGTGGTGTGAGAGAGAGAGAGGAGGAGAGAGAGAGAGAGAGAGAGAGAGAGAGAGAGAGAGAGAGAGAGAGAGGGCAGAGAGAGAGAGAGAGAGAGAGAGGAGAGAGAGAGAGAGGGGGGGGGGGGAGGGTTATGATAGTACAATCAAGCTTCACAGTTTTTATGAATGGGATGATATTATACCATTCCGACATGCACAAAGTATAACGAAAATAGGCAAGTTAAATCTAATGACTTTTAAATATTTTTAAGTGAAAGAACTTTTCCACACATTACAAAACACGAGTGTTGTAAATTTTCTAATTTTAGTTTTTCGATGATAATGGAATAAGCATTAGTGCGCTTTTATACATCCAGTCCCCCTATGTATGCGGTGTTTTTTCAATTTAGTCATCTGTTCGCACTGGTGCACTATGGCATACTCTTCCGAAAAGGGGAGCAGGTTTTTAACGTGTGGACGAGTTCTGCATGCGGGTGTGTTTTGTTTGTGTGTTGTGTGTGTGTGTGTGTTGTGTGTGTGTGTGTGTGTGTGTGTGTGTGTGTGTATAGGGAGGAAGGGGGTGGTAGTGAAGAGGGGATGTAACTTTTGGTAGGAGATGTATTCTAAGGGAAAGGGGTGTTGAGAGGAGGGGGTAGAATACACATGTTGGGATCAGTGAGGATAGGATAAAGGGGGGGGGGGGGGGGGGGGGGGGGGGGGTTTAGCTGATACATTTTTTTTCACGCGGTTAATTTTGGCTTCTTTTTTTAATTCTTGCGTGGGTTATTTCAGGTGTAAATCTTTTCTTCTTAAAAATGAGAAACCTTGTTAAAAAAAAAAAGTAAGATCTTTAACGACTTTTCTGAAAACTGGAAATTAGTTCTTTTAAAAATCGGAACACCCGAAATCCAACAAAAACTGTTGATGATGTTGATAGGACTGGTAATTAGAATACGTTGAAAAAGCTTCTGGATTCCCTGGCTGTGCTTAATTTTTAATCCAGTAATAAAACGATCTATACCATTGTGTCTTTTGCTACACACCATAGAGTCTACCTGCTCTTGTGTTCACATGCATGCATGCCCACAGACCAGCCAACGGACTGACAACCCTTACCCCAATATTAACCTTTTAACACTAACCCTAATCCTTACATTAGCAGTTTCTCTAACCCTGGCCCGTCATGTGGACACAAAATGGCAGGTAGATTCCTTGGTACATGCTGACATTATGGCAAAACATTTTTGTCTCCTGTGGTTGGGGGGTGATTATAGCACTCTTTTTGTTTGGTTGACGTCGTACTTTAAGACAGCAAACTACCGTTGTCTGTCATATGAGCGAAAATATGTTGCGCTGCTGTTAATACCTAAGGCAGGCGCATATGATTTTGGCGTAGGAGAGAATCACTATCCTTAGTCTTATTTAAAAAAAAAAAAAAAAAGTCAGGAAAATGGACCATGAAGGTAGAAAATAGACAAGATGACAGGAAGAAAAGGAACAAGGCAGAAACATAAGGAGAGAAATGAGGAAATTCCTTGTACAGAATTTCTAGAAGGTGGGATGCTATTTATACTGACAGCCTCCCCTCCTCCCCTCCAGGGAAGGGGGGGGGGAAGAGAAGGGAGGATTGGGTGTTAGAATTTTTAGAGGGAAAACGCTCGGAAAAAAATGGGGGGGGGGGGGGGGGGGTTAAGATGTTTAGGCCTGTGGGAATGGGTTTGAGGTCTGAATGAGTGAATGCCGATTGGGGATATGTAGTCATTGTAAGTTAGGGGAGGGGGGGGGGCAGTTTTAGGAAAAATGGGTTTTTTAAATTGAAAAACAAACATGAGGTGCAGATTTAAAAAATGCTTAATCTGATTATCCTGAAATGGCTTAGTGATGGAATTGAGAGATTGGGGGAGGGGGAGGGGAGAGGATGGGAAGGAGGGGAGTAGGGGGAGAAGAGGTATGTATCATAGGCCAGGGTGTGTTTGAAAGGAGGGGTAGAAACTTATGTTTTGGTCAGTCGGAGTGGAGAGAGAGAGAGAGAGAGAGGAGAGAGAGAGAGAGAGAGAGAGAGAGAGAGAGAGAGACTGAGAGAGAGAGAGAGAGAGAGAGATGTGATTGAAAGATGGTTGGTGTGTGTTTTGTTTTGTTTTTGTTTTTATTGCTTTTTTTTACATAATATAATTTTAGGGGTTTTATGAGGTTGAATGGAAAAAAAAAGGATACTTTTCGTTGATGTTTTAAATAATCAAATCGAATGCTAGAAATATAGTATTTTTTACGTGTTTTTTTTTTTTTAATAGATTGTATGCAAGAAATACAATAGTGCCTTTTTCGATTTTTATGAGTTCGGATGTAAGGAATACAATAGTGTATTTTTCATTTTGTTATGAGATTGAATGCAGGAAATATACCAGTGCTTTTAAAAAAAATTTTTTTTAGACTGAATGAAATACAGTCCTAGTTTTGGAGTGTGTTTTATTTTTTATTTTTTTTTTTTTTTGGGGGGGGGGGGGTTGTTTGTTTGTTTGTTTGTTTGTTGTTTGTTGTTGTTTTTTTTTGGGGGGGGGATTTTTTCATTAGATTGAATGCATAAAATGCAATATTAGGCCTATATATTTTGGTGTTTTTTTTTATTAGATTGAATGCAAGAGATACAATTTATATCTTTGTTTTTTAAAATGTTGGCAATAATTTAGTTTAATGAAATGTTAGTTAAAATAAAAATAGTCCTGCGATAGCCTTTGATATTGGCAAGGCTGTTATTAGTTTATATAGTGGTGTGTGAAGAAGATGTGGGAGAATGTGCCTTTATTTTTTTATTTTTTATTTTTTTGAAATGGCGCCCAGTGTAATATAAAAGGGACCAGATTATATGCTTGCCTTTGTATTGAAAGGATATTAGTGTCTATCAGTGGCAGATCTATGTATTGATTTTTCGCCAGCCGATGGATAAGAGAATCTGTACAATTTCATGTAATGTTTGACAGATGGGTGGTTGTCTTTAAGGGTTTTAAAAAAAAATGAACAGGAGGAAGCAGGAGGAAGGTTATAGGAATGTTTAGGAGGAATTGGAATCTATGTTTACATCTGAAGATGTTTTCAGAGAGAGAGGAGAGAGAGAGAGAGAGAGAGAGAGATGAGAGAGAGAGAGGAGAGAGAGAGAGAGAGAGAGAGAGAGAGAATGTGTGTGTGATTGAAAGATGGTGTGTGTGTTTTGTTTTTTTTTGTTTTAGGGGTTTGTTTTTGCTTTTCTTTACATAGTATAATTTTAGGGGTTTTATGAGATTGAATAGAAGAAATAAAAATACTTTTCGTTGATTTTTTTTTAAAATAATCAAACTGAATGCAAGAAATACAGTATATTTTTCGTGTTTTTTTAAATAATTTTTTTTTATAGATTGTATGCAAGAAATACAATAGTGCCTTTTTTTATTTTTACGAGTTCGAATGTAAGAAATACAATCGTGTATTTTTCATTTTGTTATGAGATTGAATGCAGGAAATATACCAGTGCAGCGCTTTTTTTCTATTTCAGGCTAAATGAAGGACAATCCTAGTGTTGTAGTTTTTTGTTTTTTTGTTGTTGTTTGTTTTGTTTGGGTTTTTTTTTTTTTTTTTTGGGGGGGGGGGGGTATTTTTTCATTAGATTGAATGGATAAGATACAATAGTAGGCCTATTTTGTTGGTGTGTGGTGTTGTTTTTAATTAGATTGAATGTAAGGTATACAATTGATTTATAGGCTATCTTTATTTTTTTTAATGTTGGCAATGATTTAGTTTAATGAAATGTCAGTTTAAAAAAAATGTAGTCCTGCATAGCCTTTGATATTGGCAAGGCTGTTATTAGTTTATAATGGTGGTGTGTGAAGTAGATGTGGGACAATGTGCCTTTTTCTTTTTTCTTTTTTTTTTTTTTTGAAATGGCGCCCAATGTGATATAAAAGAGACCAGATTATATGCTTGCCTTTGTATTGATATTAGTGTCTATTAGTGGCAGATCTATGTATTGATTTTCCGCCAGCCCATTGATAAGAGATTTTACATCAATACAGCTTGTGAAAAATTAATGCATCTGAAAGATTCCGTGCTATAGTCCAGTAGTCTTAAGTGTGCCTTTGGGGAGGGGGGGGGGTCTTGTTGGTTTTTGCTTTTTTTTTTTTTTTTAATGTTGAATCGAATACGATTACAAAAATGAAATCTAGTCGTGTACTGGCCTTTTACAAAGGCAGGAATTAGATTAAGAAATTATCCATTGCCAAATCTATTTTCAAGTTATGGCAAATCATGTTCTTTGTGTGTCTTGTTTTAAAGAAAACTCTTTAAAACTGCAGGATTTGCAGCTGTTAAGAAAATTTGACTTTTAAAAAATTCGGCTTTTTTTTTTAAAGTGATGCAGGCAGAGGAAGTATTAAAATGTCTTTTTAAAGTTGCAATGTTTCTTTTATTATTTTTTTTTTTATATTAATCTGTACAGTTTGTTTAGCAACCCCTCACGTTTTTTTTTTTTTTTTTTTAAACATTTTTATTCAGTTTTGCATGTTTTTATATTAAAGAAATAAAATGACATGGTACATGAAATAATACGTAGGATATTATTGGATAACCAAAATACAACAGAACATAATCATTATCTTGCAAAAATTATATCACTATCAATCAAAAACGAAAAGGAACAGTAATAATTATATTATTCAAAATAGAGTAAGGACATTGATAGATAAACATTTGAATCCTGCACACATACATATAAAATTAATGTAAAAAAAAAAGTAATAAAAAAAAAAAAAATAAATAAAATTTAAATATTAAAAATAATGAATAAAGAAAAGTCAGAATACTAAATAAAAACTAAGGGGAAAAAATAGAAAAGAAAAGTAGAATGCTAATAGCAAACAAACTTAACGTGCAAGTGATGTTATAAAGTCCAGATAAACTTGTGTAGAGTGTCTCTCAAGGCAAGTGATTTTTTCCCCCCCTATTCTTCCAAGGGGATGTCTCCTATCATATTGTGTCATCATTAACAGCTGCTCCGACAACTCTGTAAGTTGTAGTTTTAATCTGTTTCAATGAAATTTTTATAAGAATGCCATGCTGCGTGGAATTTTGCGGATTTTAGGTTAATAAACGCGATATATTTTTCGATTTCATATCTTGCTCTTAGAACTCTTTTGAAAACATTAAAGTGAGGTATTTGTTCTTCCAATTTGCATTTGTATATATAAAATTTTGCATTTAATATAATAAAGTCAAAGATTTCATCTGATCTAAAGTGTTTGTCATTTCCAAATATAATTAGCTGTTCACTAAGGGATAGAGTGGTGATATGTGTACAAGTAGTGATAATCGCATTTTTAACGTCATTCCAAAAAACTTTCACAGACATACATTTCCAAAACATATGATCTATACTATCTTTTTCAAGGTGACAGAAGCTACATCTGTCATCTGGTTGCACTCCCATGGCTGATAGCACTACATTAGTTGCTAGAATTCTGTGTATTATTCGTATTTGAAACCATTTTAATTTAATTTCTCCTATACTTTGGGTCTTTTTTAAGACGACTTGCCAGTTAATTTCGGTATTAAGTTTTCGGTTCCATTTTTCACAGTATTTTGGTACAGTTTTATCTTTGACAAGAATATCGTAGTATAGTTTTGCTCCCTTTGCCTGTGAATAGATAAGTTCTAGTGCTTTTGGGTATGTGGCTTGAGTATTATTCTCTATCTGTATACTAAATTTCCTTAACACTTTCTTTATCGTTTTAATAAGAATACCATAACTTAGAAAATTACATCTGATATTATATTTGTTGGTAAATTCTTCATACGATAAGAACCTGCCATCTTCTCTGCATAAATCTCCTACAGTGTATATGTTATGCCGTACCCATTCATTTCGTCTCAAAATAGTATTCTCGAAAACAATTCTATCATTGAAAAACAATGGTTCTGCTAGAGCTTCTGTTGAAGTAGTAAGTTCAATTTTGCTATAGAAAGTTTTGTATGCTTGAAATGTATTTTTCCAAAAGGTATTCTGTTCTTGCAGGTTAAGAAAATATTTTGGTCCAAAGTTATGTAGATTTTCAATATCTGGATATAACGTTTCTGTGACAATTTTCCACTTATGGTTTGTAGTTCTGAGTTTCCTTATCCAACATAGTTTTAAAGCTTGAATGAAACAGTTAATATCTGGAAATCCTATACCTCCATCTTTTATTCTCTTTTTGGCAGTTACTCTGTTAATACGATCCCGTTTATTATTCCACACAAATTTTAAACACAATGCATTTAACTTTTTTATAAATTGGTCTGGCGGGTTGGGTAGAAGTGTCCATAGATATATTATTTTGGACAGTATCAAAGACTTTTAAGATGGCTATTCTCCCTAAGGGGGTCATAATTCTTTTAACCCAAATCTTATATATCTGTCTAATCTCCATAAATTTTTCTTCATAGTTAATGTCTTCGCAGTTTAATAAATCTGCAGTCAACCATACCCCCAAGATTTTAAACTTTGGGGGATTCCAGTTCATTTTAAGATGGGGAAGATATCTTTTTGCAGACTGTCGATCTTTTCCTAGCCATACAACAGATGTCTTTTCACAGTTCATTGCCAGGCCTGATATGGTTTTAAATCTTTCCAAAGTTTTAATTGTTTCCTTAAAGGACTTTTCACTTCCATCTTGTAGTAATTGAGTGTCATCAGCGAACTGTGCTATTTTATGCTCCGTCTCATTTGTATAAATTCCTTTGATACTTTTATTTTCCCGGATCATAATTGCTAGAATTTCCACACATAGGACAAACAAATACGGAGAGATGGGGTCTCCTTGTCTGCAACCTCTTTTAATTTCAAACCATCTAGTTGGTTGTCCATTTACAATTACTGTAGCTTTTATGTTTCTGTAAAATGTTTGAATCCAGTTGCAAATAGATTCACCAAACCCAAAAGCTTTGATAACTTTAAGCATAAAAGTCCAGTTAATTGTGTCAAAGGCTTTTTCAAAATCTACACATAATAGTAATCCAGTCAGATTGTGTTTATACAAATAGAATATTAAATCATATATCAGTCTAATGTTATCCCCTATATATCTACCTGGCATGAACCCTGTCTGATCTTCACTAATCAAGTCCGAAAGCACTGATCTAATTCTAGAAGCTATACAGGAGCAACCCCTCACGTTTGTTGTTTTACCAATTCTGGTAGAAGATTACCATTTTTTTAACCAAAGGAAGACAGTTATTGATTTTACTCCCATAAAATGAATGGGCAACCCCATTTATCAGTAGCATGTTTAAGTTGCATGGGTTTTTTTGTATGTTTTTTGGTTGCTTTTTTTTGTTTTTGCTTTTGGATTGCAAGTATTGTCCGTGGTTTTCTTGCTCTATCAGTATACTTCATTACAAAAGACAAACCAAAAAAACTTACTTTTTGCCTCATAAACCAGTTAAGCTTGTTCTAGAATTTCAGCTGTAAATATACGATGCTGTCGATTAAATTCCAACACAACTGAATTACTTTTTATCATAGAGACAAAACCCGAACTTGTTCATCTGATTGAGTGAAGAAAATGTTGCATGTGTTTTAGTATGGGTGTTTTTTTTAGTACTGTCAAGATGATTGTTTGGTAACAAGCACTGCTTCCATTTTTTTCGTGTATTTCATAGTGGTAGAAGTCGGAATATTCAGTACACCTAATATTTTTTTCTCCTGAAAAGCCCCAGACTGCTTTTGTTTAGGTGAATTTGGTAGAGGCAATTTTCACCATGGGTAGGTCTCTGCGCCGATCTTTCATTGGCGTGCCTTTGTAGATTTGACAGCAGTCGGTAATAGTTATGTGCTTTTTTGTGAACCCAGAACAAAAGTTTCATTACTGAAATTTATGCTATTTTTTGGTGAAAAAATGTGCTCAATTGGAAGACGGTAGGAGTTAAAAAGTTGTGCTTAAATGATCGTTCATAGCCACAGAAATAGGAGAAGCAAGGACAGCTGATAGATTTTTTTTTAAAGATTTTTTAAAAATCAGATAAAAAGTGTACCCAGGCCCTGGAACCCTTTTTGCTGTTGATAGGCGGAGCTGTAACTAGAAAACTCCCATGTTGGTGGTGCTGGAAAGTGTGTTGTCATACTGTTCATTTTTTTTTTCTTTTACAATTTGTATTGCATTTTAAAATAATGTGGTCATCAAAACCAGTTTGTTGTGGCTGGGTAATTGAAAATACGTCATTTAAGGACAAAAAAGGACTTAAAATTATGGAATCATTTTTTGTCTTTTGGTCACTTTTTGTTGGGTATGGTCAGGTTGATTTAGAAATATTTCTGGAATCATCTTGACAGCATGATTATTTTGTCATGGAAAATGGAGTGTTTTGTTCTATTTATTTTAATTGCTTTTAAGATTATTAATTAGGAGTTTGTTTTTTTGTTGAATCATATCAACATTTGATAATTGATATGGTCATTTTTGTTGTTGGCAGAATAATAAGTTTGTTTCATAGAAAAAGAAAGGATGGAAAAAAATTAGGTCTATAAAGAATGAGAAGCACATTCCCTCCTTCCCCTCCCCAACCCAAAAAAAGATAAGAAAATAGTACATTTTACCCCCATTTGTTTGAGAGGGCATTCCATGAATACCCCTGCCCTCTCCCCCTCCTCCCTCCCCCCCCCCCCAAATTTTTTTTTATTCATTTGTATATGGTGCTCTGACATGCATTCTAGGGAAGCCCATTAAAGAAAGAAAACCCCGACAGGTTAAAGGGTTCCTTTTTTGCAGGGATTGATTCAGAAAGATTCTAGTCTGAAAAATGGTTTGGGGGGGATTAATTTTGTTTGCCTTTCGGGTTTTCTTTTCTTTTTATCATCAGGCTTGTGTCCACATTATAAGCTTATAGGTTTCATTGATGAAAGAAGTGCCCTTGTAGATGATTTGAAACACCTTGTTGACTGGTTTTAGATGACGATGTAATTTTCTCTCTCTCTCTCTCTCTCTCTCTCTCTCTCTCTCTCTCTCTCTCTCTCTCTCTCTCTCTCTCTCTCTCTCTCTCTTTCCTTTCCTTTCCTTTCCTTTCCTTTCCTTTCCTTTCCTTTCCTTTCCTTTCCTTTCCTTACCATCTTTCACCTTCACATATGCTATCCTAGACTTATCATGGAGAAGAGTGTTTGGTTCTTATGTTGGATTGAAATTGTATTCTTACCATATAGAGAGGTGTTTTGTGTAGCTTTTTGTGTTTAAAGGGATTTTATGCTTTTTTTTTTTTTACGTGAGTAGTTGTTTTTTTCCTGTTATGGCTACTTTGCTTGTCCCCCCCCCCCCACTCTCTCTCCTCTCTCTCTCTCTCTCCTCTCTCTCTCTCTCTCTCTCTCTCTCTCTCTCTCTCTCTCTCTCTCTCTCTCTCTCTCTCTCACCTATCTATCTATCTATCTATCTAACTATCTATCTATCTATCTATCTATCTATCTATCTATCTATCTATCTATCTATCTATCTATCTATCTATCTATCTATCTAAAAGTATATTAGCATACTCTTTGGACTTGCTTATCCATATGTACTTGAACACGATTTGAAAATGTTATACTTAGGTACCTTATTGGGCATTCCACTATCATGTCCATTTTTTTTTCAAAATTCTTTGTTGTTGATTTTCTTGGTTGTTGTGTACTTTTTTCTTCTTTAGCTTTCCTCCTCTCACTTAATCTACTTGTTTTACGTAAATATATTCAATGCATCTGTCCAGATAATATTCGAGTCAGCTGTGGACTATGTATTTGCGAATACATAGTTTTTTTCCTTTGTTTAAATAATTATCAGTGTATCCAGTTATGATTACGCGTTTTGTTGAATGTATCCCGTTTTTTTCTTTTAAATTATTGGTTGAACTGCTGTGTTGGTAATGCTGGTATGTAGGGGTAGAGAGAGGGTTTCTTAGCTTTATTCCCTGATCAGGGCCAGGGCCGGATGAAAAAAGTATGTAATACTCTGTAACCCTAGGAAAATAAAGATTAGGCTATTCATTCAAAGATTATTCATTTCTTCATTCAGCCAAAAAAAAAAGAAGGCTGGAGTTAGGGTTAGGTAGCCGGCTCGAAGCTGAAAAGAAAAAATGAAAAGGAAACATCGGAATTTTGCCAAAACCATAATTATTGTGAAAGCTTGATGAAGAGTAATGCATGTAAAAAAAAAAAAAATGTATGACCAAAAATAAAACAAACAGCTTGACCAAGTTCTTTGTTCAGAATTCCTTTCATGAATAACTGTGTGTGTTTACAAGTATAACTATGGTATGTGGACATTTCTCTCTCTCTCTCTCTCTCTCTCTCTCTCTCTCTCTCTCTCTCTCTCTCTCTCTCTCTCTCTCTCTCTCTCTCTCTCTCTCTCTCTCTCTCTCTCTCTCTCTAATTGTTGAATATTGCGAAACAGGCTACACACTTTTTCTGCTATGGTGTCTACTTTCCCCCAGCTCCGAAGAAGTTTTGTAAAGTTGCCCCATGGCCGAAGTACAATCTCTCTTCTCTCTCTCTCTCTCTCTCTCTCTCTCTCTCTCTCTCTCTCTCTCTCTCTCTCTCTCTCTCTCTCTCTCTCTCTCTCTCTCTCTGATTCCCTCACAGTCTCCTCTTCCTTACATTCAAGTGTACCCACATCAGTCGCGCAGATTGTTTATGACCTGTGATAGATTTCAGCACCAGGTATGCCACATGAAATCCTATGTTCTATGAATGCGTATGTGCACGCGCTGGACACAGACTCGTAACCACAGGCACACAAACAAAATAAGAAAAATGCGAACCGTGACATCCTACATGGCCATCCCTCGTCCTCACCTCTCCCTTCCCAGCTCTGTCGGATGCGCCGAATTTTAATTTTTTTTTATATCAAAAGTAAAGATATAATTATGAGAATAAACGAAAACGACCATCACAATATTATTATCTGCGGCACGCTTCGCATTAAAGCGCGACATCTTAAATTCCTTATCCTGGCAAACGAACACAGTGGCCTTTTTTTTTTTATATTTTTTTTTATAAAATAAAACAAAAACACCACCACCACCACCAAAACAAAAACAAAAATACTAATTATCATCACGGATCATCGTTGAAGCTTGGAGTCTTCTCTTAAGGCAAAAGAACAGGGTTGCCTTCTTTGTTACTACTAAAATTCATAACGAGGTGCCGCAAAAGGGGAGTTTTTTTTTGTTTTTTTTGTTTTTTAAATAAAGAAAGCGACTAAATACGGGTCAAGGAAGACTTCTCCTGTGTTTCACTTTGCTCAACTTAAATTATTCGTATCACAAGAAATGTTATTTCGGCAGCAGATATCTTTTGCTTTTTTTGTTGTTCAGCTTTATTCACCTAAAAAGTTGAACCATAAAAAATTAATATATTTTACCAACTCGTTGGTACCCCCCCCTCTCTCTCTCTCCCTCTGTCTCTGTCTCTCTCTCTCTAGTCCTTCGGATGAGACTTTAAACCGAGGCCCCGTGTGCGAACGCACGCAGAACATCTTGCGCACACGTTAAATCCTGTTCCGCTTTTCGTAAGAGTAGGCCATCGTGTGCCGGTGGGAACAGATGACAATATTTACAAAACTGCATACACACGGGGATCAGATGAAAAAAAAGCACATGATTGCTTATTCTGTTATCCTCGATATAAAAGAATCTCTCTCTCTCTCTCTCTCTCTCTCTCTCTCTCTCTCTCTCTCTCTCTCTCTCTCTCTCTCTCTCTCTCTCTCTCTCTCTCTCTCTCTCTCTCTCTCTCTCTCTTTCAACTAGCAGAACTGAAAAGAACTTGGTTAGTACAGAACAGTGTGACTTCGATCCAATAAAAACGCAATCTTTGCTGTATCAATAATTCTGATATTTTTTCAATACCAGTCAGTTCGGTAATGCCATACCTAATGATAAAAGGTAGAGATTTTTTTTTAAATGTTGCAATAGCAGTGCTGGGGGAGAAGACATTTCAGAATGGGGTGGAATGGACAGGGGGCCAGAGAAAACGGTATGAGATACCAACAACCCCCCAAAGAAATGCAGCACATTCGCCAACACACCACACACACACACACACACACACACACACACACACACACACACACACACACACTATAACTGTGATAACGGCTAGTTCTTTAATGTAAGATCTTGATGAATGCTCTGGAACTTCTAAAGCTGATGTCATAAAAAAGCAGTTTCTGTCTGCGCTGTTTGGGACATAAAGCAAGCACACCTGTATGTAGATTCACCACCATGAAAAACAATGAGAATCCAAATTACTATGGCAGACAACTGCAAAATACATTCAATGTAAAATCAAGTCTTGATATCGCAGATTTTTTTAAATGACTTTACGCAACCGTTAAATAAAAAGCGCAAATCAAGTAACGTGTGAGCAATGATGATGATAATAATTAGCCTATAACGCCCACGAATGGTGTAGAGAAAGATAACTCTTCTCCACAAAGCTTCTTTGAGAATAGGCTCCCTTGGTCTGCTACTTCCGACTCTTGTGCAAAAGGCGGCGTGTTGATTGTTGGTTGCCGATCGGCACTACTGTCTCTCATCCTGTTACCGCATAACTGCTTATATTTTCCATTTCTGCATCAATCATTACCATGGCGACTCACGGCAACCGAGCACCACGGGGTCAGAGCGGCTGGCCAAGAGACAAAGGCTCCGGACAGGTGTACAGTTCAAGCTCGCAGTCTTACGGCAGTTCGTCGTCCTCGCTCAACTTGACTTTGGAGAGGACCATCAATCTGTAAGTAAATTAAATACCAGAATAGATCGATATTCAAAGTGTTATGCATGCTGTGTGTTGTTGTTATTTTGCTTTCAATCTGTCTCTCCAATACATTTATTTTTGTGAAGATTGTAAATCTGGGTACCGTGACTCCGTACCCTGCATGTCACATTGTCAGCCGATAGCCTAGTGATCAGAACATTGCACTCGCAATTTGACGACCTGGGTTCGATTCCCGTTCGAGGGGATTTTTCCCCTGAAGTTGACATTAGTGCTGACTCCACTCTCCCCAAAAGTCCTTTGATTGAGACTAGAAACCGAGGCCCTGTGTGCAATCGCACGCAGAACATCTTGCGCACTCGTAGAGTCCTGTTCCGCTTTTCGTAAGAGTAGGCCATTGTGTGCCGGTGGAAACAGATAACAAGATTTACAAAACTGCATACACACGGGGACTAGATGTAAAAAATCACACGAATGCTTATTCCATTATCCTCAATATGAAAATATAGAATATTTATAAATAAATTTATTAATAGACCTGTAATGTATTATATATAATATATTATTAGTTAATAATCATCATATCAATAAAGAAATAAATCATACTTGTAGTCAAGTAGCAACTGGAAGAGTTGGATAATCCGATCTGTTGATATGTTTAATATTTACTTTCATTTTCAATCACCAAATGTTCAACATTCCTGGGTGAATGGTATGATTATAATTTATAGTTAATACCACCCAATAACCAATATTGATTGATTGTCCATTAGTTTTGTATCTGGAAAGAAGATTTTAACTTTGTGGTAGAAAAAGAACAAGAAGATGACAACAGAAAACCTCCAGAAGGAAAACCTATAGATAGATCAAATACTAAATTAGTGATATAGCTCATTATGAACATTATAACATGATTTTAAAAGTAAGACTGTTTATTTATTATTTTATTTATTTATTTATTCCTTTAATCGAGGATAATGGAATAAGCACTCATGTGCTTTTTTACATCCAGTCCCCGTGTGTATGCAGTTCTGTAAATCTTGTCATCTGTTCCCACCGACACACAATGGCCTACTCTTATGAAAAGTGGAACAAGATTTAACATGTGTGCAAGATGTTCTACATGTGTTCACACACAGGGCCTCGGTTTATAAATAGTCTCATCCGAAGGACTTTTATAGGGAGTGGAGTCAGCACTGATGTTAACCCCAGAGGAAAAATCCCCTCGAACAGGAATCGAACCCGGGTCATCAAATTGCAAGCGCAATGTTCTGACCACTAGGCTTTACCCGTCCTGTCCACTAAGAGGCATGAGCAGGAGTAGGGGGTTTTCTTTGGTGGTGGTGGGGGGAGGAATGTTAGAAATGAAACAAAAGAATTTCTCTAAAATAGCCTAATCAAATTGATGTATATGAAAATTCTTATTTATTTCTGTGTTAATTTCGTTTCAATTCTTATCATGATATGAAAATATTAAATGAAAGAAATGCTGATCAGCTTGATGTGAATGATATTTAATGAAGCATATTTATTTCATCTATTTATTTCTGTACGTTTTTTTCTTGTAAATTTCAGATACCCTTTGAGCAATTACACATTTGGGACCAAGGAGCCTCTGTATGAGCGAGACAGCTCAGTGACAGCTCGCTTCCAGCGCATGCGTGAGGAATTTGACAAGATGGGCATGCGGCGTTCTGTGGAGGGCGTTCTGATCGTCCATGAGCATGGCCTGCCCCATGTTCTCTTGCTGCAGCTGGGCACCACCTTCTTCAAGCTGTATGTTGACATTTGTAGTACTTAGTAACTATGAAGTAGTAGTAGTAAAGTAATTTGTGTCTGTGCGTGCGTGCGTGCGTGCGTGCGTGCGTGCGTGTGTGCGTACGTGCGTGCGTGTGTGTGTAACTGTGTGTGTGTGTGTGTGTGTGTGTGTATGTGTGTGTGTGTGTGTATAACGTGTGTGTGTGTGTGTGTGTGTGTGTGTGCGTGTGTGCGCGTTGTGTGGCGTTTGTGTATAGCTGTTGTAGTAACTATTAAGTAGAAGTAGTAAAAAATAGTAGTAAATTAGTAGTGTGTGTGTAGTACTTACGACTAGTACTGTGTAGTAGTAGTAGTAGTAGTAGTAGTATAGTAGTAGTAGTAGTAGTAGTAGTAGTGTGTGTGTGTGTGTGTGTGTGTGTGGTGTGTGTGTGTGTGTGTGTGTGTGTGTGTGTGTGTGTGTATATATACATGTGCGGTGTGTGTGTGTGTGTGTGTGTGTGTGTGTGTGTGTGTGTGTGTGTGTGTGTGTTGTGTGTGTGTGTGTGTGTGATTTAGATTCTGGATGTGTGTGCATCATAAGCAAGTCAAATATGGTCATATAATGATATATGGCATAAGATAATTATTTTCTCAAGTAATCAAAAGACTTTCAGCGATAGGCTTATTCAAGCAGAGCGCATGATTTTTTAAAGCAGATCTGAAAATTTTTATTTCACAAACTTTGTAATGAACCGCTCTGAAGTTGGAATGTGTCGGCTGAGGCCAGCAGTCAGGCCTCCTGGAGTTCTGCAGGGCTACACTTAGAAGCGTGGTAGTCTGACTAGGTACTGCACATTCTACCCAGTGTGGCTATACAAATTACAGTGATGATCATTTGATGTATACATATGTGTGCAGACCAGGAGGGGAGCTGCAGGCTGGGGAAGATCAGACTGTGGGACTGAAGAGGTTGCTGACAGAGGTAAGCTGTGTGTTTCTGTTAGTTTAAATTAGGGTTTTGTTGCCATCATCATCATCATGATCATTGTCATCATCATCATCATGATCATTGTCATCTTCATCCTCAGACTGTGGTACTGAAAAGGTTGCTGACAGAGGTAAGCCGTCAAGTCTTTCGGATGAGACTATAAACCGAGGCCCCGTGTGCAAACACACCCAGAAATCTTGCGCACACGTTAAATCCTGTTTCACTTTTCTTAAGAGTAGGCCATAGTGTGCCGGTGGGAACAGATGACATTTACAAAACTGCATACACACAGGGACTGGTTGTAAAAAAGCACATGATGGCTTATTCCATTATCCTCGATATAAAAGAATAAAAAAAAAAAAAAAAAAAAAGCTGTGTGTTAGTTTAGATTAGGGTTTTGTTGCCATCATTATTATAATCATTGTCATCTTCATATATATTGTTTCTATCCTCATTGTCACCACTACTACTACTATCATCATCATCATCATCATCATCATCACTGTGGCTGTCATCACAGTCTGCCTACTATTATGATTTACTTCCAGTTAGTTACTCTGAAAATGATCTTGAAAACAACTACAGTTGTGAGTGGAAAGTGATTTTCACCTGATCATAACCTAATACCTGTGCTGCTCAGAATAGTTTTTGAAGCATCGTGTCTTGTTGGGTGAATTGAACCTGGCAGAGCCCATCCTTTAGTTAGAACACAGGTGCATGCTGGGTGTGTTACTGTCGCCCACTATAGCTGGCTTATTCTCTGACACAAGGTGGATGTGTCTTTAGTGTGTATGCAAGATGTAGAGTGGGAGTTTGCACACTGTTTTTACCAACCATTAATCATTAGCCTACCAAGGATAGGAAGACTCCATTTGCCAGGGAATTTCTCCCCCAAAATGGGTGACAGTTCAAAAAAAAAAAAATCTTGTGATTTAAATTCTGAACTCATGTAGGTAAAGGTATAATTTTCTTAAAGGAAAATGAATGAACAATGTAGAGAAATCTATTTCATTATAATTTAAGAAACTTTTGACCTACATAAAGAAAGTTCCTCCACAAAGTCAACAGGTGACTGTCTAGAAACAGTGCTTGTGGCACCATGAGGTGGCTTGGTTTATCTGCCGTTTTGGAATGGCACACGTGGTAGGCTAAAGGCATAAGGTATTCACAGTCTGACTTTGGGGATTGACAGTGATGTGAAGTGGCTATATTGATAGTGATATGAAGTGTTTACCGTTTCAGACTCTAGGACGACAGGACGGAGCGCCTATGAACTGGGTGGTGGAGGACACCATTGGGAACTGGTGGAGACCCAACTTTGAACCACCTCAGGTAACCCTGCCCCCTCCCTCCCCAGCTGCATGCACACACACATGCATGCGCTCACACACGCAAACACACACACACGTGCGCGCAGAGTCTGATGCAGATATGACTCCCCTCTAGCATTTGCAGAAACACAGACACACTCGCACACACACACGCACACGTGCATGCATGCATGCACACACATACACACACCTACACTTGTGAGCACACACACACGCACGCACGCATGCATGCAAACACACACACACACACACACCACACACACACACACACACACACACACACATATGCACACACACTCTGCTCGCCCCCCCCCCCCCCCCCTTTTCTTTTTCCCCGTCTAATATCACTTTTAGTGAACAGGTGTTAAATACAGGAATGAACGTGCGCACACACACACACACACACACACACACACACACGTGTTTTACTTTAGATTTCTCAGCAGTCCCCTCCTTTGATCTTGTAGGGTCTGTCTTAACATCTAAGGATAAGCATCTTTACATTTATTTTCATTATACAATTATGATGATTATTTTGATCTGAATGTGAAATTTTTGGGGGTGAAAGGAGTGGGGGTTGTCTCGTTTTTGCTTGGTCAGTAAGCTATCATAATCTAGTTCTGTATGAAAAAATGAATATTCATAAATTATGAAAAGACAGAATGTGCGTACAAGAAATTAGGGGATAGGATGGCTCAGTGGTCAGAGCACTCACTTTCCCCAAGCTACGGTTAAGCAGCAATGAGTGTGGTTACCAAGTGGATGGGTGACCGTTTGCGCGCCTTGGTTTCAGTACAGTCCCCCAGTTCACCCAGCTGTCAATGGGTACCTGCCTTCTTTAGGGTCAGGGAAGGTAAAGCAGTGAGGGAGAGGAGATGGGCGCCACCCTCAATATGCTGGCCCAGGCAGAGAGAAGCTGAGGTCTCCAACACCTGGCTCCCCTAACACCACATAGGCTATGGGACACACCTTTACCTTTTTACAAGATATTGTGTGTACATTCATACTCAGGATGTCTATTTATAGTCTCATCCGAAAGACTCTCATGGAAGTGGAGCCAGTACTGATGTTGACTCTAGGGGAAAAATAAATCGCCTCAAAGGGGCATATTGGTGGAGGCTCAAACCCAGGCCATCAGATCACAAGCTCAATGCTCAAACCACTAGGCTACTCCCTCCCTCTGTCATTTCGTTTATTTCCACTTAGCTGACAGTACTGATGCTCTCTGTTGCCAGTACCCCTACATTGTTTATTTCCACTTAGCTGACAGTACTGATGCTCTCTGTTGCCAG
This sequence comes from Stramonita haemastoma, assembly GCA_030674155.1. Classification (NCBI taxonomy): domain Eukaryota; kingdom Metazoa; phylum Mollusca; class Gastropoda; order Neogastropoda; family Muricidae; genus Stramonita; species Stramonita haemastoma. Next base: position 34,132,183 of record CM060330.1, read on the forward strand.
TACCCCTACATTGTTTATTTCCACTTAGCTGACAGTAGTGATGCTCTCTGTTGCCAGTACCCCTACATTGTTTATTTCCACTTAGCTGACAGTACTGATGCTCTCTGTTGCCAGTACCCCTACATTGTTTATTTCCACTTAGCTGACAGTACTGATGCTCTCTGTTGCCAGTACCCCTACATTGTTAATTTCCACTTAGCTGACAGTAGTGATGCTCTCTGTTGCCAGTACCCCTACATTGTTAATTTCCACTTAGCTGACAGTAGTGATGCTCTCTGTTGCCAGTACCCCTACATTGTTAATTTCCACTTAGCTGACAGTACTGATGCTCTCTGTTGCCAGTACCCCTACATTGTTTATTTTCACTTAGCTGACAGTACTGATGCTATCTGTTGCCAGTACCCCTTCATTCATTGTTTATTTCCACTTAGCTGACAGTACTGATGCTCTCTGTTGCCAGTACCCCTTCATTCATTGTTTATTTCCACTTAGCTGACAGTACTGATGCTCTCTGTTGCCAGTACCCCTTCATTCATTGTTTATTTCCACTTAGCTGACAGTACTGATGCTATCTGTAACCAGTACCCCTTCATTCATTGTTTATTTCCACTTAGCTGACAGTACTGGTGTTATCTGTTGCCAGTACCCCTTCATTCATTGTTTATTTATTTCCACTTAGCTGACAGTACTGGTGCTCTCTGTTGCCAGTACCCCTTCATTCATTGTTTATTTCCACTTAGCTGACAGTACTAGTGTTATCTGTTGCTAGTACCCCTACATTGTTTATTTATTTCCACTTAGCTGACAGTACTGGTGTTATCTGTTGCCAGTACCCCTACATTGTTTATTTATTTCCACTTAGCTGACAGTACTGGTGTTATCTGTTGCCAGTACCCCTACATTGTTTATTTATTTCCACTTAGCTGACAGCACTGGTGCTCTCTGTTGCCAGTACCCCTACATTGTTTATTTCCACTTAGCTGACAGTACTAGTGTTATCTGTTGCCAGTACCCCTACATTCTTTGTTTATTTCCACTTAGCTGACAGTACTTTTGTTATCTGTTGCCAGTACCCCTTCATTGTTTATTTCCACTTAGCTGACAGTACTGATGTTATCTGTTGCCAGTACCCCTACATTCCTTATCTGTTGCCAGTACCCCTACATTGTTTATTTCCACTTAGCTGTTAGTACTGATGCTCTCTGTTGCCAGTACCCCTACATTCCTCGCTTATTTCCACTTAGCTGACAGTACTGATGCTCTCTGTTGCCAGTATCCCTACATTGTTTATTTCCACTTAGCTGACAGTAGTGATGCTCTCTGTTGCCAGTACCCCTACATTGTTAATTTCCACTTAGCTGACAGTACTGATGCTCTCTGTTGCCAGTACCCCTACATTCCTTGCTTATCTGTTGCCAGTACCCCTACATTCCGGCCCACATCACCAAACCCAAGGAGCACAAACGGCTTTTCCTTGTTCAACTGCCGGAGAAAGGTAGAAACGTACTTAGGTTGTCATTTTTTGCCCTCTTTGTAATGGGCTAGTCTGGAGAAAAAAAGATATCTTAGTTCTTACTGTTTTGTTTTGAGGCAATCACTTTAGTGTTTTTTTGCTTAAATGATATATGATAATATATGGAATTATAATGTAATATATAATGATATGTGGAATTTATATAGCGCTGAATCATGTAAAACAAACAAATCAAAGTGCTTGCATTCATGAGTGATGGTAAAGGCTTATTATCCAAAGGAGCGCATATCAGAAAGGTCTTCATTCACTGTCCCTGATTTAAAGGATATTGATCGCTCTGAGATCAATACAAGTTTTTTCATGGCAAGAAAGGTTAGGGCTTTATTTTTTCGTATAAAACTGAATGCGTTCATCACTAAATATAGCAAAAATATAAAATGTTTGTGCGGTGAGAAAATTACAAACAGTCACATAATTTTTTAATGTAAGAGTCTAAAACCATTCTTACCCTCGGAAAAATCCTTGGATAAGATTTTTTAAAATCTTAATTTGGCATTTCGTATAACAAAATCTTTAATAAATAGTTCTTTAGGAAATTTGTTATAGTTTTAAGTCATACTAGCAATTTTTATGTATTTACATGTTGTTATCACTGTTTAGCCCAAATCTATATACTGTATACATTATTAAGAATAAGACACCCATTTTACTGCACACATCCATCAACATACTAGACCCTCCCCTTCCCATCGTCTAATATCACTTTGAGTGAACAGACGTAAAATCGAAGCAACAACAATTCATGAGTGAGGCTAGAGCTATGACTGTTTAAGGTTCACCAATGTAAAGTTATTTGTGTACACTATGTGCAACTGCTTTTCCACCCTACTATTTAGGTAGCTGCATTCTTATTTCTGGGATAGTGTCTGAACACGACACCTGTGTGCATGTACACGCAAACAGAACATCTTGCGCACGTTAAAACCTGTTCCACTCTTTGGAAGAGTAGTCCATTGTGTGCCGGTGAGAACGGATGACAAAATTTACAAAACTGGGGACAGGATGTAAAAAAGCACATGAGTGCTTATTCCATTATCCTGGAAATAAAAGAATAAATAAATTTTAAAAAAGAAATAAATGTGGTTTTGAAATGTTATGGATGTTGTGTTTTTAAAATGTTATCATCCATTCCTACTGGCATGAAATGACCTACTCTTCCAAAAAGGCAGAAGGAGGTTTTAACCTGTGCACAAGATGTTCTGTTTTCATTCACATACAGGGCCTCGGTTTATAGTCTCATCTGAAGGACTTTGACGTCCAGTTTGATTTTCTCATCAGATTGGGAAGAAGGCAATCGTATGATGCAGCTTGTTGACAGTGCTGTATAATGAATGTGTGTTTCTATTTGAATAGGTGTGTGTTTGTATGTATACATTTTTCACCCTGTCATGATTTATCTATTTTGATAACAAAAGAATTGGCGAATATCAACCATGAAATAGGGAAGACAATGAGAAAAGTAGTGAAGCCATAGTTGATAGGGGTTTGTCGTTGTGGTGCTCTGCAGCGCTGTTTGCTGTACCCCGCAACTACAAGCTGGTGGCGGCCCCGCTGTTTGAACTGTATGACAACTCTGCTGGCTACGGGCCCATCATCTCCAGTTTGCCTCAAGCCCTCGGCAGGTGAGTCTCTCGCTTCTGGTTAGAATCTCAGGGTTAACTCACTCGGGATGGCCAGTTCTCTCCCTTGCTTTTACCCACAGACGGCCCATTTGTGATGGATAGTAAAAAAATCATAAAAAATACAAAACACATTGTGAGAAAATGAAATTTTCTGAACTTATGAATAACATACTGGGTTAGTACATATCAAAAGATTGAAGCTCTTACTTTAATATTTGAGCTTTGACAAGCATGAAGAAAATACTCCATATTTTGTACTCCCGTGTCACTACTCCATGTTGGCTACCCTCTGCAACCATGAACAAAGAGTTTGGAACACTTGGAATTACCCAACAACGCTCTGCATTCAAACTTGAATAGGCTCACAAAGCTATGTTTAGCTGCACAACTGATAGTATCAATGCAGACGTTGTTTGAAAAATCTGCAAACAGCAAATCTGCTCTAGCGGATGGCGGTCCAAAACTGTTGCCTTATACTGATCCGTGATAGCAGACAGCCGTTCTCTGAGAGTTAACACCAGGCATTGTCGCTGATTTTGTCACCCGAATCGTGATTTTAGCTGCTTCGTGTTTACCATATCTCACAGCACGCAAATCCAACATCACTCAGTCAAGAGTGCTATATTTATTTGGTGTATTATTCTTTTACCTAGTCGAAAGAGTGGTCAGTTATTGCTATAATTAGCTTGACCCCATCTGGGCTGGGATGGATGGATGGATGGATTAGGAACTGAGAGGAGCTGAAAGTGGGGGAAAGTGACAGCTGTGATCTACAGTATCTTTCTGTATTTATATCAGCTCACAACTGTGTGGTTGTGATCTTGTCATTGTATAAGTTGCACAGAAGGCTTAAAAATTTTTTTTTAAAAAGCTGCATCATTTTGTGTTACTTTTTGTCCTGTTTTCTCTCTTTTTAAAAAAAGATTATATATTAACAATTTTTTTTTGGTGCTATAGGTGACCATATTCGAATCACTAAACACTGAGAGTACATCCAAACTAGAAATGTTTTGATCTTTCACAGTACCTACTTTCTATGCTGAGGTGGAATAGTCAGAGTAATTTTTTTTGTTTTGGTGCCTGTATATAATATAAGAGAGAGAGAGAGAGAGAGAGAGGAGAGAGAGAGAGAGAGAGAGAGAGAGAGAGAGAGAGAGAGAGAGAGAGGGGGGAGTCAGAAGAAATAGCTTCTGTAAGGGAAATAATTTAGATTCTCTTGGTCAGGATAATTGGGTTATTTCCCTTGCATCATGCTGTTGATCATGTGCTTCTACTTGTCAATTCCTACTTGTCAATATACATGTTGGCACACAAAGATGCTCACACACACTTGTGTGTGCTTGCACATTTACACACGCAAACACACCCGCACACACTCACACTCACACATACATACACATAGACACTCACACACCCACATGCGTATCTTGCGCACATGTTAAATCCTGTTCTGCTTTTCGTAAGAGTAGGCCATCATGTGTCGGTGGGAACAGATGACATTTACAAAACTACATACACACAGGGACTGGATGTAAAAAAGCATATGATTGCTTATTCCATTATCCTCGGTATAAAAGAATGAATAAATAAATAAATAAATAAGTAAATAAATAAATAAATAAATAAATAAATAAATAAATAAATAACACAGATTCTTGCAGCACACAGATGAGCATAGATACAAGCTTGCACACATGAATGCACACATGCACACACACATTTCTAAGTGTGCACATACACACACACACACACACACACACACACACACACACACACACACACACACACACACACACACACACACACACACACACACCTACACACACACACACACACACACACACACCTCTACACACACACACACACACACACACACACACACACACACACACACACACACACACACACACACATGTTTTGTAGAAGAGGTACTAAAGGGAACTGATAATTGGATGGAGGGAGTAGGTTATGTGTGAAAAAGAATTAAAAGGCTTGCAAATAAAAGAGCGGGTTCTTTTTACATAATGTTTATTTTGGCCAATTCTTTAGTTTATCTACTAGGTTCTTTTGTCAACTGCGAGAAACGGGTATGATATATGTATGGCTAGGTAAGTGGGAATAGAAAAAATGCTTGCACATAAAAGAGCAGGTTTTTCTGATGTGGTTTTATTTGGGGTAATAACTATTTTCGTTCATCAATTCAACTTGGGTTCTTTTGGAGACAGACACGATTTTTCAAAAATACAGCAGGCCGGAACTGGCTGATTTTAGAGCTGGAAAATTGTAATAAAACAATGGGGGAAATACAAGAAGTAAGCAAGAAATAACTGTATCTTACGGCTGACTTTTTTTTTTTTAATCTACTTAATTTTGGTTCTTTTTGAAAACACCCACAGCCTATTAGAAAACAAATGTAGGCTGCTGGAAACCACTGAGCTGATTCCAGAACCGGAAAATTGTCATTAAAAATCCAATCAGTGAAGCAACAGAAACAACCATGGCTTTTGGATAGGACGGGTGATTTGTGATTTGAAGAAAACTTCCAAACCAGTGTGTCAAAAGCCAGGTACCATTGTGTCTATGTGCCATTGTGTCCACATGCATGCATGCGTACAGGCTGACAAGCCAGCTGACCGACAGCCCTTTCCCAGTTACTGATGTTAATTGCTAACACTGACCATTACACTAACCTTTACTTCTTAACCTGGCCCCACATGTGGACACAAAAGGCAGATGGATATTATGATACAAGACATGACACAAAAACAAACCTTGTTAATTTCTGGCGTTTTTAGGTGCGGAGGAGTATGGGGAATGTTTTAGGGAAAAAGAATGTTAGACAGAAGGGGCGGTATGGAGAGCTGTATGGGGGAAGGGGCATAAGAGAAGTTATGGCTAAGTTGTCTGTGTGAGTGAGTTTTAGAGCAAGAATAGGGAATGGGCAAACATTGGGGGGGGGGGCAGTTGTCAAAGAGGAGGGTGAAAGTTTTAGCACAATAAATACTTATTTAAATTTATATAAAAAGGTGGGTTTAAGTGGGAAATGCAGATGCCAAGATAAATTTTTTTGTGCGTGCGTGTGGACATACATGTGTGTGTACGTGTGTGTGTGTGTGTGTGTGTGTGTGTGTGTGTGTGTGTGTGTGTGTGTGTGTCAGACACACTCAGACGCGCGCACACACACACATACATACAGAGAGAACTCTCTCTCTCTTCACACACTTCACACACACACACACACACACACACACACACACACACACACACACACACACACACACACACACACACACAGGGGATGGGATAGCCTAGTCAGTAGTGGTCAAAACGTTGCTTTAGTAAATAACTATAAACTCAGAAAACAATTTTCTATTACCTGAAACAGTCAAACCAGTACCAGAATCAACATAACTTAAAACCTTGACCATAACTTAGATGCTATGCCAGAAAGTATTGTAAGTGAAACTATCGCTCCTCTCACAACATACAGGCTCTCACTCAATTAATGTGCATTCATCAAAAATTGGAGATGTTCATGAGTTATTAGTTTATTGCCAAACTAAACAGTCTAGTGATATTTGCCTGTCAAAGAACAAGTGGGATAAGACAAGACTGCTATTGTAATCATCTGTGTGTAGATTTGAACACCTCCACTTCCCCCAACCACCACACACACATGCACACGCACGCATGCACGCGCACACACACACACACACGTACACACGTACACACGTACACACACACACACACACACACACACACACACACACACACACACACACACACACACACACACACACACACGAGTAATATGCATATCATTTATGAATGGTTCTATTTTGGGTGGCAATTAATGATAGAATTAGCATTTGTAGGCTAGAAATGTAATTCTACATGAATCACTCACGTGAAAAGTCTATATATTGTATACCGAGAGACCTCTCTGTCTATAGTATATGAACCCTTACTTATCTAATGGGGAAACGTCTTCAGGCCTGTGCTCACAATCCCACTTATGTTGAAAGACTTCCTGCTCATGCTGCCAACACTTTTTTTTTTTTTAACTGTGGTTAATTTTACTCAGTTGAAGGATTTTAGATAACAATTTTTTGTTATGTAAAATAGCTCTATCCACCCCCCTCAACCCCCCCCCCCCCCCATTTCTAGGATTGTCTTAAATAAAACCTATATGAGTAACATTTTCTTTCTCAGTTTCTGCTCTTTTATCCACCCCTCCCTCCCCATTTCTCTCTCCCATCTCCCTCCTCCTCCCTTCCCCAAGCCAAAAGTGTATCAAGTCAATGACACTCCCTGTCCCATAATCTTTCTGCCACTCAGAAGGATGTGGTTCAGTGAGCGTGTGATTGACAGTAGGGGGATTATCCCCTCAGCAGATTGGCATCTCGGTACTGCAGCAGTTGCAGGAGGAGGGGAGGGGTGGGTGAGGGTTGGAAGGGGAAGGAGGGTGTCCTGTGTGGAAGGGGTGATCATTTCTCTGGAGGGTTGCTGCCTGAAGTAGGGGGGCACCAGGGGAGGGCTGGCAGAGCCCCCTGAAGGCATTGACACAGTCCCTGACTGCAGTGACAGCTATTAGCATCACAATCCGTCAGGCTTCACTTCAGACCCTGACACGCCTGACAGCGTTTTGGACACACACACCCTGTGAGCCTGCTGAGCTCTCCCCCTCTCCCCCTTACCTCCCTTCCTCCCCCCCCAACCACCACCTCTCAGCTCCCTGTCAGCATCCTCCTCCTCCGTCACGGTTCAGGTTCTATAAGCCAGATTGTCCGATATCTTCTACAGGGGTTGGGTTCGGGTTTTTTGTTTTTGCATCAATCATGTGGAGTCATAGATAGGGGTGATTGGACCGTTAAAATGTTTTCAATTCATATGTTGATGCTTTTTTTTTTTGTTTCAATTTTTTATCATTTTTTATTTTAGGGAGCTGGAGATTAGAATCGAAAGGCCAGACTCCCAGTCTGGGTTATGACTTGGACATGGCAGAGAGAGAGAAGTCGGGAGGGTGGGCGGAAGGGGATGTGATGTGATGTGATGTGATGCTGAAGAACAAGCAAAGTGGTATCTGCTGTTCTGACTCTCTCTCTTTCTTTTCCAAACCATTGTCAGTAGTTAATCTGCTCGGCCACTCTCTGGAATGAAGAAGCATTAGGAAGAACTGGAATTGCACGCGCATCTTCAGAGTTGAAGTTGCCTTTCTAGCCAACGTTTTGGCTTTCTTACACTCAAAAGAGAGAGAGAGAGAGAGAGAGAGAGAGAGAGAGAGAGAGAGAGAGAGAGAGAGAGAGAGAGAGAGAGAGAGAGAGGGATTGGTTACATGGCAGTGTGACTGCCCCTCTGTTGGTACCATTTAAAAAAAAAAGTTTTACTGTAAAGTATTTTGACTTTCTGGTTGTAACAAAGCGCCATCAAGTTTCCCTTATATATTAGCATCACAAACAAAAGAAACAAACAAACAAAAAAGAAAACCACCAAAAAAAACCCCACCAGCTTACTCTTATAAGAAAGGTGGCGTGGACGGGGTTGTGCACAAGATGGTATGTGCTTGGTTGCACACAGGATCTTGTGGTTACACACAGAATTTTGTGGTTGCACACAGGATCGTGTGGTTACACACAGAATTTTGTGGTTGCACACAGAATCTTGTGGTTGCACACAGAATCTTGTGGTTGCACACAGGATCTTGTGGTTGCACACAGAATCTTGTGGTTGCACACAGGATCTGGGTTTATAGCTCATCTTTCAGCCTCAGGGAGTAGGGTCAATACCATTGTAATCTCCAGGGGGGAAAAATTCCCTCGAAAAGAACACCTCCACAGAGACTTAAAATTAGGCCTTCAGCAGAGACTGGAAACACAGACCCCCAGTCATGGGGAGACAGACCAGGAGTTTAATGCTCTCACCATTGGGGGGGAGGGGGGGTGGGGGTAAAATTCTCTCGAAAAGGACACCTCAACAGAGACTTAAAATTAGGCCATCAGCAGGGACTGGAAACTCAGACTCCCAGTCATGGGGAGACAGACCAGGAGTTTAATGCTCTCACCATGGGGCTGTCCCGCCCCCCTCCCCCTGTTGTATGAGAGGTACAGGGTACAGCAGCATGTGGTGGCTGCT
>CM060330.1:34146470-34148970 GCA_030674155.1 Stramonita haemastoma
TTCTCTCTCTCTCCTCTCTCTCTCTCTCTCCTCTCTCTCTCGTCCCCTCTCTACTCTTTTTCTTTTGCTACCTCTGGCCTGGTATAGATTTAGATGGTATTGAGGAGCCAGATTTATGGGGTGGATAGACTTTGGGGGGATTAAAGTGGCTTAGGGGGGGGAAAAAAAAAAGAGGGCGTACATGATGCGTGTGAGTGAAAGGATGGTGGGGTCACTCACTGATGAGGGGCAGGAGTGGGGAGGGGGGGGAGCAGGGAGGGCGGGAGGGAGGGATGCCTTTGAAGAGTGGACATCTGAAGGACAAAGGCACGTGCCTGCAAGGTCAGCTGCCCAGACCTTTGTTTGGACAAAGGAGCTGTCTGAGGGCTTCTCTCTGCGAGACGGCTTCCGTCTACTAGTGGCTGCCAGTTGTTGGTCTCCGCTGCAGGATTTCCCAAGTCCTTGTTCGTGTGCCTAGGATAGGGGTGGTACTGTGGGGTTGGGTAGTTCTGGGAAAAAATGTCTGTGTTTGCCTTGCCTGGTCTTGTTATGGTTTTCTTGGCTTTGCCTTGCTTTGTCTTTTGCTTTGCCAGTGTCAAGATTTTGTGTCTTTAAGATTTAACCAACCAAACAAAAAAATCACATTGATTAATTTTCATATTTTCTTCCCGTTCACTCTCTTCAGAGGAAAACAAGCCTTGACTCAGCCTATGTAGATTATTCATTGGTTAAGTTTGTCTTTATTTTGAGGGAGTTCAGGATATACTTCAAGCTTTACTCATTTTTTCTCTCTGTATACATACCTCTGTCTGTCTGTCTGACTGTCTGTCTGTCTGTCTCTGTCTCTCTGTCTGTCTCTGTCTGTCTGTCTGTCTGTTTGTCTCTCTCTCTCTCTGTCTCTGTCTCTGTCCTCTCTCTCTCTCTCTCTCTCTCTCTCTCTCTCTCTCTCCTCTCTCTCTCTCTCTCTCTCTCTCTCTCCTCTCTCTCTCTCTCCATTTTTGTCTTTATTTCTCAGTTCTTACCAATATCATATTTGGTATGTGTTTAAGTATTCAAAATTGGACATGAACAAGGAAAAGTACTGTGAAAAGAGGGGGTATGGAGTTGGCACAACAGGCAACAAACTATGAAGATCTATAAAGCAGAAAGTTGTGTTCGTTATTGCGAAGTGTTGGCCGTCTGGAAAGCATAATCTGTGGAAGGGATTTGATTGAAAATATAACATAATATCATTTCCATCTCTGTGAAAATTCAGTGTATTTCACATTTGCATTCGATATCCCATGTTGGTGTGCTTTTCCTTTCTTCTTGAGAGAGAGAGAGAGAGAGAGAGAGAGAGAGAGAGAAGAGAGAGAGAGAGAGAGAGAGAGAGAGAGAGAGAGAGATGTATGATTATCAGTATGGCTTGATCGTCTCAGTGTGAGCGAAATAAGCTGCATTTCACAAGGGGAGGTTGGGGTGTGTCCCAGTGTGTGAAACCACCCCCTTGTCGAACAATGCTGTAACAGAAAGCTTTTAGTCTGACACGAGAGACAAGCAGTGTCGAAAGGACTATTGTCCCCTGCACCCCTCTACCCCCACCCCAGTGAAAAGGATTCTTCCATCGTCCCCCCCCTCCCTCTTTGCAACGTTTTTTTTTTCCTCTTTCTCCCCATCTCCGCTGTTACTCCCCTCAGTCTCTTTGCCCCCTTAAAACCTCACCATCCTGTAGTGGTATCCCAAAATGCTTTCGTGAACAATTCACACACAAAAAAAGCAAGAAGCTTCTTTCACCAAAAAAAAAGAAAAAAGAAAAGCAAAGGCATATTCACCCAAGAGACGAGACATGAAAAAAACAGAAAAAAAAAATGTCTTCACCATCACTTCAAAAAAAAAAAAGCACTCATCTTCAGAGGGTTTGTTCCTCAACCCTCCTCTGAAGTCTAAGCTCCCCCCCCCCCCCCCCCCTGCCATTAGCGGTGGTAGCAGCGAGGTGAGGTGAGGTGAGGAGGGGGGGGGGGCTTGGGGGGTGACGATCCATCATATCGCTGACGACGTGGAGAGGGCTCGGTGTCTTGTCTCTGCCCCTCCTGCCCTGGCCTTCCTCTTTTGTGCCCTCGTCACTGCAGCCTCCACTAGGAGTAACATGCTTGAAAAAGGGGGGGGGGGGGTAGTATGGAGGGAACTCCAACAGCTGCCTTGCCTTGCCTTGCCTTGCATGGACTGTCTGTTGTGTCTGCGACATGGGGGGTGGTGGTGGTGGTGGTGGAGAAGAGTACAGGAGGGGGGGGGGGCTGCGGGGGGGGTGGGGGGTGGAGAGTTGGTAAAGTGCCGTGCTCAGCAAAGAGACAAAGCATTGTGGAGTTAGTGGGTAGAGTGCTGGGTTAGGTATTGGGAATAGTTGCCGGTTCGAGCCCCCATCGGCTCGGCTCCACTTTAAAATAGGCCATCTTCTCTGTCAGCCACCATGTTGGTTTTTGGTGATGTAGTGTAGGTGACTCTTTCTTTCCTTCCTTGACTTTTACAGTCACAGGGGCACTGC
>CM060330.1:34156470-34168970 GCA_030674155.1 Stramonita haemastoma
ATTTCTATCACCTATGTGCACTGCTTAATGGATAAGCATGTAGTTAGTAAAATTTTCTTTTTCATAATTTGTTTTTCATGCTGCGGAAGCTATCAATGGCGTCACAACCAACCAACCTTAAGAGAAGTAGCTTCATCATTATGATTAACTCACATCTGATTGGTCCGCTGCTTGATTGATCCATGCCCGGTGAAAGAGAATTGAAAAAGATCATGATTCTGCATAGATCTCTGACAGTGTTATTTGGTCCGCTGTGCTAACTCCTCCAAGAGTAGTTCATGTGCGGCACTACTTATAAATTTTATTCTTTTACCACTTAATCTTTTATTTCGAGGTTAATGGAATAAGTACTCGCGTGCTTTCTTTTTAACGTCCAGTCCTCGTGTGTATGCAGTTTTGTCAACTTTGTCATCCGTTCCCACCTGCACATAATGGCCTACTCTTCCAAAAAGCAGAAGTGGTTTTAACTGACTTTTCATGGTTTGTATCATGGGCAAGTTGAACCATGTGGAGTGCATTTCTCAGCCTGTAGGAGGGGGTGTGCTTGGTATGCATGTAGCAGGTTGAGGTGACCCCACTGATATTGTGGCCTCTGTGGTCGGCGGGGTTATAAACAATACGATTGGAATGAATGGGCCATGGGTGGTTGGTTGACTTATCAATATTACCTTGGAGGAAGGCAGCCGACAAGCTCACCAATAGTGTACATGGGTGACTAAGAGATGAGTGACATGTAGCCACGTGCTTTGTCGGCAGAGTGGCAGATAAGTATCGCTGTTTTATACATTCATATATATCTCACTGTGCATACGTCAGCGTATGCAGATTATACCCCCCAGACACGCGTGTGCTCTGTCAGTTAATCTAGCAACTTGCTGAGTGTGCTGATATGCCAAAGCTCTCCTCCTGGGGGGGGGGGGGGGTGAGGGGGGGATAGGCTGGTGGTTAGAGTGACGCGCTTTGCGCTCGTTATCTGCTGACCTGGGTTCGAATCTTGTTCAAGAGAATTTTTTTCTCTGGAGTTAACATCAGTGCCGACTCCACTCCATAACTCACCAAGCGCCTACATCAATTACGAGATATTTAACATGAAGAGTTTTCATCATCTGCATTAAAACCATATATTATACTCGACGGCAATTAAGGAACTGGCAGGTCTGCACTTAAAGTTGACTCGTGAGATTCTGATTGTTTAAAAAAAAAACCAAACCTTTATTTGTCAGATACTGTTGCTGGAGGTTCGAACCCTTAATTTCACATACCCACGGCGTTGGAAGTGGATCGCTCTATTCACTCAGCTACTACTAGTGGCCGCCTCCAAGGATGTATCGACGTATAAAGAGGGGTATCTGGCCCCCCAAGTCCTTGAAGAAAGGCACTGAGTGAGAAGAGAAACTCGATGAAACATTCTGACTACTTGAAAAACAGACCCAGGGTTTGGTGGAGATGGGGCGAAGAGGGCTAGCTATAGGGGTGCAAGACAAGAAAGGGGAAGAGACAGACAGAGAGAGAGAGTCAACAGAAGAGTCTGTGTGGGGCCCAGCGGCCCACGAAACAAAGGGACAGAGCCACGTCATCGGGCGCGGTGTCATCCATCACAGTGTTAATTACGTCAAGACACTCTCTGCGTCATCCAAGGCGGTGCGCGTGAAATTGAAAGTATAAGGGAGGCATCTTCAGGCTGCATGCACACAGAGAGAGAGAGAGAGAGAGAGAGAGAGAGAGAGAGAGAGAGAGAGAGAGAGAGAGAGAGAGAGGCCCTCCTGCAGACCCCCCTTCACCCCTTACCAGTTTTTCCTTCCAACCTCTTTTCTTTCTTTTTTTTTTTTTTTGAGTGGTGTGGCCTATAGAATTGTAGGGTGCCAGCTTGTGGGGTGTCGGTTGATTGAGATGCAGGGAATGATGGGGAAGTTGATGGTGATGGTTAAAAATGGGAGTCGGGCAGAGTTATTGGCCCGTTGAGACCAGTAGAGTTTCTTTTTCGTCAGCTTTTTTTTTTTTTTTTTTTTTTTGGGGGGGGGTTCTTTTTAATAGTGTGCGATTTACCCCTCCCTCCCTCCCTCCCCCCACCCCCACCTCTCTGTTCGCCTCTGTGTGTGTGTGTGTGTGTGTGTGTGTGTGTGTGTGTGTGCGTGTGTGTGTGTGTGTGTGTGTGTGTGTGTGTGTGTGTGTGTGTGTGTGTGTGTGTGGTGTGTGTGAGAGAGAGAGAGAGAGAGAGAGAGAGAGAGAGAGAGAGAGAGAGAGAGAGAGAGAGAGAGAGAGAGAGAGAGAGTGTGTGTGTGTGTGCGTGCGTGCGTGTGTGTGTTTCTCCTTTTTTCGTGTCTTGGACAAAAGGCCAAGCAACACAACAGACGCCTGTTATGTGCCCAGCATTATCATGAACAAGCAGCACACAGCACAGACAGACCCCTTTCATGTTCTCCCAATGTTATCTTGGAACTTGCAAAGTAGTTCTATGCACTCCGCCTAATAGAAACTCCGATCCGTCCAACACAACCAGCCTTACGCTTTTAATTTCTTTTGTTTGTTTAAATTAAACAGTTTATTATTACGTTGCTTTTTCACAAGCAGAGTGTCCTGCTGTATCTGATGGAACAGGAACAAAGATATTTTAAGCGTTGAAATCATTGTCTGAACAAGTGGCGGGTAGGGTACGGCTGTTGCCTTTGGAAATTGCATACATGTACATTTAATGTGGATTTTTTCCCCCCCACCAAGCAGTTAACGTGAAACAGAGCTAGAACAATAACCGTGTGTGTATGGCAATCAGGGGGTCATACTTTTAAAACGATGATACTGTTAAGTGTTTTAATTTCATGCTTTTCTGTGGAAATGTCAGATAACTACCCACAAAGAAGATATGTTGTGGGCTTTTTGGGGTTAGTTTTGTTTTGATTTGTTTTCTTACTCTCAGCTTGTGTAAGTTACACCTCGCCATTTCGCAAGAAACGTGTCGAGAATATAGACTTTTTGCGCTTACTGGAAGAAAGCAAAAGTAAAACATTTTCAGTATCAACAGTAACATCTTTCAGTATCAAACAGTAACAACATGTGGCGGGTTGCTGAGCTTTTTCCGCAAAAACACGCACATCATTGTTACCCATTCATCAAAGAAGAAGAAAAAAAAATGTTCGTTACCATCTTTAATCGCGCGCAGGCGGAAACAATGAGGCGAGAAATTTGCAATCCCTGTTCAGAATCGGGGGGAAAGATCGTATTTCTCATAATCATGGGTCACCGACTTGTTGGTTTTTACACCTAAGTGCGTCCCTTTCGCAGAACAGCTGTGAGCCTGCGGAGACTGGTTCTCTAAGGATGAAGCAGTAGCTGTTTTACCCTGCTGTGACGTTCTGTTTGGATTTTGGGAAGTTTTGGTGAGGGAGATGGGTTGGAATAGTTTGTGTTCATGGTTCTGCTTGTTTTTTTTTTCAATGTATGATTTTTTGGGGGTTACTTTTCGTGGTTGTCTTGGCACGGATTGTTAGACATCAGTGTGCATGCAGGAGATTTTTGTTTGTTTTTTGTTTCTGAGGTAGAGCTCCCAGCACCAGTGGTGAGATTTTGTGTAGCGACCGTTTTTGCTCACCATTAATTAAGGTAGCTGCATCCAATTTCAGAGCAGGCCATATGCTACCAGTTTGGGGCTGCTAAGGCATCACTACTTTTTTTTTTTTTTAATACAAGGGGTCCTGCATTGCTGTTCATAACATCTCAGTGGAATTCAATCATACCAGTTTTTTTTTTTATCCAACATATACAGGACACCACCACACACTATACCTGCACTGGTTACAGTAATAGCTCAGTCAGGGAGCCAGACTTCAGTGATGTATACCCACATAGGGTAGTTGCCATCACCGCCACATCCAAATTCATTGTAGTCTGACCACCACCACCACCCCCAAAAAAGCAAAACAACAACCCCCCCCCCCCCCAACACAACACACAACACAGAACACACAAAACCGCAAACAATAACCAAAAAAGCAGTGGATGATGGATGATCACTGATGAGAGGCAACAGACTGGGTGTCAAGGGTGCTGGATATTTATGCAGATAACCCCCCATCCACCCACCACACACACACACGCTCACTCACACACACACACACACACACACACACACACACACACACACACACACACACACACACACACACACACACACCTCACACACACACACACACACACACACACACACACACACACACACACACACACACACACACACAACTCGCAGACACTCGCAGACACTCACAGACACACACACCCATTTGGCACAGTATGTTGGTGCAAAGCCATCGTGGTAGATTGGGATCCTGGTCCAGATGGTGATTGGGTAGTGTCTGGCCAGCCCCTTGAAAGGTCAGCACTTTCACTGCTGCTGTTGATTGATGGATTGGTGTTCATACTCCAGGAATAGGGAAAATACACCCCCCCCCTCCCCCACTTTCCTCTTCCCCAAGAACCCCTAAAATGAAACGGGATTGTCTGTAGCCTTTTGTGCTGTCACTGTTATTTCCCCTCATTGATGATCTAAACAAAAGCTGAGGTTTTTGTTCAGAAATATTGGAGGAGAAATTTTGACGCTTTGTGTTTTTGGTTTTTTTTGTTGTTGTTTTTCCCGTTCTTGGCTTCAGCTATGGCATAAGAAAAGTTGGCACTTTTTGTCTTCCCTCGGTAAGGCTTACCAATGGCGAGATTTTGCATGTTTTTGCCTACCCCCTGGGGTAGTGAAGGAAGCTGGTTGAAAAATCTTCAGTGGTGCCCCCAATCCGCGGGGACTAGGAGACAGGTGAAGGTGAAGAAGATAGGTAGATACATTCCAATTTTGGGGATGACTTCGCTTTTCCCGTAATCCTTTGAGGAGTGGTTGGGATTCTGTATTAAAGGGTGCAGGGGATCTAATCCCAGCCGGGATGTCCATTCCTGGGGATTTTGTCCCCTACCGTTAACGGGTTATTAGTATCGAGTCCATTCTCCCGAAGGTTCTTCGGATGAGACTATAAACCTGGGTCCTGTGAGTGAATGCACCGATCTTGCAATAACGGGGAAAACCTCATCCACCTTTAGTAGAAGTGTAGCCCAAGTATGGTTGGTGATATGGGATGACACGAATATACCCAGCATGCATTCTGCTGCCTGGAATGGGATGGGCTCCATCGTGTTCAGTTTATGCAGTACACTTAAACCGGAATGAACATTGCTCTGAAACGTACGAAATTCAGGAGAGGAAAGGGGGGGGGGAGCCTTTTGGTTGGAGCATTGAGTTCATGATCTGACATCCTGGGTTCGAGCCTCGATAGGATTTTTCTCCTCTGAAGTTAACATCAGTCTCGGCTCCACTCCCTAGGGAGTCATCCAAGGTACTGTGAGCGAACGCTTGCAGAACAGCTTGCACACACCTTAAAATCTGTTCCGCTTTTTTGGAAGAGTAAGCCAATCATTGGTTGCTGGTAGACACAGATGGTGCAGTTTGAGAAAGCACATGCACACTGATTTTAGTGGGTTTTTTTTAATCATATCTGAAGTGGGAATATGGCTACCATAACAATGGGCAAAAACTGTTGTATGCGCAATATTTCACCGTAGGCGTACCTCAGAATTCTAGCCGAGGAGCTAAAGCCCAAAAAGAACCCCCAAAGTCCGACTGTACAACTATCAGGGACAACAAACCAATATTCACACAAGTTTATCCAACCATTCTAGCGCGCACACACGCACGGTGTATGTGCACGCACGCGCGCACGCACACACACACAGCACACACACACACACACACACACGCACACACACACACACCACACACACACACACACACACACACACACACACACACACACACACACACACACACATTCACACACACACACACAGTTTAAAAAATAAAGAAAAGAAGAAGAAAAAATCTAATTTGTTTTAGTCCATAAACCTCCCAAAATCGATAGTGAATTTAAATTGCAAATGCAGAAGAGCTGCCAGGACTTAATCTCAGCCTCCCCCCCCCCCCCTCCCTACCCCCCTAACACCCTTTGCCCTCCCCTGTCTCTCTTCTCTTCTTACCCCGCCATCACCAAATTTCATCTCCAGTTGCTGCTGCTGCTGCTGCTCGGTCTCTGTCTCCGTCTCCTTCTCCACTTGTCTTCAACAGCTATGCAAATGAGCAATTGTTGGCCAGACGACTGAGGGGCACGGGGCCAAGGGGTGAGGGAGGGGAGAGGGGGTGAGGGGGGTGGATTGAAGGGGGGGAGGGTGGTGGTGGGTCTGGAGACAGAAGTAGAGGATGCTGAAGTCGTCCACCTCTCATGGGACAACCTCCCTCTTCCACCTCCCTTACTCTCCAGTTCCAGATCCTGTCTCTTTTTTTCTCCATCTTTTTCTTGTTTTTTTTTTTTTTCCTCTTCACTCTTTCTCTTCTGTTCCACTGGTCCCAAAATAGGCTCCTTTGTTTTGGTCAGTGTTTTTGGTGGTTCCTTTTCTTTTTTCTGTCTTTTTTTCTGTTTTTCTTTCTCCGTTTTAAAAAAAAAAAAAAGAAACTTTGAGAAAACGTTTTCCAACTTTGATGTAAACTCCTTAGCTCTTTTGAGTATAGTAAGCATGTTTTTTAAATTTTTTAGATTTGGTCAGATTCGGCTGTTTCTTTAGTTTGAGACCATTGTCAGGTCGAACACAATGTTTGTAAAGTTTTCTTTGAGATCTATGCATTGTGTCCCTATCGTGCTTTTTAAACCATTGCTACAGCTCGGGTGTGTTTGACCACTACGTCGTTGTTCTGGAAAATGATGGTACCAGCAAAGGTGCAGTGATTTGATAAGATAAGTTCGCGGCTGAAAGGGTTCAGGAAAAAAACCAGTGAGTTGTTTCGTTTCGTTTCGTGTTGCTCATCACCCCACTGACCACGAAGGACAGATCAGAGCTCAGCTGTCTCACCACTTTTCAGCAAAGCTAAAAATCAACGCCATCTAATCCCTTTGAATATATAATACCATCAATGAAAAAAATAATAAAAGAATTTAAAAAAAACAACTACATGAGTGTCTTAATCATTTCAGTCATTTAACTTAAAAAAAAATCTTTTATTTCGAGATAATGGAATAAACACAGTACTTTATAGATTTAGTCCCCGCGTGTATACAGTTTTGTAAATTTTGTCATCCGTTCCCATGTCCTTAAGGTCAATAAAACGAGGCCGTCTGAAGAGCCAGCATTCCGCTTGCTTCATCCTCCCAGGTTACGAAAAGGTGTAAAGAAAGGTTAATGAACACTTCATTGTACAAAAACAAAGGCAAAAAAAAATGCTGGTATGGGCAAATAACATTGCAGAAATGACATTCTGCGCCCATCACAATGTTTACAATATCCCTATCTGGTCACCAGGAAAGAAAAAAAAAGCAATAACAGGCAAAAAATGTGTCGGCAGAAAATATTTTTAAGGTTTGCTTGGAAAGGACAGGAGAATAGACTTGGAAGGTAGAAAATAAAGCAAGAGAGATGATAGACAGGTAAGGAAGAAGATAGATACAAAGAGAATGATACAAAAACGAGAAACTTCTAGCACATAATTTCTGGAAGGTGGGAATGCGTTTTTACATCGAAAGAGTCTCTGGCATCCCTGCAGGAGTGAGATTTTCAACTCCCTCTCATTGTAACCACAGATGAGAAACGCAAAACAAGGATTGTTTGGATGTCACCGAGTTGTGTTTTCATGCAGATATCCCCCCCCCCCCCCCCCCCCCCCCCCCCCCCCCGCGCGCGTTTCTGGAAAGGATAAATACGAAGCCTTTTGGGGGGATGTCCATAAAACTTAATTAATTTGAAACATCATACTCACTTTCATTATTTTCAAACATTTTGGTACAAATAGGAGACATAGATGCTTGCAAAAGCTTAGATTATCAAGTCAGTATCAGTTAGATAGAGACGTTTTGGGTTTGAGGTGGAACTCTGTCTTTGTGTCTGTCTATCTGTCTGTCTGTCTGTCTGTCTGTCTGTCTGTCTGTCTGTCTGTCTGTCTGTCCTCCGTCCGTCCGTCCGTCCGTCCGTCCGTCCGTCCGTCCGTCTCTGTCTGTCTGTCTCTGGTCTGTCTGTCTGTCTGTCTGTCTGTCTGTCGTCTGTCTCTCTCTCTCTCTCTCTCTCTCTCTCTCTCTCTCTCTCTCCTCTCTCTCTCTCTCTCTCTCTCTCTCTCTCTCTCTCTCTCTCTCTCTCTCTCTCTCTCTCTCTCTCTCCCTCCCTCCCTCCCTCTCCCTCTACCCCTTCTCTCTCCATTTCTTCCGGCAGTATTCTAACTATGGGTAACATTTTGAACTGTACAAATTCTTTTTTATGCAAACAATGATTATATCTTTATTTCTTGTGGACTATTGTGTATACATATGAATTTATATTGATTTTTTTTTTAGGGGGGGTGGTACTTGCTATTTCATACTACTGCAAAAATCATCCTAGGTCTAATAAACTCCTTTAAGTTGTCACGACAGCCTAAGACACTAGTGAGAAAGTACTGCCACATGTTGGGTCCAGAGAGTTCACCCTGAGAGCGTCCAGTTGGGGGTACACAGAAAACCCCTCTCCAATGTTGTGTTGAGTTTTTTTCCCCTGTCCCCACCCCAGTTGTTGTCTTCCCAAAACAGCTTTCTGTGTTCCCAGGGAGGAATTATGAATATTTTTTTAAATCCCCTTTTTTTGTTCAAGATTGAAGTTACTTTTTTCAATAAGTTTTATTCCTACAGAAGGAAGAGAACAAGTTGACGGACACACCCTTAAAAGTCGTTCGAAAGAGACTATGTAAACCAAGGTCCTGTGTGCTGCGAATGCATGCATGCAGAACATCTTGCACACAAATTCAAACCCATTCCACCTTTCGGAAGTAACTGCATTTGTGTCGGAAGGCATGGATGATAAATTTTTATAATAAAAAAAACCGCACCATGTATAGTGGTCTGGTGTTTCGACATTATCCCCGATGTCGAAATATGGCTACCTTGATAGCGGGCAAAAGCGATTTGCATATGCACAATATCACCGTTGTTAAACCTCGAACCTCCACCCAAAAGGTAGTAGTAGTAGGCACCCATCAGTCTCAGAAGACTATGGAGTTGTGCTCTAGTCTTTAGAGCGCAAAGCCTGGGTAGGTAAGTATGGAGGGCAAGCTGTTACCCATGCAGCAGACCTCCCCTCTCCACCACACTGGAATGGTCCATTGGAAAGGCAGTCGCCGATACGAATGGTTCCAGTACCGTCGCAGGAGCCGCCAGAACGTTGCCATTCACAGCCTCGAACCATCCTGGGGACTCCAACTCCCTGTTTTTTCTCAGCGATGGTGTCTAAACACGACACCTGTGTGCATGCTGGGTGGTGGTTGTTTTTTTAAAAATAATTTTGTCATCCGCTCCTACCGGCCCACAATGGCCTGCTCTTCCGAAAGGTGAAACGGGATTTTAACGTGTGCGCAATCTCATCCCAAAGAACGCAAATGCAAATAAAAAATGATGAAAACAAAGAAAATACAGATCGTCGTGGAATATGCATACATTTTTTTTTCTTTTGTATTTTGAAGGGTGGTGTTCGATTCGATAATTTTCTGCACGTGTATTGGTGTTATTTTTCGTGTTATTTTTATATACACTTCTGCCGCGCAGATAGTTATATAGTTTCTTGTCACTAAACGCAATAGCTTTTTTTATATATTATTATTATTTTGTGTAGTTGTGTTGTGACTTCTTTCTCAACTGCCTGAGAAGTCTTCAGGGAACCGCACTAAAACTGTTAGGACATGATGTTGTCTTGGTCCAGCCAGTCAAACGTAGCGAAGCTTACTCATACCCCTTCACATACCTCCCTTCCTCACCAGTCGCTCTTTTGGCAAATCTGTCATGTTCTGAAACAGTTAATGATAGTTTTTTTTGTTTGGTTGGTTTTTTGTTTGGGTTTTTTGTGTTTTGTTTGTTTGTTTTGTTTTTTTTTGTTTTGTTTTTTGTTTTGTTGTTGTTTTTTTGTTTTGGAGGGGAGCTTGCCGTGCTCGCATTTCTTGTCACTTTAACATTCTGCTATATTTCTCAGCTTTTCTTTGTTTTTTTTTATCTTCTTTTGTTTTTGTTGTTATTGGTTGTTTTGTTTCTTTTTGGTAAAGCAACATGCGTGAGCTGTTGAAGTGGAGGAAGAGAATGACTCAGCTCATTTTTTTTTTTATGTCCGACTTCCTCCACCCCCCTCATCCCCATCCCCCCCCCCTTCCCCTCCCACCAGAAATCTCTTCTTTATTATCTTGTCTAGTAGTCTCGTCCCCTTTTATACATCTCTTTCTTCCCTCCTTTTCCCTTCTCGTTTTATTTCTTCCTCGCTTCCCTTCTCTCTCTCCCCTCCCCCCTTTTTTTTTCTCTTCTTCTCTTCCTTCTTGCTGGTAGTGATGTCCTCTTGTGGCCAGGGTGATTTGGGGGGGGGGGGGGGGGGGGGGGGGGGGGGAGGAAGAGGTGGGGGGGGGGATAATGTTCTTTGTCTGGATGCAGTTCTTGTCACTGAGACCCTGGTATGGCCACCTCATGTGCAAGGCCTTTACCTCCCTTCGTCTCTGTCTCTGTCTGTCTGTCTGTCTGTCTCTCTCTGTCTGTCTCTCTCTCTCTCTGTGTCTCTGTCTGTCTGTCTGTCTGTCTGTCTGTCTGTCTGTCTGTCTGTCTGTCTGTCTGTCTGTCTGTCTGTCTGTCTGTCTTGTCGTCTCTCTTCTCTCTCTCTCTCCTTCTCTCTCTCTCTCTCTCTCTCTCTCTCTCTCTCTCTCTCTCTCTCTCATGTCTCTGTCGTCGGACCGGCTGTGTGTCCGTCAGTTTGTTCGCTTTCCTGCCTCTGTGATTTTATTTATTTATTTACTCACTTACTCTTTTGCATCGAGGGTAATGGAATAAGCACTCGTGTGCTTTTTTGCATCCAGTCCCCGTGTGAATGCAGTTTTGTAAATTCTCTCATCTGTTCCCACCGGCACACAATGGCCTACTCTTCCGAAAAGCCCTCTGTTAAAAACCTGTTCCTGTGTTGTTGACCCTCATTCTTGCCTGCCTTTGTCTCTGTCTGTCTGTCCAACTGTCTGTCTGTTCGTCTCTAGGCTCTGTCTGTAGCTGATGGCAATGGCAGATGTGTGTGTGTGTGTCAAGTCGGTCATGGCACCACTGTTTGACCACTGTTGGGAAAAGTGCCTTTCTCTTTTTTTTCCCCTCTGTATCTTCTTCTGTCTGTGTGTCATTGACCCTCATTCGGGCTTGCTTTTTTGTCTGCATTGTAGTGTAGTATTTTTTTTGTATTTTTTGTATTTTATACCACTTTATGTCACGGCAGATTTCTCTGCGTGAAATTCTGGCTGCTCTCCCCGGGGAGAGCGCGTCGCCACATGTGCAGCGCCTGCCCATTTTTTTTTCTTTTTCCTGCATGCAAGTGTATTTGTTTCCCTATCAGAGTGGCTTTTTTCTACAGAATTTTGCCAGGGACAACCCCCCTGTTGCCGTGGGTTCTTTTACGTGCGCTAAATAGTGATGTGTAACACACGGGACCTCGGTTTATCGTCTCATCCGAAAGACTAGCGCCCAGACCACCACTCAGGGTCTAATGGATGCGGAAAAAGTTTTGGGTCCAAACGGGGTACGAACCCCGCACACTCCGACCCGGACTTTTTGCTTTCTAGGCAAGGCGCGTGACCACCTAGACCACCGATCCATTTGTGTGTTGCATTTATTGTATTGTATTGTATTGTATTGTACTGTATTGTATTGTACTTTACACCACTTTCAGTCACGGCAGATTTCTCTGCGGAAAATTTGGGCTGCTCTCTACAGGGAGAGTGCGTTGCCACAAGAGCAGCACCATCCGTTTATATTATTGTTGTTTATTTATTTGTATTTTCGGGGGGAATATCATGTCTTCATGTGTATTTTTTCCTGTCTCTCGGTCTGTATGACTGCTTGCATGCGTGTCTTATCTTTTTGTCATTAAATCTGTCTTTTTGTTGTTGTTTTTGTTTGGGAGGTGGGCTTGGTTTTGGGTTTTTTTGGTTTGGGGGGAGGGAGGTAAGACAGCGACAGATGGGTGTGTTTAGTCGGCAACTGTGTCAATATTTGACCTCTGCTGGAAAGAAAAGGGTCTTTCTCTTTTCTTTCCTTCTCATTGTTTCTTCTCTCTCTGTTATCTATCTTCACTGATGCCTGTCTTCGTCTGTCTGTCTGTCTGTTCGTGTATTTTACGTCTGTTCAATATTCGCGAATATAAGGCAAAGAAAAAGAAAAACAATGGGACTGATAGCAGAAATGGTATTTATTTATTTATTTATTTATTTATTTATTCTTTTATATCGAGGATAACAGAATAAGTAATCATGTGCTTTTTTTCATCCGGTCCCCGTGTGTATGCAGTTTAAAACTGCATAAAACTATCAGGAAAGGATCATGTAACAGTTTGGTTTAAACAAAGAATTTTTTTTTTCAGAACAAGGTAGCACCAATACACGAAATGAGTGGAAGAAG
>CM060330.1:34171470-34173970 GCA_030674155.1 Stramonita haemastoma
TTTTGCGTCCACCAGTTGTGCTTCTACCATGGTGTTCCATTTTCTGTTAATTGGTTGGGTGCGTTTTTAAAAAAATAATTTTTGTTGTTGTGGGGTTTTTTGTTTGTTTTTGGGTGGTTTTTTTTTTTTTTTTTTTTTAGCTATTTAGTTTGTTTTGCTTTAATCGATTGATTAACTGGGTTTCTTGAATAAGGTTGGGAAAGGGGGTTAATCTGGAGAGAACAGGTTCCCTACAACATCAGATGGGTTTTCTTGCTAGTTCTTATCTGTTTGTGTGTGTGTGTGTGTGTGTGTGTGTGTGTGTGTGTGTGTGTGTGTGTGTGTGTGTGTGTTATCATTATTTTTAAAAATTATTTTATATCGAGGGTAATGGAATAAGAACTCATGTGCTTTTTTACATCCAATCCCCGTGCATATGCAGTTTTGTAAATCTTGTCACCTGTTCCCACTGGCAAACAATGGCCTACTCTTACGAAAAGCGGAACAGGATTTAACATGTGTGCAAGATGCTCTGCGTGCGTTCGCACACGGGGCCTCGGTTTATACTTATAGTCTCATCCGAAGGACTATGTGTATGAGTCTCTGTATGTGTATGTCTGTGTGTCTTTGTTCTTTGATTTTGTTTGTAATTTGGAACAAACATGCCTGATGTATACAACAAACCTACTAAGAGAACGGACCAGAATATTAGACATGCACGCGCACACAGTGGCAATGTTGATGATGTGTGTGTAGAGAGGGGGTAGGGGGAACATGGAGGTGGAGGAGTGTGGGGGCAGGGGGGGGGGTGCGAACAAACTTTGGGGGTGGAAGAGGGGATGATGACTTGTATGGTTTTCAACGAAGAAAGGAAGAAAGTGTGAATCATGCATTCTCCTTTTCACAAAGAACTGCCCCTCTCGCCCGCCCCCTCCCCACCCCCCTTTCGCCCCCCCCCCCCCCCCCCCCCCCACCACCCCTCCATCCCCCCCCCCCTCCTCTGACCCTGTCTTCCTCATTCTTTACCCCTCTGGAGTCTCTGCTCTGTTTCTATTTGTTTTGTCTCTGTCTGTCTGTCTATCTGTCTGTCTGTCGGTTTGTCTGTCTCTCTCTGTCTCTCTCTCTGTCTCTCTGTCTCTGTCTCTGTCTCTCTCTCTTCTCTCTGTCTCTCTCTCTCTCTCTCTCTCTCTTCTCTCTCTCTCTCTCTCTCTTCTCTCTCTCTCTCTCTTCTCTCTCTCTCTCTCTTCGCGTAACTTCCCCCCCTCTCCTCCCCCTCTCCCTCCTTCCTAGTGCGCGCCCCCGCATGTGTAGTACCATACCAATTACCCCTGCATGACCCCTGACCCCTGATTCCAACACTGAAGCCTTAGTAGCACCAACAGAGAGAGAGAGAGAAGAGAGAGAGAGAGAGAGAGAGAGAGAGAGAGAGAGAGAGGAGAGAGAGAGAGAGAGACGGACAGACAGACAGACAGACAGACACAGACAGAGAGAACCATTGTGGTAGGTGACCCTGGTTAGGCTTATCCCAGCCACATCTTCAGTATTTTCCCTTTCAGATTTTACTCGTCTCTTTTAGATAAGAATAGAGACATAAATAGATAAAGAAATTATAAAGAAGAAAGAAGGAATACCCAATGGTCCTCCAAGCTATCTAGCTTACTGTCTGGCTATTTTAGGGTCACCTTTAAAACAAACAAACAAGCAAACAAGGAACGAGTTTCAGAAATGAAATGCGACTTACTAACCAGCTAACTAGCCAACAAACCATCCAACTTATCAACCAGCCCACCCACCAATAAATCACCCATGAATAAAAAATTTTAAAAAGAAAAAAAAAAAAGAAAAGCGCTATACCCCAAAAAAGATTTTTTGGTAGTCACGGTTATTGGCAATAATGAATGCAGCTATTCAAACCACATTGATACCTAGCATTGTGACCGAACACATTTTTTAAAAGTTAAACACAAAATAAATAAAAACGACAAACAAAACAAAATTTCGCAAACAAGGGGAAAACCATCGATGTGACATGAACCTGTTTTGATACAAGGAGAAAAACTTTTCAATTCTTTTTGGTAGGGGGGGTGGGGAGGGAGGGGTGAAGAGCCTGACACAGCCCCCCTCCCCCCCCCCCCCCCCCCCCAACCACTAAGGCAAAGGAGGCAGGGTAACCCACAACAGGGTGTCGCCTGGCAGCTAGAGAGTCTGGAAGGGGGACATTACCCGCCCGCTCTGTCTCGTGTCTTGGTCACCTTCTACTCTTCTACCCCCCCCCCCCCTCTCTCTCTCTCTCTCTCTCTCTCTCTCTCTCTCTCTCTCTCTCTCTCTCTCTCTCTCCTGCCCTCCTCTATCCTCCCTCTGTATCACCACCCCCATCTTCCTCACAAGACACCACCTCTACCATCACTACTACTACGACGACGACGACAACAAAGGAGCAACAACCATCAGCGGTGTTGGTGCTGCAGCGGCCTTGGCTGAGGCGGTTTGGGGTGGGGGTGGGGGGGGGGAGTGGGGGGGG
>CM060330.1:34176470-34178970 GCA_030674155.1 Stramonita haemastoma
CCCCACCTGTCTGTCTTTCCCTCTACCAGTTTTCTGTTTGATACCACCTAGACTTTTCACTGTGGGAACGGGATAGCTCAGTGGTCAGAGCACTCGCTTTCCCCAAGCTAAGGTTTAGCAGCATCTAGTGTGGTTACCAACTGGATGGGTGACCGTTTTCGCGCCTTGGCTTTAGTACATTCCCCGAGTCCACCCAGCTGTAATTGGGTGCCTGCCCTCTTCAGGGTCAGGGAAGGTAAAGCAGCGAGGGAGAGGAGATGGGCGCCGCCCTCAGTATGCTGTCCCCTAGAGAAGCAAGTGCGGCGCCACCCGTTGTTTTTTTTTTCTCTTAGTATTTATATTTGTATCAAAATGAGTGGTTTTTTTTCTCAGGTATAGCTCTCTTTTTGCCGTTTGTTCTTTGATGATGGTAAAGTTAAAGGTGTCCCATAACCTCTGTGGTCGTAGGGGAGAGAGGCGTCAGAGACCTCAGCTTCTCTAGGGGGCAGCATATCGAGGGCGGCACCCATCTCCTCTTCCTCGCTGCTTTACCTTCCCCGACCCTAAAGAGGGCAGGTATCCATTTACAGCTGGGTGAACTGGGGGACTGTGTGTGTGTGTGGAGGGGGTGTCTGTGTGTATGTGAGGGGGTCGGGGTCTGTGTGTGTGTGTGTGTGTGTGTGTGTGTGTGTGTGTGTGTGTGTGTGTGTGTGTGTTTGCACGCGCATACGTTCATGTGCGTGTGCAAGACGTGTATAACATCGTACATTATCAGGATGTGTCTTATAGAAACACTTTCTCGTCTCTCATTCATCTTCAAGTCATTCCACTTTTATTTTCCGAACTCTGGACAGCTTCCAAAGATCTCTCTCTCTCTCTCTCTCTCTCTCTCTCTCTCTCTCTCTCTCTCTCTCTCTCTCTCTCTCTCTCTCTCTCTCTCTCTCTCTCTCTCTTTCCCTGCGCGTGCACGCGTGTGTTTATTTACGTGGACGCGTGGAGAAAGCGTGTGTGTGCGTGTATGTGACAGTGTGCACTCACTTGTTGGGTTAATCTCCTAGCCGTGATCGCCATACTGCCGATGTTCGCTTCTCTTAGAGGTTTTCTGTTTGTCTGTCTGTCTGCCTGTCTCTCTGTCTCTGTATGTCTGGCGCTCTGTATCTGTCTCTCTGTCTCTGTCACACACACACACACACACACACACACACACACACACACACACACACACACACACACACACACACACACACACACACACAATCAGTGTCCATGTCCCTCCTCTGTTCTTCCTCTCATCAGCTCGGACTAGGACTAGGACTAGGACCAGGCCTAACAGGCTGATTGGACAGCGGCTCAAGCTGACTGACCCACCACCTGTTGGCCCCAGGCCAGAGGCCACCCCGCCAGACGCTGTCTGATTGGCTGAGGACTGTCACGTGCCTCAGCGCGTGCCTGTCTCGTCAATCTGTCTGCCACAGTGGATTACTTTGATTGATGGTGGGGGGATGGATAGGGTGGGAAAGGGGGTTTGAGGGGGAAATATAGGTTGGGGAGAGGGGGGACAATGTCTGCGTGGATGATGTGTACTTTTGTTGGGTGTGAGGGGGGTTAATAGGGGAGAGGAGAGGGCGCGAACGGTCAGAAGGGTCATTGCCACTCCCACCCTGAGTGGTCATCGGCCTGTTGGATACTGAAGGGAGGCAGACGCTGTATCAGTTTGTTTTACCGTCGGTTTTTTTATCGCTTGGGTTAGAGCCTACACATACAAGTATGGATGGTACATCAAGCAAAACTACCCTCCTTCGTTGTTATACCTCTTATCTGTTCTTACTTTTATATAGACATCGACATCTCCATCACCCTGGTTCAACACGTGTGTGTGTGTGTGTGTGTGTGTGTGTGTGTGTGTGTGTGTGTAAATTTAAAATCTGTTATATCTTTTGTGAACTGTGGCATGTGTGTGAAATTTTTACATATTTGTTAGTGCTGTAGTTTGTCCCCTTTACAAGAATCAGCACTACAGAAAATACACACACACACACACATATCTATATATCTATATATCTATAGATAGATAGATAGATAGATAGATAGATAGATAGATAGATAGATAGATAGATAGATAGATAGATAGATATAGATATATAATGGTGACCAGTCATGTAATAAACCATTCAAAAGAATAGCGTGGTAACTGTTGAAGTCGTATCATTCAATGCGCGTTCTCTGTTCCTCAGTGTTTGATATCTGAAGATAGCTAGAACTAAGAAGTTGCCATTGGCTTTGAACTTGGTTTGAACTGAGCAACTGGACAGCCTCGATGTGGCCTTTGTGGTGTGTGCGGCAGGGCCATAAACATGAAATGAACTGACCCTTGTGGGACCCAGGGCCAAAAGGGGTGTGGGGGAGGGGTAACTGTGATCAGCGTGTTGCCCCGTCTGTCTGTGTTTGGAGGCCACTGACCTGAACTGACCGCTTGGTGACCACACATCTGCACGCGCACGTGCGCACACACACACACACT
>CM060330.1:34193970-34203970 GCA_030674155.1 Stramonita haemastoma
ACCGTATAGCTATGGGAGCGCCTTCACCTTTACCTTTTATAATCATAAATGCACACAAGGCAAATTTATGATCACTGACAAAACATCAAGATCGTGTACAAAAATTTTCCATCATCAGAAAGTTATAACAGAAAAGGTGAAAAATGTTGGCGAGCTTTAGCGCTTTAAAAGCAAATGCGGAAACTTTGACAATAAATTGACGTTAAGCTAAGTAAAGGTACAGGCGTCCCATTATCTATGTGGTCGTAGGGGAGCGAGGTATCAGAGACCTCGGCTTCTCTAGGGGCCAGCATAATTAGGGTGGTGCCCATCTCCTCCCCCTCACTGCTTTACCTTCCATGACCCTTAAGAGGGCAGGTACCCATTTACAGCTGGGTGAACTGGGGGACTGTACTGAAGCCCATACGCGCAAACAGTCACTCACACAATTGTAATCAGACAGACAGACAGACAGACAGACAGACAGACAGACAGACAAACAGAGACTTACACGTTTTTGACAATTTAATGGCTGCAATAAGTCCTCAGCATCAACACGAGCACCAACATACAAAGAACAAATTCAAGTTCGTTACCTCTTTCAATGTAGATCATTAATATAAAGGGAACGATGAAGGAAGTGTATAAAAAAAAAAGACTGAAAAGTCACCAAATTGAAGCAAAATGTGACGCTCCACCACGAAATGAGTCGCTTAGCACATTACCCAATTTTGCGCTAGAAGCCATTAAAGACAAGTGGGGGTCAAGTTGTCAATTTTGAGATTTTGATTGATTATAAAACTATAGTACTTATTCTACCGTGTAGTGAAATATCAAAGCATAATTCTGTTTCCTTTTGCTTTTAAACGTGCTTTGAAAATAGAGAAGCCCTCAATTCTGACCACCTATTAGGATGCTAAAATTGCCAATTTCTCAGTTCGACACTTCCTGCAGTCTATCATTTCAATTTGTAATAACTTTTGATAGAATTGTTCGATTTTGAATCTGTTTTATGTATTGCATTGCCATTTCATTGCAAATTAATTGCATGTCAAGAACTAAAAATTGACCTCTAGTGCAATGCGACTCCTTATGTGGTGGGAGCGTCACAAATTGGTGGAGCGTCACAAATGGGAATACAGTGGTGGTGGCGGGGGGGGGGGGGGGGGGGGGGGGTGTTGTCAGTATGAATAGCATCCCCGCCTTCTGGAAACTCTGTGCTAGAAATTTCCTCTTTTCTATCCCTCTCTTTGTTTCTTCCTTGTTCCTTTTCTTTCTGTCGCCTCCTTGTCTTTTTCTTTTTTTACCTTCTTTGTCCCTTCTCCTGCCTCTTTTTTCGGAAAGACTTGAAATATATCTGTTCTTTCCCATGCCCAAGTCGGATTCGCTGGGCCTGATTTGTTAGGCGCTTAATGGCAGGGAATTTTTCCCCCTGGAGTTAACAACAGTGCCGACTCCACTCCCCCGAAAGTCCTTCTGATGGAAATATACACCAAGGACCCGCCTACGAACGCACGCAGAACATCTTGCACACACGTTAAAACCCGATCCACTTTTTTTTTTTTTTTTAAAGATAAAGTCATTGTATGTCAGTGGGACTAGATAACCAAATTTTCAAAACTGCATGCACAGGGACTGAAGGTAAAATAAAAGCACGTGAGTGCTTATCCATTATCCTCGAAAGAATTGTATTAAAGAAATGAAGATTTTCACAGCACATGATTATCATCCCATCTCTCGGTTGAACAGCCATGTATACAAAAGAAATCAAATATAACTTAATACTGAAAAGAAGT
This sequence comes from Stramonita haemastoma, assembly GCA_030674155.1. Classification (NCBI taxonomy): domain Eukaryota; kingdom Metazoa; phylum Mollusca; class Gastropoda; order Neogastropoda; family Muricidae; genus Stramonita; species Stramonita haemastoma. Next base: position 34,195,746 of record CM060330.1, read on the forward strand.
GTGGGTGTGGGTGTGGGTGTGGGTGTGGGTGTGTGGGTGTAAGTATTTATTTATTTATTTATTTTATTCTTTTATTTCGAGAATAATGGAGTAAGCATTCATGTGCTTTTTTATATCCAATTCCCGCATGTATGCAGTTTTTGTCAATTTTGCCATCCTGTGTGTGTTTGTGTGTCCGTGTCTGTGTGTCTGTTTGTTTGCGTCTGTCTCTGTGTGCTGCATATATGTGTGCATGCGTGAGCACGCACATCCATCTGTGAGTCTACGCATACTAATCGTGCATGCGTGCGTACTTGCATGCTCGCGTGTGGGTGTTCGCACACACTCATGCTTTAATACTGATGCATCCAATCACAGATGCAAATGGCATCAGTGAGAGGAACACCAATCCCTCATTAGTCACAAGACAGGAGATGACAATGTCGCCACAGTCTGCTGCCACGTTACATCCGTCTGTCTGGCTTCTTTTTTTTCTTCTTCTTCTTCTTCTTCTTCTTCTTCTTCTTCTTCTTCTTCTTCTTCTTCTTCTTCTTCTTCTTCTTCTTCTTCTTCTTTTTTCTTCTTCTTCTTCTCCCTCTTCTTCTTCTTTCTTCTTCTTCTTCTTCTTCTTCTTCTTTCTTCTTCTTCTTTCTTCTTCTTCTTCTTCTTCTTCTTCTTCTTCTTCTTCTTCTTCTTCTTCTTCTTCTTCTTCTTCTTCTTCCTCTTCCTCTTCCTCTTCTTCTTCTTCTTCTTCTTCTTCTTCTTCTTCTTCTTCTTCGTCCACTTTCCCCTTCTCTCTCCTTCCCTCCATCTCCCTCCCTCCTTCCTGCTCTACCGCCTCAGCTCACCAAGATGTAGGCCCTAACTCACCAGTCATCTCTCCTCCACTCCCTTCCTCACCAGACTCATTCTGAGCTCACTCATGCTCATTCACATTTTAAGATTTAAAAAGAAATTTTAAAAGGAGAGAAAAAGACTGAAATACAAAATAAATTAAAAAAAAAAAAAGATTGGGGAAGAAGAAAATAGTGTGTCATGTGGAAGACTCACTATGAGGGTCTGTTTGTGTCAAAAAACCAACACATCATCATTTAACTCATCAAAATCAAGCAGACTATAACTCCAACAATTCATGTTCTAGTTTTAATCGTGAAAGTTGATGAAAAAATACATATATTCACATTATATTTTCATGATAAAAAAATCATTATTTTTGCGGTATTGACCAAATAATTTCATGTCATTTCAAGTTGAAAGTCATGAGAAAAACTGAGCACTACCATAAGGCTGATAAGTTTTGACATGAAAAAAAATCATAACTTTGGTTTGTTACTGTTGTTGTTGTTTGTATAGAACAACAAAAAACCATGAGCTACACAAACGGTAGCAATAATATCATACAAGTTTATGTATGACACTTAATGTTTTTGTAGTGCACTATATCTGGTAAAAGGAAGGAGACGAATAGGCAGACAGAGAAAACGATGGGAAGACAACACCAAAGAATGGAATGGCCTTGCGTGGAGGGATTTGCTACGGAAAGCAGAGGACCGTAGGGAGTGGAGTAAGCTGGTTGCAAAATCTTCAATTGTGCCCCCACCGGTCTACGGGACTATGTTATAGGTGAAGTGAAGGTAAGGTGAAATATTTGGTCACAATTCTCTTTTATTTGCCTTGATATAGATCTACTCATGGGCTTGCGTCCAGACAAATTCAGTGTAAAAATTAATGGTGGGGTTTATTTTGTGTTTGTCTGTTTATTGGGGACTTTCTTTGTTAGGTTTATAAATATATATATTTTTTATTGTTCATGGTTTTCAATAGCTATTCCTCAGAATCAGTTTTACTGCTCATCATCGAGGAAATTGTTATTTGTGATTTTGACACCTATATGCTTACAGAGTAATAGAAAAAAGAAACATTACGAATTTCTTCTCGTTCTTATCCTTTTTTGAATACAAAAACAGCGCTTGAAAAAAAAAAGATTTTCATAACTTTCGACACAACTCCTTTACCATACCTCTTCTTCCGCCCCCCTTCCATCAGATCATGCAAGACCCACACCCTAACGGAAAGGACCCCTGTCGGCCTTGGTCCCGCGGTCAAGTGAGATTTGCATACTAATGCACCTCACGTTCCGTCCCCCAAAATGGGAAGGGAAAACTGAATTACTGAAGCGTTCATCTCGTTAGCTTAGCTTCTGGCAAAACCACCATTACTATCTGACAAGGAGAGAGGAGAGGGGGAGAGAGAGATGGGGAGAGAGAGGAGAGAGAGAGAGAGGAGAGGAGGAGAGAGAGAGAGAGAGAGAGAGAGAGAAGAGAGAGGAGAGAGAGAGAAGAGGAGAGAGAGAGAGAGAGAGAGAGAGAGAGAGAGAGAGAGGAGAGAGAGAGAGAGAGAGAGAGAGAGAGAGAGAGAGAGAGAGAGAGAGAGAGAAGACAGACAGACAGACAGACAGACAGACAGACAGACAGATAGACAGCCAGACAGACAGACAGACAAAGGACAGAGAGACAGAGACAGAGAGAGGGAATGAGAGAGACAGAGAGAGAGAGAGACAGAGACACACACAGAGACAGACAGAGGCTTCAAGACATGGTTGGGAGCTGGAAGTGGAGGGGGGGGGGGGTGGTAAGGGGGAAGGAGGGAGACTGGACTCATGGGCTACGTCTGCATTTTGCTGATAGGAAAAGTTCCTCTTCCTCCAGTTGTAATAGGATGAGTCCCCCCTCTTCCTACACTTTTCAGATTTTCCTCTTGGCATGCTGACATGTTTATGAGTCTCTTTGGGGGGGGGAAGGGGGAGGAGGTCAGGGGAGGGGAGGAGAGGAGTGGTTAGAGAGATTTGGCAGAAGGGGAGGGGTCAAAAAGGGGGGTGGGGGGATATTTCTGATGCAGCGGCAAAGTCACGGCCCCAGCAGTCCTTTCTGACATCTTTATGGCCGTTTGTTCTGTAGGGCAATACAACATTTTGAGTTGGGAGTGTGTGTGTAAGTCACTCAGGGTGTTTGGAGGTAGTAGGACATGTTTATGGTGATGTATTGGAGGAATGTTTTGACTAGGATTGAATGAGTCACTATTTTTTTCTAAAAAGAAATAAAAAATGATAATAATGGGTGGCGCTGCACTTGTGGCGATGCGCTCTCCCCCGGGAGAGCTAGCCCGAAATTCACGCAAAGAAGTCTGCTGTGACATAAAAGTGGTATGAAATGATAAAATAGAAATGAATGTAGTTGCTCATCTTAGATGGCAATGGTGTTGTGATTTGGACATTTTACTATGATTAGATAACTTACTCTATCCTTCTTTTTGTGGCCCTTTTCGTGGAGAAATATTCTGAAGGTCGTCATGTGTAAAGCTGTATTCCTCCTATAACTCCCTAGTCCAGTAGTGCTATTCAAAACAAAATGTTTTACTCCTCTTCAAACATTAAAAAAGTTATGAAAAATGAATTGTGTACTTGCTTTTAAGGTTTGACGAAATAAAATAAATATTGATATAAGGTTGTCATGGGAAAGTTGGAAAGGATCATTATCTGACTAGACTTTGTGCTTTTACGTTGATGACCCCACGTATGTATTAATTTAATTTAATTTAATTAATTAATAAATCAGAGAACACAGTGTCTGCTAAAATCGTAGCAATCGCAGCCACCACATTTGTGCGCAGTTGTATGAGTTGTGGGTCAATAGCTGGGTTTTGACTGATAGTTTGTTTTTTTTAATTTGGGACATGCAGCTCCAAGTATTTTGTGTGTGCGTGCGTGCGTGCGTGCGTGCGTGGCGTGTGTGTGTGTGTGTGTGTGTGTGTGTGTGTGTGTGTGTGTGTGTGTGTGTGTGTGTGTGTGTGTGTGTGTGTGTGTGTGTGTGTGTGTGTTTAAGCTTAAATAGAAAAGATCAAATATAATGTACAACCAAACGCATTCCGAGATTCAAGAGTTAGATTCAAGATCTAATTCCCCTTTGACCCCTCTTGGGGCAAGGAGGATTTTAGTAAACAAAATCAACTGTAACATATGTAATTTGTATAAACAAACACGTGTATGACCTACCGGAAGTATCTTATAAAAGTTTTACATTCAGTCTTGGATGTTAACATTGATACGGTATGATGAATTGCTTTCTATAATTACACAAAGATTAGTTTACTGTTTCTGAACAAATAAATATGAAATTTATAGAACGCACTTACATGCCTGTAATTCCGTAGGTGTGATAGCAAAGATAAACTTTTTGCTCATTTATTTTGCACAGTTCATTTTATTGAATCAATATGCATTTGAAAACTGTCTGAAATATCTATAGCAGCTTGTTTTGCGAGGCAATTTATTGTGATTCTGTAAGCACGCGAAAACTATGTAATATGTTCACTGTATGATAGCTATTCTTGAGATATTTTGACACCGATGTTATACTCATGTCACATCCATAATTCGTAATAAATATTTTCATTCATGTTTCTTTATTCTCGGAACATTGAGCGAACATTATCTACGAAGGAATAACAAGAAACAGAATAAAATCATGGATGTAATAAACAAAAACAACAAAAAAGAATAAATAAGGTAGACAACCACCCAAGCAACGTTTGGGCTGAAAGACCCCGAAGATATCTCCATGAAAGCAACTGAACGGAAAAAAACACACCATAAATCAGCAAAATAACTAACGACAAAAAATACAAGCATAACCGAAAAAGAGGGTACATAAAGGTAAAAAGGTAAAGGTGTCCCATAACCTATGTGTCGTAGGGGAGCAAGGCATCAGAAACCTCAGCTTTCTAGGGCCAGCATATTGAGGGCGGCGCCCAGGCCTCTCTCTCCCTCGCTGTTTTAAATTCCCTGACCCTAAAGAGGGCAGGTACCCGTTTACAGCTGGGTGAAACTGGGGGACTGTACTGAAGCCAAGGTGCGCAAACGGTCACCCATCCAATTGTACATATACATTTAAGTCTACACTACGAAATACAATCAAAAACTTTTTGTTTAAATCAATACTACTATACATCTACACGTAATGTGTGCACAGTTACCATAGGCAGGTTCAACCTGGCGGAGCCCATCCAGCTTCAGATACAGGGTGCATGCTGGGTATGTTATTGTCATCTCTCCTTACGGTCATAACTACCCTGTTCTGTACAGAAGATGGATGGCGTTGTAACATGTGCTCAAGGTGTTCTGCATGAAGTAGAAAACACAGAATTCGGTATATATAGTCTCACCCAAAGGACTTTCGTGGAGTGGATTCAACACTGATGTTAACTTCTCAGGAAATGGGGACTTAAACCCCTACCCTTAGTTAATGTCAAGTCACAAGTCGATATTCTAACCGCTAGGCTATCTCCCCCACCCCCATCCCCACCCCACACCTCCAACCTCCCAAAAACAAAACAATCTCATCTTGTTACTATTCAACCAGGGGACGGGATATCCAGTGGTTAAAGTGTTACATTCACGATCTTATGACCCGAGATTCAGCCGGGTTCGACTCGCCTCCGAGGCGCCCGTTCAGGAGGATTTTCCCCCTGGAGTAAGCTCCAGTACCCTTACTCCTCTCACCCGAAAATCCTGCTAATGAGACTATAATCTGCGGCCCCGTGTGCGAACGCACGTAGAACTTCAAGCTCATACGTTAAAGTCTGTCCTGCTCTGCTTTTCATCTGTGCTAGAAACAGATGATAGTAAAACAAAAGCAAAACTGTTTTTTAAACACCCCCGAAAAAATTGTGTGCACATTATATATGTATGTATGTATGTATGTATGTATGTAGTTGTATGTATGATATGTATGTATGTATGATGTAGTATGTATGTATGTTGTATGTATCTATGTAGATGATGTATCTATCTATCTATCATATCCATCCATCCATCCATCTATCTATCTATCTGTCTATCTGTCTGTCTATCTGTCTGTCTATCTGTCTCTATCCATCTATCCTCATCTATCTGTCTATCTATCTATCTATCATCTATCTATCTATCTATCTATCTATCTATCTATCTATCTATCTATCTATCTATCTATCTATCAATCCATCCATCCATCCATCCATCCATCCATCATCCATCATCCATCATCATCCATCCATCCATCACCATATCCATCATCTATCTATCATTTACTTTTTATATTAATGACTCACGCCTGTTTGTATTCTCATTTCACGTATTACTGCTAGATTGTCCACAGATCAGTTCGTTTGAACCAAAAGCTAAGTCATATAATCTGCAAAATAAAAGCCACCTAATTCACCCATCCCCCAAACATACACATCCCCCTCCCCTTCTTTCTACCACCCACCCAGTAACGGATAATATAAGGGCAGAATCATGATGGATGAGGGAATCAGAGAGGGGGAGAGCACATCTGTCCTCACACCTCCCCTCCCCCCCTCCTCTCCCACACTCATCATACCCCTCAATCCATGACCACCCCACCTCCACCCACCCCCTTTATAACAGACCGGCGCGACAACACACACACACACACATACACACAACACACAACAAACACAACACACACACACACTACACACACGCACACACACTACACAATATATAACGCACACAACAAAACAAAACACACACCATACACACGCACATACCAGGCGACTCCATTTACACGCGCACACACATCAACACCACATCACAATACACAGCGATTCCACCCCTCCCCACACAACACGACACACAATCACTCAATCCCCCCTCTCTCATACACCCCACGCACCCGCCCACGTACCATCACTCCACTCTACCACACACTCACACAACAACGACACCCCCACAACACAACACAACACAACACACACACACACACACACACACACACACACACACACACACACACACACACACACACACACACACACACCACACACACATCACTCCACTACCAAACTTATTCCCAGCAGCGACGAATCGTGGGGAGGCAGGGGGGGGGAATCTTGCCCACCACCACCTCACCACACCACCACACCACCACCCCACCTCCATCACCTCCTCCTCTTCTTTCCTTCATGTACCTCTCCCCCCCCCCACCCCCCACCCCTACCCCTACCCCCAACCCCACCCCCCACCCACTTTTGTCTTCATTGTCTTTCAATCTCTCTCAATCACACCACCTCCGCTTTCCCCACTCCACTCCACACCACTCCACACCCCCATCAACATTAGGCCTAGGGCCACCTGTTAGTTCCACTGCCTGTAGCCCTAGTCCCTATTACTATACCAGGCTATTCCGGCCAGATCTGTCTGTCGGCTACGCTCACAGTCTGTCGCGTTCGGGTCCGGCTATAATTATACTACAGCTAACTGGCCAGTTTAATTAATGATTGATGCAGTGACCAAGCGGCCAATGCTGGACACTCTCACATAGGCTTACAGACAGACGACAGACTGGCTGGACATCGACAAGGACAAAGAACCACTAAGCAATAAAAAATACCAGATGAATGTTCCAATCAATGAATATGAAAAATCATTTATTGTCCATTAAATAGAGAATTATGATTAAAAGATAATATGGATGGACCACACGTCGTAGCTAAGTTGATACCGCAGTCTAGATACGAAAGCGGTCTGAATCCAGTCGAAAAGTCCGGATCGAAGTGTGCGGTAGTTCGAATCCCGTTTGGACCTTAAACTTCTCCCCCATCCACTAGGCCATGAATGGTGGTCTGGATGCTAGTCTTTCGGATGAGACATTAAACAGAGGTCCCGTGTGTATTACACATAATTATTTACGCATGTTAATGAATCCACGGCAACAAAGAGGCAAAATTATGTAGAAAAGTCCACTCTGATAGGAAACAAAATACAGTTGCAGACAGGAAAGAAAAAAAACAATGGTGGTGTTGCTCCTTGGTTTGCATCGTTGCAGCTCAATGGCCTGTCATGTTCATGTTAAATTTTTTGTTTAATTGAGCACACCATAAGCTACAAAGTTTGTTGTTACTATGATTTTCCAAAATGCTGTTTGTTTTCATTCTCATTTCTGAATAAAATCTATCTAAACCAACAAACACCTTAACCGAGACTTAAACCACTGTCAGATCAGGGTTTGAAGTACAAACCACTCAGCCATTCTGCCCGTTCACCTCCCTCCCCCCCCCCCCTTGTGTCCTACTAGTTCAGCTAACGCACACCACCATTTCATTGCAACAAAGGAGCAAAAAAAAAAAAAAAAAAAACCCCCGACAACAGAACAACAGCTTACAACCCAAACAACCTACAATTAGCCTTG
>CM060330.1:34211470-34224462 GCA_030674155.1 Stramonita haemastoma
TCTGTCTGTCTGTCTGTCTGTCTGTCTCTGTCTCTGTCTCTGTCTCTCTCTCTCTCTCTCTCTCTCTCTCTCTCTCTCTCTCTCTCTCTCTCTCTCTCTCTCTCTCTCTCTCTCTGTCTCTCTCTTATATGTTATACAGTGGCGTGAGGCCAAAGTACAATAAAAGATCTTTGCCCTTCTGTCTGTCTGCTTTGTCTCTCTGTTACCCCCTCTCTCTCTCTCTCTCTCTCTCTCTCTCTCTCTCTCTCTCTCTCTCTCTCTCTCTCTCACTGTCTCTGTCTCTCTCTGTGTCTGCATCTCTCTCTTTATCTCTCTTTATCTCTCTGCTCTATGTGTCTGTATGTCTGTCTGTCTGTCTGTCTGTCTGTCCGTCCGTCTGTCTGTCTCTGTCTCTGTCTCTCCGTCTCTCTGTCTCTCTGTCTGTCTGTCTGTCTGTCTGTCTGTCTGTCTGTCTGTCTGTCTCTCTCTCTCTCTCTCTCTCTCTCTCTCTCTCTCTCTCTCTCTCTCTCTCTCTCTCTCTCTCTCTCTCTCTCTCTCTCTCTCTCTCTTTTCTCCCCCCCCCCTCTCTCTCGCTCTCTCTCTCATGTCACTGAGCACCATTTCATTTTATGAGCCCGTATAGCAGACCTGCTCTCAGCCATTGGCAAGGGAAGAAATCTGAGGCTGCCTCAAACGCTGAGTTATGGGCCTTGTCTGAGACATCCACTTGAAATTAAAAAAAAAGAAGAAATACAAGGAAAGAACTTGAAATGAAAGAAAACTTGAAAAAAAAAATGGCGGTGACAAAGAATGGATGAGAGAGAGGCTACAGGTCTGGTTAGAGTTTTTTTTTTTTTTTTTAAATTTCAACATGACTATAGGTCTGGCATGTAACTTGACAGAAATGCAGGAATTCTGAAAACTACTCTTTAGTGCAGTGCCCTTAAAGACCATCGAGGAAGTTTAGGGGAAGAAAAAAAAACACTAGAAAAATGTGTGGTTCAAAATGACTGGGTACAGGTTTAGTTTACAATCTTTCTCCACAGGTCTGAATTTGAAATCATTGTCATCTTTATTTCGAACTACGCTATAAAATGGTTATGGTTCCAGTAATAAATGAGAAAAACTCATATGGCATGAGTCCCCAATCGAAACAAAAAACTGTCGGAAGATCTAGTTAAAAATTATTGGAAAAAATCGTAACGAGTCTTGTGAGAAAACTACATAAAAAATAAACCAGAATTTTCTTGAAAATGAAATGTAAAACTGCTAAAAAATTCTGTCTTTGATACCATTTTATTTTGAAATCCTCAGGATTATAGAATTAAACCTTTCATAGATGCATGGCTTGTATTCAGGTTTTTAATGATTGAATTTGATTTGATTTAACTTCTTCTACATCTTCTTCTGCAATGATTGGACAAGAACAAAGATTTGTGTAGGCATTATTATTTCCAAAGGCAAATTGAACCTGGCGGAGCCCATTCTTCTCCAGGCAGCAGACTGCATGCTGGGTCCCGTATATTGTGTTATCCATACCACCGGCCAGAACTGGTCTACTCTTAAAAAAACACATGGATAGGTTTTAAAACAAGTGGACACAATGTTCTGCCTGCATTGGCACACAGAGCAACGGTTTACAGTCTCATCCGCAGACTGTCAGGAAAGTGGAGTCAATATTGATTGGAATATCGTGTGGGGAAATCCCCTCAGACTTTTCAGTAAAAATTTGAACCCAAACCCTCAGTATCCATCAGCTGAACAGCTCTACATACTCTAAGAACCACAACCACTGAGCTCCCCCCCCCCCCCCTTGTTGATCTGACATCGCTTCATAACAACAGTTGATATTTTTAGATATTCACCCTCTTCACTCTTACAGGAAGTATCAAGTGAGGTATCCTACTTGCGTACCACTGCGCATGCGTTACGAGGAAAAAAGACCTGTCTTCCTATTTCAACGACTACTTTGTCCTTGTTCAAACCACAAGTACGAAATTGGATTTTTTTTCTTTAAAATAGCATGCTAGGACTGACTTTAGAAGACATACAATCCTTTGTGCCATTCAATCAATGCCTTAGGCTACCCGCATTTTCCTCCTCTAGTATTTTTTGTGTGTCTTCCCAGCTTGCTTCATCTAGTTATCAGGGCAATGAGCGCGGCATGGATCTTTAACATGCACCAGCATGCCTTACAAGAAAGCTATTTAAGTATTGATCCAAGCATGCACCTTCCCCCCAAAAAAAAATGAGTGTCTGTTGCAAATGGGCATGTTGAACATATTAAAAAAAAATGAGAGAAAGCTTGATGAATGAAGCGATAAGTTACGGAAGAAAAGAAGATTATTTCCGAAAAAAAGGTTTTGAAAAAAATTATGAGAAGAAAGAGTAGTAGTAGTGTAAAACATGAGATTCTGGTCGATATCTTTTGCTGTCTCTGTCTCTGTCTGTCTGTCTCTGTCTCTATGTCTCTATGTCTCTATGTCTGTCTGTCAGTCTGTCAGTCTGCCTGTCTATCTCTCTCTCTCTCTTTCTCTCTTTCTCTCTGTCTCTCTCTGTCTGTTTGTCAGTCTCTCTCTCTGTATCTCTCTTTGTCTCTGTCTGTCTCTCTGTCTCTCTGTCTCTCTGTCTGTCTGTTTCTCTGTCTGTCTGTATCTTTCTCTGTCTGTCTGTCTGCCTGTCTGTCTGTCTGTCTGCCTGTCTGTCTGCCTGTCTGTCTGTCTGTCTGTCTGTCTGTCTGTCTCTCTGTCTCTGTCTCCCTCTCTCTATTAAGCTTAGTTTTGAAAATGTATACTATCTTTCTCTTGTTCCCGCTGAAGGCAGTGCAGAAGAAGAGCAATATGGCTACGAGTAAAACCAGGCATAAATGCAATAATACAATTCTCTTTGTTCTTGTCATTGTTGCTATTGCTGCTATCGTGGCTGTTGCTGCTGCTGCTGCTGCTGCTGTTACTCTTGTTATAGTTCACGTTGTTGCTGTTGTTGTTGTTGTATTTCTTTTTGTGTGTTCTTCTCAGTCTTTTTAAAAAAAACAACAACTTTTTCTGTCTTCGTGTGTGTGTGTGTGTGTGTGTGTGTGTGTGTGTGTGTGTGTGTGTGTGTGTGTGTGTGTGTGTGTGTGTGTGTGTGTGTGTGTGTGTGTGCGTGCGTGTGTGTTGTGTGTGTGTGTGTGTGTGTGTGTGTGTGTGGTGTGTGTGTGTGTGTGTGTGGTGTGTGTGATTGTGTATGTGTGTGTGTGTGTGTGTGTGTGTGTGTGATAGAGAGAGAGAGAGAGAGGGGGGGGGGAGACAGACAGACAGACAGACAGACAGACAGACAGACAGACAGATAGACAGACAGATTCTAACAGAATTTTTATACTGGAAACGTACTAATCTGTTGTAAAAGCGACAGTTGGCATGGATGATACCATTAAAGAATGCATACTGCAGGAATACATGCAAAGACACACACACACACACACACACACACACACACACACACACACACACACACACACACACACACACACACATACACACACACTCGCACACACACACATACACACACACATACACACATGCACATGCACACAGACACACCCACAGACACTCTCACACACATACACATATATACTCTATCTCTGTCTCTGTGTCTCTCTGTCTCTGTCTCTGTCTCTGTGTCTCTGTCTGTCTGTCTGTCTGTCTGTCTGTCTGTCTGTCTGTCTGTCTGTCTGTCTGTCTGTCTGTCTCTCTCTCTCTCTCTCTCTCTCTCTCTCTCTCTCTCTCTCTCTCTCTCTTCTCTCTCTCTCTCTCTCTCTCTCTCTCTCTCTTTTAAATGCCTGTTATTGTCTGCATAAGAGATGCACCCATGCAAACCTACCATACCCCTCTGTGCATGAACACTAGAAGAACATAAGAATGGACAGCAACTACAACTCTAAAGATAATAATGGCTATTATTTATAGAACTATACACACACAGACACAGATTTAATATTACATTGTATTTGTAAAAACATATACATAATTCCCCAAATTCTGCCTTCAGCGATTTTTTTATTATCTTGTGTTGATTTTTTTTTAAAATCCTTGATAAAAGTTATTTTATGGTAAGAATGAAGCTGTAACTGGTTATCTGCACTTGTTTTTCTGCACTATATTTTCTCAATTATATATATATATATATATAAAATTATATATATATATTTATATATAATATATATATATAATAAAGAGAGGGAGAGGGATACAGACAGACAGCTTACAGACAGAGAAACAGACAGACAGCTTACAGACAGAGAAACACAGACAGAGAAACAGAATATCTTCAAGGCCACATCTGCCTTACACCCAGCTCTATCCATATCCCCCTCACAGCTTTCCCTACACGTGTGTCTCCACGCGCACCTCACTTTGCGCACGTGCACGTGACCATCTCATCTGCATACAAAGGCACGTGCAGGGCCGGAAAAGGCGCCTAAATGGACCCAGTGCATACACGTGACCAGAGTGTCACAGAACGTCATCCAAAGCTGGTGACGTGAGGAATTCTGTGCTCCAACACTTAGTACAGTTTTACCCTAAGGTTATATAAACAGGGGCAAAACCCTATCACTTTTGAAGGAACAATCAGCGATCTCTGTAGGGATCTAAAGACCTTGTGCTTTCAATGTCAGTGTTCTCCAGGGCTGGTTTCATTTTACATGTGGACTGTACAAAAAGGGATAGACTTGCTGATGCTGATAATGTGAAGTTTGAATAGAGGGTGGGGTGGGGTGGGGTGTAGTGGGGCTTGAAGTGTAATACAAACATGTAGGGTTTGAGCAAGGGATTATGGTAATAATGTCTTGCAAGGATGTGGGGTATCGCTGATTTTTGGTTGTGGGGTTTTCAGACAGGTTTGTCTTCATTGATGCTTTGTTGTTGACAGGTAAATATCCTTATGGGATGGGATGGCTCAGTGATCAGAGCACATGCCCCCCCCCCCCCCAAGCTGATGTTAAGCAGCATAGAGCATGGTTACCAAGTGGGTTGATGATTGTTTTGTGCACCTTGTCTTCAGTACAGTACCTCCAGTTCACGCAGCTGTAAACTTTAATGGGCATGTGTCCTCTTTAGGGCCAAACAAGGCACAACAGTCAGAGAGAGGAGATGGGTGCAGAGTTAATTACTTTGATATCTTGCTCCCCAATGACCCAATAGGCTATGGGAACACATTTACCCTTAACATTTACTTTCCCCTTATTTCACAGCCCATTGTGAAATCAAGTTTTATTTTCAGTGTTGCCCTATATCCACTTTCTTGTGAGCGCCCATTATTTTGTAAGACACTTGCCTTTCCTACCTGTTTCACTTGTCATATCACATCACACAGGCACATGTACTCCTCTTTTGGCAGAAAAAAAAATGTGAGAAAGAAAAAACAAAGAGAGAGAGAGAGAGGGGGGGGAGAGATAGATAGATAGAAATATACATGGACAGAGGGAAAAGACAGAAAGAACAGACAGACAGACAGACAGACAGAGAGACAGACACACACACTTACACTTACACTTACCCACACACACACTTACACACTTACACCCCCCCCCACACACACACACCCACACACACCACACACACACCACACACACACACACACACACACACACACACACACACACACACACACACACACACACACACACACAACACACACACATATTCTTTTCAATCAGAATGTCTGTTCCAGAACAATCTCTGTTCAGATAACTCAAGCTTTCCTTACATGTGCATCTCCAGGCGCCATCACTTTGCACACATGCACGTGATCATCTCATTTGCATACCAAGGCACATGCGGGACCGGAAAAGGCGCCAAAATGGACCCCAATGTAAGCACGTGACAAGAGTGTCACAGAACGTGCCACAGTTTTCAGTATCCCAGGGCTTGGCCATTCAGAATCTTTAATCTGTCTCACTCATCCCACCTGGATATCATTGTAAAACCGTTAGTACACACACACACGCACACACGCACACATACACACACACACATCATTTTAAGACTTAGTACACGTGAAAACACACACACACACACACACACACACACACACACACACACACACACACACACACACACACACACAAAGAATGAAAGTGTTTGCATAAATTAATCTGTGGTTGTTTTACAAATATTGATTAAACAGGCAGTCACTCTTCGCCTTCAGACGACACCCCCCCCCCCCCCCCCCCTTTCCTTTTAAAGGAAAATTGAGGTTATTGTTCTTGCAGGATTGCTAAGGATTAAAGCAATTTCAAAATAACGTTTCGAAACGAAACTTTAGTATTGGCTTTAGCTCTTTTCTGACATCAATAACTATTAATACTTCGGGCCCAAAGCCCAAGGCATCTAGGCTATCAAAATACAAACTATCTATATTCCTTCCCCCACCCCCCCCCTAAATAAACAACTCCATGTGATGATTTATTTTTTGTTTTTGTTGTTGGTTTGCACATTGCAGCTCAACGGCCATTGTTTTCGTGTTCATTTTCATCGTTAAATTGAGCACATTATAAGCTACAAGCTTGTTTTTTGCTATTATTCCAAAATGCTGTTGTTTTCAATGTTTGTTCCAAATTCTGAATAAATTCTATTTAAACCAACTCCAGGCCCAAAACCAAAACACCCCTCAGAAGCAAAAAAGAGTAAAACAAACCCACCTCTACCCCCCTCCCCCCCCCCCCCCCCCCTATCCCAAAGAAAAGGAATTGAGAAAACTTTCTTAGTCCCTGCCTTCGTCTGCAACAGAAAGCAGTATTCGCCAAAGCCCCTGAGGTTTTGATGTCCAAGCAAACCAAGTAGTCTGCTGCTAGTGTTGATAATGATGATGATGGCGATGACACAGCCATGAGGATTTAAAAAAAAAAAAAAGATGCAATGCTGGGGGGTTTTCTTCCTTTTCTGTGGTTTTCTCCTTTATGGGGTTTTTTTTTGGAGGTGGGGGGTTGGGGTGGGTGAGGGGGATGGGACAAGAGAGGCTGAGGCAATGATAATGACGACATTGTTTCAAGATGACAGCTCATTACAGACCTGCCCCTATGAGGATGGTGGTGGTGGCAGCTGAGAGAGAGAGGGGAGAGGGAAGAGGAGAGGAGAGAGAGAGGAGAGAGGAGGAGAGAGAGAGAGGAGAGAGAGAGAGAGAGAGAGAGGAGAGAGAGAGGAGGGAGAGAGAGAGAGAGAGAAGAAGATGATGAAGATGGAGGGTTGCGGATTCAGTGTCAGATCGGTTCATCTCCCTTCAGAATGGATCTATCTCCCGACTCACCTCCTCTCCCCAGCTTCTGTTGTCTCCCCCTTATTTCTGCTTCTCTTGCTGTAATGCTTTGCCCGCTGCGGTTTGATTTGATTTTTGGACCACACACAAAAAAAAAAACCCAACTTGTCCGTCTGTCCGCTCGTCCGTCTGTCTATCTGTCTTTCGGACTCTGTCTTTGTTAAGTACCTGACAGATGTCACTCACATCAGGAAAATGAAAGTGGATTGTCGTGATGAACAACATGTTCCTTGAAGAGTCTTTCCTCCATTTCATGACAGTCCGTTAATGTGCTTTATGATGATGTTCTGGTATGAAATGTAAAAGGTATGAAGCTATCAGTATAATGAATATGACGACTAGGAAGATGGTGATGATGATGATGATGATGATGATGATGATGATGATGATGATGATGATGATGATTGTGGTGGTGGTGGTGGTGATGGTGGTGGTGGTGGTCGTGGTTGCAGTGGTGGTGGTGGTGGTGGTGGTGGTGGTGGTGGTGGTGGTGGTGGTGGTGCTGCTGCTGCTGCTGCTGCTGCTGCCGCTGGTGATGATGACGGTGATGATGATGATGAGTAACCACAAGACAGATACTAATGATAGAAGTGGTTGAGCGAATCTGTTTGGACAGAGGCTAAGAGTTTGCATAATACGGCATTAGCGTCTGTATGATCTGGCAATGGCTTCACACAGAACACAAATCCTGCATAGCTCAGTCAAGGATATAGGGCCAGTGCTAAAATGAGCATGTCCCTTCTTTTTACAAAGTGTGGTCAGTTTCTTCTATAATTAGCACCAGCTGGCCCAGCTGAGCTGGGCTGGGATGGATTGGATAGTAGCTGAGAGCAGCTGAAATTGGGGAAAAATGACAGCCGTGTTCAAGGTACTTGTGAGAAATGTACATTTCATCTTGTACATTTTTTTTCAAGATTCTTGTTATAAAGTATACTTGCAATATAATTTTTCTGTCTAACTTCTTTGGCTGAAAAAAGGAACTGCATGTTCCCTGCCTTTACAGGAGGGTTACTGTTCAGCAAAGCAAGCCTCCGGATTAACCAGAATTCTTAAACATGTCATCGGACCATATGAAGAGCTCCTGACTTCAATGAAAAAAAACGAAACTAAAGTGGTACGGGCACGTCACACAAACATCTGGACTGGCCAAGACTGTCTTACAGGGAACAGTAAAAGGAGGGAGATGAAGAGGCAGACAGAGAAAACGATGGGAAGACCAACACTAGAGAATGGACAGGCCTTGGGTGGAGCGATCTGCTACAGAGGGTGGAGGACCGTGGGGAGTGGAGGAATCTGGCTGCAAAATCTTCAGTGGTGCACCCAAGGTCCACGGGACTACTGGATAGGTGACGGTGAAGGTGGTGAAAAACAAGCATCAGGTGGCAAGGTTATCAAATAACTTTATCAGTTGAATACTTGATATCTAAAGAGCTTGATGATTCATCCTTCGAAAACTTGCTCAAACTGTGTGACCTACAGCAGTCATCAAAATGACATACGTAAGAGAAGAAGCCTCAAGAACACAACTTATTATCTTCTTTCCATGGGAAATTTAATTGACCTCATCGTTTTCTGCATTATTTGTTTTTGTGTCTGGGCTGTAACAAGAATGACAGAGAGCAAGATCCTACTGTGAACAACTGTGAGGAGGATGTCTGCTGTCATCATTGTTTTCTCTTGATGTCAAGATTTACTTGTATGTTGAGGGAAAATGTACTTTTCTGTGGCTGTCACATAGGACGGGGTAGCAGGTGGTTAGAGTAATTTGCACTGTGCTTGTGATCTGCTGACCCAGGTTCGAATCTCGTTCATGAGGATTTTTCCTCTGGAGTTAACATCAGTGCAGTGCCGTCTCCACTCCCTTCAAATATCCTTCGGATGAGACTATATTTGTTTTATTTATTTATTTTTATTTATTCTTTATATCAAGGATAATTACTCATGTGCTTTTTTACATCCAGTCCCCGAGTGTATGTATTTTGTCATCCGTTCCCACAAGCACACAATGGCCTACTCTTCCGAAAGGCGGAACGAGTTTTAACGTGTGCACACGATGTTCTGCGTGCGTCTTACACGGGACCTCGGTTTATAGTCTCATCTGAAGGACTTTTAATGACTGTGTTGCGTGCATATCATCAGGGTAACTTTCTGTGGACAGAAAAGATACCCTGTATTAGTTTGCAATGGGCAAAAAATAAGTATAATTCTCTGTCTTTGCTAAGCCAGTTCAATAAAAAAAAAAATAATAATAAATAAAATAAAGCACCAACACCATTGCCAAACAAATCCAGCAAAAACAGCTCAGTTTTCTTTAAACAACCTTTCTTTATTTAACAGGGACATTTTTCAACAGAGAGAAATCAGGTCATGGATGTGAAACACTTCTCAAAACCAGATCATTTGTTCATTTCAGGAAGAAAAGAAAAAAACAACACCATCTTTGCCATCTCTTGGGTTTCTTTCATTTGCTGTGCATTATAACTTTTATTCATAAAAAGGTAAAAGTGTTTCTCATAACCTATGTGGTCGTAGGAGAGCGAGGTGTCAGAGATCTCAGCTTCTCTAGGGGCCATCGTATTGAGGGCGGCGCCCATCTTCTCTCCTCGCTGCTTTACCTTCCCTGACCCTAAAGAGGGCAGGTACCCATTTACAGCTGGGTGAAGTGGGGGGCTGTACTGAAGCCAAGGCAAACAAACGGTCACCCTTTCAAATGGTAACCACACTTGATGTTGCTTAACCTCAGCTTGGGGAAATCGAGTGCTCTGACCACTAAGCTATCCTGTCCGGTAAGGGCATAAGAATCACAAACACAGCAAGCAAAAAACTTCAGACATAGGATAAGGATAAGAAATATCAAAAAGTAATTCATGTTCAGCTGAACTGTAAAGCCAAAACTCCTGTTGAAGATTAACCAAAACCTTTAATAAAGTGAGCTTGTTCCAGTCTGTATTTTGTGTTTCATGTTGTAGTATATCACATAAGCCTTCTACACGACATAATGTAAGTAGTTTCTTTCAATAATTCTCTCTCTCTCTCTCTCTCTCTCTCTCTCTCTCTCTCTCTCTCTCTCTCTCTCTCTCTCTCTCTCTGAGAATAAAGGAAAGTAAACCTGAAGTATCAAATTAAATATGTTTGCATAAGACAAACTGATAATAGCGTTGTTTATAGTCTTTATTGTGAAATGTGCCTTTTATGTTGACAATAGATTTGCACACACACACACAAAAAAAACATTCAGAGAGAGGGACAGACAGAGACAGAGAGACCGAGTTGCCATCTAACTAATACAACACCCTTTTCAGATTCTTCTGAATTTGTTTAGTTAGTTACTCAGACCAAACAACAATATCTCACAGTCACTCCAACCAATTCCAACACCAAATTCTTAAAACTCGCCCTCCACCATCCCTCCACGTTGAAAATTCTTTTGATTTTTTTTTTTTAAAACTGTATTTGGCCAAAGAAAATAATGGAAAACATAAACATGCAGGCAAACAAAGAATGACTTTGAATCCCGTCACGAGGCTGTCTCTTAAACGTAATCATCCTAAAATCTCCCTCCAATCTCTTTTCACTTCGTGCAGCGCATCTTCTTCTCCTTCATCAAGCCAGGCAACGTGCCTGAATAAATAGCATTGCATTCATCCCTCTGTCCAATCACACACTCCCCCCCCACCCCCCCCCCCCCCTACCCCAATCCCCTACCCCCTACCCCCCAAATCTCACCTCTTCCTTTTTCCCCCTCCATCCCTCTGTTGTGAAAGGCAATACAAAATTCCCCCTCTGGCTTCTTGCCTAAATTTGGTAGAAGGAGGAGAAGGAGGAGGAGGAGGAGGACCAGGAGGGGGAGGAGGAGGGAGGCGGGGGTGGGGGGTTGGTGGAAGAAAAATGCACACACAGGCCCAGAAAAAGCCTGAGGGGGCTAGATTTGGGTATGATTCATTTACAAGACGCCCGTGACAGGGACATTAGCAACCCTCAACCCCCCGCCCCCCCCCCCCCACCCCCACACACACCACCTCCTCTACTCTCCTTTCTTGCAGCCCCAGATTAATTTTCTCCCCTTACGCCCAGTGAGTCACGAGGCTACAGATCCCTTCCACCTGATTGGCTGAAGTCAGCATGACGTCATGGGCCAAGGGAGAGAGAAGAAAGGCGAGGAGGAAAAATTGGCGATGACCACCGACCATGCAATCACAGGAGGGTTTCCCCTTCATTTCAAAATGGAGATTTTCTACTCCTTTGTTGGGTGATTAGAATAGTATTTTAAAAAAAAATGTCACTGAACTGTGATGGTTCAATGTTATGAAGTCTTAAAAGAGTTTTGACGTAATCTTTTTTTTTTATGAAATCCATTTCCTAATGAAAAAAGAATTTTTTCAATAGCACTTCCACAAGTCCCTCGTCAGTCTTTTTTTTTTTTTCTCGAAAAAAGAAGAGAGAGAGAAATTTTGAGAAATTAGCATAAGAAAACTTCAAAGACTGGTGAAAAACATTACTTGGCCTGGGTCTGGATTTGTAATTTGACTTCAATTCAGTCAACTATGGACTGAGAAAGATGTATTCAAGTTCACTTCTTCTGCTCGTTTCTAGGTATATTACATTAAAAAATTAAAAAGCAAAGGTAACTATAGTCTACACTTTTGAATATAACTATGTTCTCAATGGAATACAGATTTGATTTATCTATCTATCCCCGAAGTCAGAATGTGGCTGCATAAATAGTGAGGGGAAAAACGGCCGCACGCAAAAATCTCACCATTGGTGAACCTTGGAGCTCTAACTAAAGAAAGGAAATGTTTTATTTGTCCACATTTCTCTTGTCTTCTTTCTTAAGCTTTTTCAACATTAACATTGGTATCATCCATTCCCTTTATTTTACGTCGTATTACTTACTATTCGACAGATAACTTAAAAAAAAAAATAACAATACATTGACAGAAAATTTTCTCGACATTATAGATGTCATGTCATTTCGAGTTTAGACTCTATTTTAGGTATCTATTTGAAATTTAAAATTTTATATTTTGAAATATTATATATTTTAGGTTGAGCACAAGCGCATCGGCAAAGCAACTACCACCATGACCAGACTGACAAGGAAAGCATGGAACAGAAAGCTGACTGAGCACACAGAGATTCACATCTGCAGAGCCTGTGTCCTGAGCACCCTCCTGTATAGCAGCGAGTCCTGGACTGCATGTCCGACAAGAGCAAATCCTCAATGGTTTACGCATTCTTGCCTCCGATGCATCCTGAACATCACCCTGCAGGACAAAGTCACAAACAACACTGTCCTGGAAAGAGATGGGTGCACCAGCATGTACACGCTGCTGAAACAGAGACGAATGTGCTGGTTCAGTCATGTACGTATGGACAACGGACGGATCCCTAAAGACCTCCTTTATGGAGACCTTGTGCAGGGAAAACGTCCCACAGGCAGACCACAGCTGCGATTCAAAGATGTGTTCAGGAGGGACTTAGAAGCCCTGAACATCAACCAGAACAACTGGGAAGCAACAGCCCTCGCACGGTCAGCCTAGAGACAGCTTGTGCAGAAAGATCTTTCCAATTTTGAAGAAACACTCGCTCACGCAGTACGAGGCAAAGAGAATGAGGAGAAAGGCAGCAGCCCAGGCAGACAGACCAGCGTCAGACTTCATCTGTGCCCTCTGCCACAGGGACTGACTGTCATTCCCGTGCCGGACTGGCCAGCC
>CM060330.1:34224562-34239562 GCA_030674155.1 Stramonita haemastoma
CTCTTTTCCTTCTCTCTTTTTTTCTTCTTCTCTCTTTTTTCCCCTTTTCTCTCTCTCTCTCTCGCCTTTTTTCTCCTTCTCTCTCTTTTGTAAAATCTTTTTTTTTCATTTTTTTGTTTTCCCAAAATACTTTGTTGTTCCCCTCCTCCTCTCTTGGGGGGGTTTCCGGCCCTGGGGGTTTTTTCCTTTTTTTTTTGGGGGGGGGGGGGGGGGGGGGATGGTCGGGGGGGGTTTGGTTCGGGGGGGGTTTTTTTGGAAAAAGTTGGGGGGGGAAGGGGGGGTTTGGGGGGGGGAAAGGGTTTGGAGTTTTTTTTTTTTTGGGGCCCTCTCTCGGTCCTTTTTTTCGGCTATCCTGTCCCACACCCATCCGGGCTCTCCAAGTTTCTGTCTTTTGCCCTGTCTGCCTCGGGTCTGTTGTCTTATGTCTGTTGTCTCCGTTTCTCTCTTTCTTCCCCATTTTTTTTTTGATTGTTTTGTTTTGTTTTGGTTTTTTGTTCACTTTTCCCCCTTCATTAGGGGCTAATGGCCTAATGGTAATCTTTCCAAAATCTGAATCTCTGTATTTATGTGTCTGTCCTCTTTTTCGGTGTAACTCTTGGCCCTTTCTCTCTCTCTTTGTTATGTCTATCTTTGTGTTTCTTTTGTCTTTATCTTTTCTGTCTTTTTTGTTTCTCTTTTTTAATCTCCTTTTCTTCTCTCCCTCTCCCCTTCTCTCTCTCTCTCTCTCTCTTCTCTCTTCTTTCTCCTTTTCCCCTCTCTCTCTCTCTCTCTCTCTTTTCTCTCTCTCTCTTTTCCTCTCTTCTCTCTCTCTCTCTCTTCTCTTCTCTCTATTTTCTCTCGGGTCTGTTTTTGGGTTGTCTGTCTGTTTTGGTCTGTCTGTCTGTCTCTCTCTCTCTCCCCTCTTTCTCTCTCTCTCTCTCTCCCCTTTTCTCTTCTCCCCCCTCTCTCTCTCTCTTTCTCTCTCTTTCTCTTTCTCTCTCTCTCTCTCTCTCCCCCTCCCTCTCCACATTTTCCAAGTTAATTTTTTTTTACAATTCATGTTGCCTTTTGCAAACTATGTATGATCCCTCCAATCTTTTCCACTTCACCATTTTGCAATCTTTGTAAATTTTCCATGATACACTCCCTGTGTTGTTGGGTTTGTTGTTTTTTTTTTCAATAAATTTTGGAAGAGAAGAAAAAGAATCATATTTTTCGGCTTTGGAAAAAAAAATAAGGCTACTTTGGTTTGCCATTCGCGCGCCCTCCATCCCCGCTGAAGGTGTTCATTTTAAGGGGTTTTACCTCGTGAGTAAATTTTTTCGCGGACTCCCGTCTTTTTGGCTTGTCCTCAAAATGGGCTATAAAAGGGGCCCCCTTTTGTTTGTTGAAGGGCTTTGAAAGGAAAATTTTGCGCACATATCAAAAAAACCTTATCTCCCCTTTTTAGAAGGTAGTCTAGCGTGGCCGGTGGAAATGGATGACCCGAAGGGCCCAGCTTGCCCCCTGAAGGGGGTTAGGTCCCCCAGGCTCAAACCTTTGCCCCACGATATACAGTGTTTTTGTTTTTTTTTTAAAGATTCATTCCCCAGTGCCTCCAAGGGGTTTTTGGGGGTTGGGGGGGTTGGGGGGGGGGGGGGGGGGGGGGGGGGATCGAACGAATTTCAAGTCTTTATTTCTCTATTTTTTATTTCGAGGATAATGAAATAAGCCCGTGTTTTTTTTTTTTTTTTTTTTTTTTCATATTTGTCCCGTCGGTTATGAAGTTTTGTGAAGTTTTTTCGTACGTTCCCCCCGGGTTTTAAACAATGGCCTACCTTCCGAAAAAAAAACGGAACGGGTTTTAACGTGTGGCAAGATGTTCTGCGTTTGCGTTCGCACCGGGACCCGGTTTAATAGTTCATCCGAATTGGGGTGAGTGGGGGTCGGCCGGATGGTTGTTAACTCCAGAGGGGAAAAAACCTCTTGAACGGGGAATTGAACCCGGTCAGCAAACGCGAGCGCATCACTGTGACCACCAGGCTGTCGGTCAAGTCGCCATGTGGGATCAGGTAAAAACTGTTTTCGGGGGTTTTGAGAATCCTGTTTTGCTTAGCCCATGGTTATCGTGGGATGTATGTTTTGTATGTTTGTATGTATGTTTGTTGTGGTTTGTATTTATGTTTAAGGGAAAAGGGAGTTTATGAAAATTTTTATATTTATTAAATTTAAAAATAATTAAAATGGAATTTTTATAGCGCTAATTCTTGTAAAAACAAATCAAAGCGCTTGCACTCGACCCCAAAAACAAACAACCAATGACAATAATAATTTTAGCAAATCGAAAAACAAACACGACGCGCGCGCGCGCGCGCACACACACACCCCCACCCCACACAAAACCCCCACACACTTACCCCAAAACACCACACACACACCACACACACACACCAATCAACATATTTGAGGTTAAACATTTTGACCAGGGTGAAATGGAATTTCATAAAGTTGGGGCAGGGACAAAAAAGGAGATGGAAAACAGAAGGGTTTTTAAAAATCTTTGGTTTTGAAACGGGTTGTTTGGGGTTGGATTTAAAATGTCATATTGTTTGGCTTTTTGGGAGGGATAAGGGGGGGTTTTCGTTTTGGGGGGAAATAAGGGGCGGCCAAGGGGGTGAAGGGTTGAATTGGTTTGGTTTTATAATTTTTTTTTGTTTTTTTTTTATATTTTTTTTTTTATTTTTTTTTTTATTTATTAACCAGAAAATATTTTTAATTTTAAATTTTGTATATTGGGAAAAAATATTATTTTTAAATTTTTTATTTTTTTTTGGGGGTTTTTTTTTGTTTAAATGTTCCCTCTTTCTCCCACGGTCCTTTTTACCCATTTTTCTGGGTTAAAAATTTTTGGTATGAGGGAATAGGGATTGTATATGGGGATTTTCGGGGGGGTTTGTTAAAAAAGTGAGATGAAAGTTCCCCTTGAGAGAAAAAAAGAAAGCTATGTCGAAGAGACAACATTGACTGAGGTCGAAATTGGTTTGAAGAATCAGTAAAAACTGGCAGACATGTATAATTATAGCGTGAGTGTGTGTGTGTGTGTGTGTGTGTGTGTGTGTGTGTGTGTGTGTGTGTGTGTGTGTGTGTGTGTGTGTGTGTGTGTGTGCAGGAGCGAGGGAGGGGGGGTGTTAATGGGGTGTCATTAGGGGTGTGTTCGAGGAGGACGGTGAGGGGGAGATTGATGGATGATGGTTCATCTGTGCCATCTTTACGTTGGGGCAATGAACGTGTGTGTGTGTGTGTGTGTGTGTGTGTGTACACGTGCGTGCGTACGTGCGTGTGTGTGCGTGTGTGTTGTGTGTATGTGTGTGTGCGTGCGTGTTGTGTGGTCCCCTGTTGCCTGATTACTGTTGTTGATATGATGATGGTGCTGGTTGCAGCCTCTGCCCCCACCCACCCCACCTGTCTGTCTTTCCCTCTACCAGTTTTCTGTTTGATGCCAGTAGACTTTCACTGTGGGAACGGGATAGCTCAGTGGTTAAAGCACTTGCTTTTCCCCTTGCTTTCCCCAAGCTAAGGTTTAAAAGCATCTAGTGTGGTTACCAGTTGGATGGGTGACTGTTTACTCGCCTTGGCTTCAGTAAGTCCCCCTGTCCCCCCAGCTGTAAATGGGTGCCTGCCCTCTTCAGGGTCAGGGAAGGTAAAGCAGCGAGGGAGAGGAGATGGGCGCCGCCCTCAGTATGCTGTCCCCTAGAGAAGCAAGAGCAGCGCCACCCGTTGTTTTTTTTTTCTCTTAGTATTTATATTCATATCAAAATGAGTGGCTTTTTTTCTAAAAGATTTTTTTTTCAGATATAGCTCTCTTTTTGCCGTTTGTTCTTTGATGATGGTAAAGTTAAAGGTGTCCCATAACTCTGTGGTCGTAGGGGAGAGAGGCGTCAGAGACCTCAGCTTCTCTAGGGGCCAGCATATCGAGGGCGGCACCCATCTCCTCTTCCTCGCTGCTTTACCTTCCCCGACCCTAAAGAGGGCAGGTATCCATTTACAGCTGGGTGAACTGGGGGACTGTGTGTGTGTGTGTGGGGGGGGGGGGGTCTGTGTGTATGTGAGGGGGTCTGGGTCTGGTGTGTGTGTGTGTGTGTGTGTGTTGTGTGTGTGTGTGTGTGTGTGTGTTTGCACGCGCATGCGTTCATGTGCGTGTGCAAGACGTGTATAACATCGTACATTATCAGGATGTGTCTTATAGAAACACTTTCTCGTCTCTCAATCATCTTCAAGTCATTCCACTTTTATTTTCCGAACTCTGAACAGCTTCCAAAGATCTCTCTCTCTCTCTCTCTCTCTCTCTCTCTCTCTCTCTCTCTCTCTCTCTCTCTCTCTCTCTCTCTCTCTCTCTCTCTCTCTCTCTCTCTCTTCCCTGCGCGTGCACGCGTGTGTTTATTTACGTGGACGCGTGGAGAAAGCGTGTGTGCGTGTATGTGACAGTGTGCACTCACTTGTTGGGTTAATCTCCTAGCCGTGATCGCCATACTGCCGATGGTCGCTTCTCTTCCCCCCCCCTCCCCTCATCCAACCCCCCCCCCCCCCAACCTCCCAAACTCTATTTTTATCCCATTCCACTCAGTGACCTTCTGTCCCAGTGTCAGAACACAGGGAGACAGACAGACGGGGAGGAGAGAGAGAGAGAGAGAGAGAGAGGAGAGAGAGAGAGATGAGAGGAGAGAGAGAGAGAGGAGAGGAGAGAGAGAGAGAGAGAGAGAGAAATGGGGAGAGGAGACAGACAGACAGACAGACAGACAGACAGAGGTTTTCTGTTTGTCTGTCTGTCTGCCTGTCTCTCTGTCTCTGTATGTCTGGCGCTCTGTATCTGTCTCTCTGTCTCTGTCTCTGTCTCTCTCACACACACACACACACACACACACACACACACACACACACACACACACACACACTTACACACACTTACACACACACAATCAGTGTCCATGTCCCTCCTCTCTTCTCCATCCTCTCATCAGCTCGGACTAGGACTAGGACTAGGCCAGGCCTAACAGGCTGATTGGACAGCGGCTCAAGCTGACTGACCCACCACCTGTTGGCCCCAGGCAGAGGCCACCCCGCCAGACGCTGTCTGATTGGCTGAGGACCGTCACGTGCCTCAGCGCGTGCCTGTCTCGTCAATCTGTCTGCCACAGTGGATTACTTTGATTGATGGTGGGGGGACGGATAGGGTGGGAAAGGGGGTTTGAGGGGGAAATATAGGTTGGGGAGAGAGGGGGACAATGTCTGCGTGGATGATGTGTACTTTTGTTGGGTGTGAGGGGGTTAATAGGGGGAGAGGAGAGGGCGAGAACGGTCAGAAGGGTCATTGCCACTCCCATGTGAATGGTCAGCGGCCTGTTGGATACTGAAGAGGACGCAGACGCTGTATCAGTTTATTTTACTGTCGGTTTTTTTTTTATTACTTGGTCTAGAGCCTACACACACACACAAACGGGGATGATACATCAAACAAAACTAGCCTCCTTCATTGTTACACCTCTTATCTGTTCTTACTTTTATATAGACATCGACATCTCTATCACCCTGCTTCAGCACGCGCGCGCGCGTGCGTGCGTGCGTGCGTGCGTGCGTGCGTGCGTGCGTGCGTGTGTGTGTGTGTGTGTGTGTGTGTGTGTGTAAATTTAAAATCTGTTATATCTTTTGTGAACTGTGGCATGTGTGTGAAATTTTTACATATTTGTTAGTGCTGTAGTTTGTCCCCTTTACAAGAATCAGCACTACAGAAAATAGCCCACACACACATATCTAGATAGATAGATAGATAGATAGATAGATAGATAGATAGATAGATAGATAGATAGATAGATAGATAGATAGATAATGGTGACCAGTCATGTAATAAACCATTCAAAAGAATAGCGTGGTAACTGTTGAAGTCGTATCATTCATTGATTCAATGTGCGTTCTCTGTTCCTCAGTGTTTGATATCTGAAGATAGCTAGAACTAAGAAGTTGCCATTGGCTTTGAACTTGGTTTGAACTGAGCAACTGGACAGCCTCGATGTGGCCTTTGTGGTGTGTGCGGCAGGGCCATAAACATGAAATGAACTGACCCTTGTGGGACCCAGGGCCAAAAGGGGTGTGGGGGGGGGGGGTAACTGTGATCAGCGTGTTGCCCCGTCTGTCTGTGTTTGGAGGCCACTGACCTGAACTGACCGCTTGGTGACCACACATCTGCACGCGCACGTGCGCACACACACACACTTTCGCGTGCACACACACTCACACGTGCGCTTGCGCGCACACACACGCGCGTGTGCGCACACACATTTACACACACACACACACACACACACACACACACACACACACACACACACACACACACACACACACACACACACACAGAGTCTAAATGTAATGGAGAAAAATAAAAACACCTCAGCTTTTATTTTGGATAACGTTCAAGCCATAAAACTCTCGCTTCCATGGCACAATGTCTTTATCAATGAAGACTAGCACCCAGACCACCACACAAGATGACGTAATGGAACGTAAAAGAAAAATATAAATTTGGATCAGATTCATAGGACATTATTTTTGGCTTAAGATGATAAAGATATTAAAGAAAAAAAAGCTGACAAAATGAACATTAAATAGAAAAAAAGAAAACATATCTGTTAGGATAAAAAAAAGAAATAATCAGAAGACCAACACCTAAATTATTGCTAAAAATCTAGTGGCCTGGAACTTTTTTTTTTCTTTTTTTTTCTTTTTTTTTACAAAAAAAATAGGTTTGGATCACACTCACAAGTCCCTATCTTCGTAGACTGGGGAAAATTGAAATTAAAAAAATAAAATAAAAGAAGGATCATGTTGAATTTTGAGAGACCAAAGAAAAAATCCATCACAAAAAAACTCAGATAAATATCAAAGGAAAACCCAGACACGGTGTGCATGTGGTTCGCTTTGTGTTGGTTTTGAAGCCACAGGCAGACAGACAGGCAAGACATGTCAGCGGTCAGCACTGGTCACTCACTGTCTGTCTACCCAGTGACCACCATCCGGGGAAAGAGAAAGGGAGAAGGGAGGAAAAAGGTCAGACACTCACAGAAGACAAGACAAAGGGGATTGAGGGATGAGGAGGACACACTAGGCTTGTCCAGTAATGTCAATCAGGAACCTAGGCCATCTGCCCGTGTCCAGGGTCACAGAGGGACAGTAAGTGAGGGGAAAGGGGGGGGGGGGAGAGAGATGCTGCCACTCTGCCACACTCCTGCCATCAAAACGGAGAACGGGGTAGCCTGGTGGTTAGAGTGATGCGCTCGTAATCAGCTGATTCTCGTTCAAGAGATTTTTTCCTTTGGAGTTAACATCAGTGCCGACTCCACTCCCGCCCAAAAGTCCTTCCCGAATGAGACTTTAAACCAAGGTCCTGTGTACGAATGCATGCAGAGTACCTAGCGCACACGTTAAAACCAGTTCTACTTTTCGGAAGAGTAGGTCATTGTGTGCCGGTGGGAACGGGTGACAAAATTGACAAAAGTACATACACACGGGAACTAGATATAAAAATAATAAAATGAAAAAAAAGCACACGAGTATTTACTCCATTATCCTCGCAATGAAAGAATAAAGAAAGATAAAACAGCACAGATTCCTAACAGAGCCTGCTTCCAAGTGTCTGTGGTGTTCTCACTGGACAATTCAACAGTGTATGGGTGGTCTAGACTAAGAGGTAACGCACCTGCCTAGAAAGCGAGAACTCCGGGTTCGAAGAGTGGTGGTTTGACATGATCCCTGTTTGGGTCTGAAACTTCTCCCTATCTATCAGACCGTGAGTGGTGGTCTAGGTGCTAGTCTTCCGGATGAGGTCTCGTGTGCAACACGCATTCAGCGCGTGTAAAAGAATCCACGGCAACAAGAGAGTTATCCCTGGCAACATTTTGTGAGTGGAAAAAAGCCGATCTGATACGAAAACAAATAGGATTGCAGACAGGAAAAGAAAACAATGGGCGGCGCTGCTCTTAGGGGGACGCGCTCTCCCTAAGGAGAGCAGCTCGAATTTCACACAGAGAAATCTGCCGTGAGTTAAAGCGGCATAAATACAATACAATACGATACAATACAAATATACATAACCATTTTCTGTCCATGAAAACAGATAGCCACAACTTCAAACGATTTATAGCACTTTGTTACTGCAATTGCATGTCAACTTTTTTTTTTGGCAACAGTAAACAATAAAGGAAAGTGGGGAATAGATTCTAGAGTGGGGAGGTGAGGTGGGGTAGAGTTTGGGGCAGAATTCGGGGGGGGGGGGGGGGGGGGGTTGAGGTGGGTGTTTAGGATGCAGGGAGCGGCAGATGGGTGAATGGCGTGTATGGGGGTGCTGTGGTGTGCCCCAGGGTGGCCTGGGGAGCTTGGGGGTGGGGGTGAGATGTCCCCGCTGGGTCACCCGATGATGGAGTCCCGCACGCTTTTTCCTCTCTCTGCTGTGCCTGCCTGGGTACTGTAGTACAGATGCTAAAGGGAGGGCTAGGGAGGGTGTGAGGAGTGTGGGAACGCGCGCACTCACTCGCAGGCAGGCAGGCAGAAACAGACACGTTCGTGCGTGCATGCACACATGTACTCATGTGCGCATACATACACGCACGCACGCACACATGCACGCACGCACGCATACATGCGTGCAAACACACACACAGACGCACCGACGCTTTCATTCACTCTCTCTCTCTCTCTCTCTCTCTCTCTCTCTCTCTCTCTCTCTCTCTCTCTCTCTCTCTCTCTCTCTCTCTCTCTCTCACACACACACACACACACACACACACACACACACCACACACACACACACACACACACACACACACACACACACACACACACACAAAATAATCGGGCGATAAACGTGTGTCAGCTAAGGTTCCGGGGGGTAGTCTTGTTTTCCCGGTGACGCTTTGCTTGTCCCTCAGGGAGGTGGGGAGGTGTCATGGAGTGCAGACACATCCATCTGCACCACGCCACAGTATTTTGTTACCATATCCCACACTGTCTGTCCTAGTCCAGTGGAGAATCGGGGGAGAGAAGGTTGGGGTGGGGTGGAGGTGTGAGGGCTGGGCCGAGGGGGGGAGGGTGAGGAGAGATCCATTGATATGTTGTTGTTGTTTTGTACGAATTTCTATTTTCTGTCTGTCATAGTCCAGTGGAGAACCGGGAGGGGGGGGGGGGAAGGTTGGGGTAGGGGGGGAGAGATGGGGGGGGGGGGGGGGCGGAGAGATCCATTGATATGTTGTTGTTTTTTTGTACGAATTTCTATTTCCGTCTTCTGTCATAGTCCAGTGGAGAACCGGGGGGATGGTTGGGGTAGGGGGTGGGAAAAGGGGTGGGCGGGGGGGGGGGGGGGGGGGGGGAGATCCATTGATATGTTGTTTTTTTTTGTACGAATTTCTATTTCTGTCTGTCATAGTCCTGTGGAGAACCGGGAGGGGGGGGGGGGAGGTTCGGGGGCAGGGGGTGAGAAAAGGGGTGGGGAGGGGAGGGGGGGGGAGGAAGAGATGCAGTGATATGTTGTTGTTTTTTTGTACGAATTTCTATTTCTGTCTTCTGTCATAGTCCAGTGGAGAACCGGGGGGATGGTTGGTGGATGGGGGTGAGAAAAGGTGGGGGGATAGAGAGATGCAGTGATATATTGTCTTTTTTTTTTCATACGAATTTCTATAGAAATGACGTGGCTGTGAGATGAGAATGTGTTAGTGGGATGAAGGTTGGGGAGGTGTGTGTGTGTGGGGGGGGGGGGGGGGTTCTCTGTCTCTGTCTCTCTCTCTCTCTCTCTCTCTCTCTCTCTCTCTCTCTCTTCTCTCTCTCTCTCTCTCTCTCTCTCTCTCTGCACTTTTTATGTGTTCATTTAAACAGATGCCTGGCCAATTCTTCATAATGATATAAATCATTATCTTGTTCTTTTTGTTGCAGGTTCAACTTCATCTACAAATAGATGATCCCCTAGACCCTGTCTTCACCACCATCATCATCATCGTCATCGTCATCGTCATCATCATCAACGTTATCATCCACCACCGTCATCATTCCGTCATTGGTCGTCATCGTCAAGGGATTGGGTCTTCACCTTTATCATCGAACTTTGTCTTTGTTGACGCTGATTCGTCATTGATGATAGTCGTTTTTGTGTCGAGATTGTGTGTTTGAGAGAGAGCGAGAGAGAGAGAGAGTGTGTGTGTGTGTATGTATGTGCGTGTGTCTGCTGAGTTATACAGGCAGCATCTATCAAAGTTTGTCTGAGAAGATTTATGAGGATGTGGTGGGGTTGTTCCCAGCGAGGATTTTTTGTCAGAAACGAACCACAGCCTACCTGTACCTGTAGTTTGTCAGGACCCCGAACCATGGCCTACCTATACATATATATATATATATACCTGGACTTCAGCTTTCATAGAACTTGGCTCAACCATCGTCGCCTGTGTAGGGTTGGACCAAACCATTTTCACGACGTCAGTTCCCAACCACCGACTACATATGATATGTATGTGTATGTGTGTGTGTATATATATATATATATATATATATATATATATATATATATATATATATATATATATATATATATATATAATACATACACCTGGACTTGCTTTCACATACCTGGGCCAAACCATCACCTCTATAGCCCATAGACCAAAACCATACATTCTGGGAGTCGGCACATCCTCTAAAAAGTTGGAAGTGTGGCTGCCTAAAAGGTGTGGTACAAGGTGAAAAAAACCCCAACAAAACAACCCTACACGCAAACTTCTCATCCAGTGTACACTTGAGTGGTCTCACAGCAATTCCCCTCGTGTGGTGAATGAGTGAGTGAGTTGAGTGAAACGGAAGGGTTATACTAGGTGATCCTCAGGGGTGTTGTGTTAAGCTGGGAAACGCCCAATAAACAACTGTCTGGTGCCACTAACCCAATGTTAAGGATAATTATATGATACTATGGTGTGCATTTTGTCTGTCAGTAGTTTAGGAAACTGCTGTTTGTAGATTTCTCAGGGCATTTTCTTTTACTTTTTTTTTTGTTGTTTTTTTTTTTTTTTTTTTGGGGGGGGGGGGGGGGTAGGAGGGTAAGATTGCTGCCATTTTTTTTTTCATAACTGTGAAACAAGATAAGTGAGAATGAGATATGTAATCCAGAACAAGTGGCACGCAATTTTAATTTTTGTTTATATATATATATATATATATATTCTATATCTATATATAATATATATATTGGAAAAAATAAAGCGCATACAATTTCAAGCTAAGAATAAGAAACGTGAACTATTTTCTGAAACAAAGGCTTTCAATACAGTACAGAAAAGGCTGCAGATTTGGGCCTAACACACAGGCTTGCAATGTTATTAATCAAACAACAAAGAACAGCAGTTATCGTCCCCAAACAAAGACATGCAACTTCCTCGTTAACTTCAATAACCTAACTGGCTCGAAATCGTTTACATTTTGAAAAGGAAGAAAATGTTTTCGTTTTTTGATGATTAAATTTTGTGTCCTGAAATGGTTTTTGTTTGTGTTTTTGTTGTTGTTTTGTTTTTTGTTGTTGTTTTGTTTTTTGTTGTTGTTTTGTTTGGGGTTTTTGTTGTTTTTTTTGGGGAGGAGCTGTGTACAAAAAGATTATAAATGTCTTTTCATTTGTATGGTGTATATATGATAAAAGATTATGCTGAGAATTGTTCAGGCAAGAGCAATTTTTTCAGACAGGCATAATTTCTTTTTCAGGCAAGATAATTTTTTTTCAGTTAGCGTGTTGGGGCTTTTTCTTCTCAGGTAAAAGCAATTTTTCAGACATCGTGATGAAAATTGTTCAGATAAGACTAAGAGCAATTTTTTTCTGATAAAATTGATGATAATTGTTTAGGCAAGAGCTTTTTTTTCCCAAGTCAGAGTGATGAAAATTATACCTGCAGGAGCAATTTTTCTGGTGGCGGGATGAGATTTTTTTTTTCAGGCACAAGCAATTTTTTTTTAAAACACATCAGCATCGTAGTTATCCTAAGGATTAGGGGCTGATCCCTACATCATATTCAACTGATTATGCCTTGGACTCATTATCAAATTAAATTTATCATCATCCGTTTCTTCATCGCTTTCCTACCCTTTTTTTTTAAAAATCTTTTCTTTTATCTATTGAGGAAAAAGTACACACACACACACACACACACACACACACACACACACACACACACACACACACACACACACACACACAACACACACACAACACACACACACACACACACACAACACACACAACACACACACAACACACACACAACACACACACACACACACACACACACACACACACACACACACACACACACACACACAAACCAGCTAACCAACCACCAACCACAGCAAACCACCCCCTCCCCCCTATTTTTGTGTGTTCAGGAGAGAAATCAAGATAAAGTAGGAAGAATATCATTGACGTAGATTACAAAGTTAAAGATAGATAAGATGTACACTTAGGAAGGGGGGAGGGAGGGGGGAGTGTCTGTCTGTGGGTTGGCTGCTGATGCTGGGAGTGTATGTAGCCGAGTGTGTTGTTGTACATTCACATGTTGCCCTCTGTCATGTTTGGGAATAAACTATGATCTGCTTATATACACTGTGTGGTACTGTGTGTGTGTCTGTGCGCTCGTTTGCGCTCTTCTGTTTTTGTTTGTTTGTGTGTGTGTTATTTTTATTTTTTATTTGATTTTTTTATATCGAGGATAATGGGATAAGCACTCATGTGCTTTTTTACATCCAGTCCCCGTGCGTATGCAGTTTTGTAAAGCTTGTGATCTGTTCCCACGGCACACAATGGCCTACTCTTACGAAAAGCGGAACAGGATTTAACGTGTGCGCAAGATGTTCTGCATGCGTTCGCACATGGGGCCTCGGTTTACAGTCTCATCCGAAGGACTTTTGGGGAGAGAGGAGTCAGCTCTGATGTTAACTCCTGGGGAAAAATCCCCTCGGACGGGAATCGAACCCGGGTTGTCAAATTGCCGACGCAATGTTCTGAACACTAGGCTATCCGTCCCTCGTGTGTGAACAGTTACTATCTTGTGTGAACAGTTTACCCTGCCCTTACGATGGCGTAGGTATGAGATGGTTAACTACATTTCTTTTTAATTGCATGGGATGATTAACCAACTGAGGTTCTGTGGGCAACATGTATTATAAGCAGAAGTTAAAAAAATAAAAACAAACAAACAATAAAACCCTTAGCAATACAACTGTCCCAGGAAAACTTTCATTAGAAAAAAACCCACTCTCAAAGGGAAATAAATAAACACGCAAACAGGAAAAAATAATGGGTGGCGCTGCTCTTGTGGCAACACACTTCCCCATGAAGAGCAGCCTGAATTTTCAGGCAGAGAAATCTGCCGTGACTGGAACTAAAAGTGGTATACTCTACACCCTCACTACACCTGGCTTCATGTAGCAATACCTGGGGGGTGGGGTGGGGGTTCTCTCCAAAATTCAAGATATACCTTTCGGGGTCAACCGTTTTTATACTGATGACAGTATAATCTTGTGATAAAAGTAAAAAGGTAAAGGTGTCCCATAACCTGTGTGGCCGTAGGGGAGCGAGGAGTCAGAGACTTCAGCTTCTCTAGGGGCCAGCATGTTGAGGGCAGCGCTCATCTCCTCTCCATCGCTGCTTTACCTTCCCTGACCCTAAAGAAGGCAGGTACCCATTGACAGTTGGGGGAACTGTACTGTAGCCAAGGCGCGCAAACGGTCACCCACCCAACTGGCAACCACGCTCGACGCTGTTTAACCATGGCTGGGGGAAAGCGAGCACTCTGACCACTGTACTATCCCGTCCCCATTATCTTGTGATAAGGCGAATTGTAACTGACGACTTAAGGGATAGCCTGGTGGTTAGAACGTTGCGCACTGTGCTCTCATCTACCGACCCAGATTCAAACCCTCGTTCAACAGATTATAAATCGATGCCCCGTGTGCGAACGCAGGCAGAACATCTTATGCACACGTTGAAACCTGTTCAGCTTTTCAGAAGAGTAGGCCACTGTGTTGACAAAGCCGCATGCACTTGGGGACCGATTTTTCAAAAAATGAAGAAAAAGCACATGAGTGTTTATTCCATTATGTACGGACTAAAAGAATGAGAGAGAAGACCTCTCGAAAGGAAAAGTCATGGATTGGTGGACCAAGTTCATTAAGTCCAAAAATGACAGCTGAAAAAAAAGAAGAAGAAAAGGACACAAACCAAACCAAAATTAAAGAAAAAACAAAACAAAAAGCAATTAAAGTCAGAAACAAAACAAAAAGCAATTAAAGTCAGAAATGACCGTATTGAAATATAGCAACAAAGAACCGAAACTAAAACAAAAAAAATAAACACACAAAAATCAAACCATCAAAGCACTATTAAAAAAAATGATTAAAAAAAAATAGTGCCACTTTTCTGCGATGAAGTTTTCTTGATGAGGTCGAGAATTATATGATCCATCCGGGAATTGACAGCAGAATTTTTTTCTCCAAAATTTGATCTTATGATTTTGAATGAGGAAAAATATAGCAAGAGACAGACAGACAGACAGACAGACAAAAAGAGAGAGAGAGAGAGAGAGAGAGAGAGAGAGAGAGAGAGAGAGAGAGAGAGAGAGAGAGAGAGAGAGAGAGATCATTATCAACGTGTTTTGCTTGCCTGGATAACCAGTTATTGTTTCATTTAAAATTCATTGCGGAACTACTCAGGGGGAATAACATTTACATTTTTGGCACGCAATCATTCAGGGCGCACACTTACACGCAAGCAAGCAAGTAAACGCGCGCGCGCGCGCGCACACACACACACACACACACACACACACACACACACACACACACACACACACACGTACACACACACACACACACACAACACACACACACACACACACACACACACACACACACACACACACACACACACACACACATTATCCCTCTGGGTCCATGCATTCATTACGATGTCAG
>CM060330.1:34244562-34249562 GCA_030674155.1 Stramonita haemastoma
ACAGACAGACAGACAGACAGAGACTTACACGTCTTTGACAATTTAATGGCTGCAACAGATCCTTAGTATCAAAACAAGCATTGTTTTAAAGAAATGAAGATTTTCACAGCACATGATTATCATCCCATCTCTCGGTTGAACAGCCATGTATACAAAAGAAATCAAATATAACTTATTACTGAAAAGAAGTGTGTGTGTGTGTGTGTGTGTGTGTGTGTGTGTGTGTGTGTGTTGTGTGTGTGTGTGTGTGTGTGTGTGTGTGTGTGTGTGTGTGTGTGTGTGTGTGTGTGTGTGTGTGTGTGTGTGCATGTGTGTCTGTGTCTGCGTGTCTGTGTGTCTGTGTCTGTGTATCTGTGTCTGTTTGTCTGCGTCTGTCTCTGTGTGTCTGCATACATGTGTGCATGCGTGAGCACGCACATCCATCTGTGATCATACTAATCGTGCATGCGTGCGTACTTGCATGCTCGCGTGTGGGTGTTCGCACACACACATGCTTTAATACTGATGCATCCAATCACAGATGCAAATGGTATCAGTGGAGAGGAACACCAATCCCTCATTAGTCACAAGACAGGAGATGACAATGTCGCCACAGTCCGCTGCCACGCTACATCCGTCTGTCTGGCTTCTTTTTCTTCTTCTTCTTCTTCTTCTTCTTCTTCTTCTTCTTCTTCTTCTTCTTCTTCTTCTTCTTCTTCTTCTTCTTCTTCGTCCACTTTCCCCTTCTCTCTCCTTCCCTCCATCTCCCTCCCTCCCTCCTTCTCTACTGCCTCAGCTCACCAAGATGTAACTCACCAGTCATCCCTCCTCACCAGACTCATTCTGAGCTCACTCACGCTCATTCACATTTTAAGATTTAAAAAGAAATTTTAAAAGGAGAGAAAAAGACTGGAATACAAAATATAATAATAAAAAAAAAGATTGGGGAAGAAGAAAACAGTGTGTCAAGTGGAAGACTCACTATGAGGGTCTGTTTGTGTCAAAATACCACATCATCATCATTTAACTCATCAAAATCAAGCAGACTATAACGTCAAACAATTCATTTTCTGGTTTTAAAAAACCGCTGTTTTGTTATATAAAAAAGAAGAAAAAGAAGAAATTTGTAATATTTCTTATTCTATGAATCGGTAAGCATATGGGTGTCAAAATCACAAATAGCAATTTCCTCGATGATGGGAAGTAAAATTTATAACCATAAACAATAAGAAAAAAAATGAACAAACACAAAACAAACCCCACCATTAATTTTGTACTGAATTTGCATTGGCATTGATGCAAGATCATGACTAAGCCTATATCAAGGCAAACAAAAGAAAATTGTGACGTCCTACTTCACCTTACCTTCACTTCACCTATGCCACAATCCCGCCGACCGTGGGGGGTACCACTGAAGATTTTGCCACCAGTTTCCTCCACTCCGTACGGTCCTCTGCTTTCCGTAGCAAATCCCTCCACCCAAGCCAGTCCACTCTCAGATGTTGTCTTCCATCGTTTTCTCTGCCTGCCTCTTCGTCTCCCTCCTTTTACGAGATACAGTGCATGCACTATAAAACATTCAGTGTCAAACATAAATTTGTATATTATTATTGTTGTTAATGTTTTTGTGGCTCATGTTTTTTTCTGTTCTGTACAAGCAACAACAACAGTATCAAACTAAAGTTGGGATTTTTTTCATGTCAAAATTTGTCAGCCTTACCGTACAGCTCAATTTTTCTTACGACTTTTGACATATAATGACATGAAGCTGCATCAAAAAACGCATAAATGACGATTTTTTTCGGCATTACTATATATCTATACTTTCACGATTAAAACATAGATTTTCATAACTTTCGACACAACTCCTTCACCATACCTCTTCTTCCGCCCCCTTCCATCAGATCATGCAAGACCCACACCCTAACGGAAAGGACCCCTGTCGGCCTTGGTCCCGCGGTCAAGTGAGATTTGCATACTAATGCACCTCACGTTCCGTCCCCCAAAATGGGAAGGGAAAACTGAATTACTGAAGCGTTCATCTCGTTAGCTTAGCTTCTGGCAAAACCACCATTACTATCTGACAAGGGGAGAGAGAGAGAGAGAGAGAGAGAGAGAGAGAGAGAGAGAGAGAGAGAGAGAGAGAGAGAGAGAGAGAGAGAGAGAGAGGAGAGAGAGAGAGAGAGAGAGGAGAGAGAGAGAGAGAGAGAGAGAGAGAGAGAGAGAGACAGACAGAGACAGACAGACAGACAGACAGACAGACAGACAAAGGACAGAGAGACAGAGACAGAGACAGAGAGAGAGACAGAGACACACACAGAGACAGACAGAGGCTTCAAGACATGGTTGGGAGCTGGAAGTGGAGGGGGGGGGGGGGTGGTAAGGGGGAAGGAGGGAGACTGGACTCATGGGCTACAGTCTGCATTTTGCTGATAGGAAAAGTTCCTCTTCCTCCAGTTGTAATAGGATGAGTCCCCCCTTTTCCTACACTTCTCAGATTTTCCTCTTGGCATGCTGACATGTTTATGAATCTCTTTGGGAGGGGAGGGGGGAGGTCAGGGGGGGGAGGAGTGGTTAGAGAGATTTGGCAGAAGGGGAGGGGTCAAAAGGGGGGGGTGGGGGATATTTCTGATGCAGTGGCAAAGTCACGGCCCAGCAGTCCTTTCTGACATCTTTATGGCCGTTTGTTCTGTAGGGCAATACAACATTTGAGTTGGGAGTGTGTGTGTAAGTCACTCAGGGTGTTTTTTGGAGGTAGTTAGGACATGTTTATGGTGATGTATTGGAGGAATGTTTTGACTAGGATTGAATGAGTCACTCTATTTTTTCTAAAAAGAAATAAAAAATAATAATGGGTGGCGCTGCACTTGTGGCGATGCGCTCTCCCCCGGGAGAGCTAGCCCGAAATTCACGCAAAGAAGTCTGCTGTGACATAAAAGTGGTATAAAATGATAAAATAGAAATGAATGTAGTTGCTCATCTTAGATGGCAATGGTGTTGTGATTTGGACATTTTACTATGATTAGATAACTTACTCTATCCTTCTTTTTGTGGCCCTTTTCGTGGAGAAATATTCTGAAGGTCGTCATGTGTAAAGCTGTATTCCTCCTATAACTCCCTAGGCCTGTAGTGCTATTCAAAACAAAATGTTTTACTCCTCTTCAAACATTAAAAAAGTTATGAAAAATGAATTGTGTACTTGCTTTTATGGTTTGACGAAATAAAATAAATATTGATATAAGGTTGTCATGGGAAAGTTGGAAAGGATCATTATCTGACTAGACTTTGTGCTTTTAGGTTGATGACCCCACGTATGTATTAATTTAATTTAATTTAATTAATTAATAAATCAGAGGAACACAGTGTCTGCTAAAATTGTAGCAATCGCAGCCACCACATTTGTGCGCAATTGTATGAGTTGTGGGTCAATAGCTGGGTTTTGACTGATAGTTTTTTTTTTTAATTTGGGACATGCAGCTCCAAGTATTTTGTGTGTGCGTGCGTGCGTGCGTGCGTGTGTGTGTGTGTGTGTTTGTGTGTGTGTGTGTGTGTGTGTGTTGTGTGTGTGTGTGTGTGTGTGTGTGTGTGTGTGTGTGTGTGTGTGTGTGTGTGTGTGTGTTTAAGCTTAAATAGAAAAGATCAAATATAATGTACAACCAAACGCATTCCGAGATTCAAGAGTTAGATTCAAGATCTAATTCCCCTTTGACACCTCTTGGGGCAAGGAGGATTTTAGTAAACAAAATCAACTGTAACATATGTAATTTGTATAAACAAACACGTGTATGACCTACCGGAAGTATCTTATAAAAGTTTTACATTCAGTCTTGGATGTTAACATTGATTACGGTATGATGAATTGCTTTCTATAATTACACAAAGATTAGTTTACTGTTTCTGAACAAATAAATATGAAATTTATAGAACGCACTTAAATGCCTGTAATTCCGTAGGTGTAATAGCAAAGATAAACTTTGTGCTCATTTATTTTGCACAGTTCATTTTATTAAACCAGTACCCATTTGAAAATGTCTGAAATATCTATAGCAGCTTGTTTTGCGATGCAATTTATTGTGATTCTGTAAGCACGCGAAAACTATGTAATATGTTCACTGTATGATAGCTATTCTTGAGATGTTTTGACACCGATGTTTATAATCATGTCACATCCATAATTCGTAATAAATATTTTCATTCATGTTCGTTTATTCTCGGAACATTGAGCGAACATCATCTACGAAGGAATAAATAGGAAACAGAATAAAATCATTGGGTGTAATAAACAAACAGACAAAAAGAATAAATAAGGTAGACAACCATCCATGCAACGATTGGGCTGAAAGACCCCGTAGAATATCTCCATGAAAGCGATTGAACGGGGAAAAAACATAAATCAGCAAAATAACTAACGACAAAAAAGGCAAGCATAATCGAAAAAGAGAATACATATTAAGGTAAAAAGGTAAAGGTGTCCCATAACCTATGTGATCGTAGCGGAGCAAGGCATAAGAGACCTCAGCTTCTCTAGGGGCCAGCATATTGATGGCGGCGCCCACCTCCTCTCCCTCGCTGTTTTAAATTCCCTGACCCTAAAGAGGGCAGGTACCCGTTTACAGCTGGGTAAACTGGGGGACTGTACTGAAGCCAAGTACACAAACGGTCACCCATCCAATTGTACATTATCAACATTTAAGTCTACACTACGAAATACACATCAAAAACTTTTTTAAAAAACAAAACAAAAAACCCACAAATCAATACCACTATACATCTACACGTAATGTGTGCACAGTGTACCACAGGCAGGTTCAACCTGGCGGAGCCTATCCAGCTTCAGAAACAGGGTGCATGCTGGGTATGTTAGTGTCATCTCTCCTAACGGTCATAACTACCCTGTTCTTGTACAGAAGGTGGATGGCGTTGTAACATGTGCTCAAGGTGTTCTGCATGAATTAGAAAACACAGAATTTCGGTATATATAGTCTCACCCAAAGGACTTTCAGTGGAGTGGATTCAACACT
>CM060330.1:34252174-34257174 GCA_030674155.1 Stramonita haemastoma
CTCTCTCTCCTCTCTCTCTCTCTCTCTCTCTCTCTTAAATGCATGTTTTCATCTGCATAAGATATGCACCCATGCAAACCTACCATACCACTCTGTGCATGAACACTAGAAGAACATAAGAATGGACAGCAACTACAACTCTAAAGAGAATAATGGCTACAATAGTATTTATGATATGGACATCAGCGATGATGATAACAGAAAAGCAGCAAAACAGAACTATACACACACAGACACAGATTTACGTATTCGAATATTACATTGTATTTTGTAAAAATATATGCATAATTCCCCAAATTCTGCCTTCAACGATTTAAAAAAATCTTGTGTTGATTATTTTAAAAATCCTTGATAACAGTTATTTTATTACAAGAATGAAGCTGTAACTGGTTATATGCACTTGTTTTTCTGCACTGTATTTTCTCAATTATATATATATATATATATATATATATATATATATATATATATATAATATATATATATATATATATATATATATATATACAAAGAGAGGGAGAGGGATACAGACAGACAGCTTACAGACAGAGAAACACAGACAGAGAAACAGAATATCTTCAAGGCCACATCTGCCTTACACCCAGCTCTATCCATACCCCCCTCACAGCTTTCCCTACACGTGTGTCTCCACGCGCACCTCACTTTGCGCACGTGCACGTGACCATCTCATTTGCATACAAAGGCACGTGCATGGCCGGAAAAGGCGCCTAAATGGACCCTGTGCATACACGTGACCAGAGTGTCACAGAACGTCATCCAAAGCTGGTGACGTGAGGAATTCTGTGCTCCAACACTTAGTACAGTTTTACCCTAAGGTTATATGAACACGGGCAAAACCCTATCACTTTTGAAGGAACAATCAGCAATCTCTGTAGAGATCTTAAGACCTAGTGCTTTCAATGTCAGTGTGTTCTTCTGGGCTGGTTTCATTTTACATGTGGACTGTACAAAAAGGGATAGACTTGCTGATGCTGATAATGTGAAGTTTGAATAGGGGGTGGGGTGGGGTGGAGTGGGTCTTGAAGTGTAATACAAACATGTAGGGTTTGAGCAAGGGATTATGGTAATAATGTCTTGCAAAGATGTGGGGTATCACTGATTTTTGGTTGTGGGGTTTTCAATCAAGTTTGTCTTCATTGATGCTTTGTTGTTGACAGTTAGATACCCTTATGGGATGGGATAGCTCAGTGATCAGAGCACATGCTTTCCCCCACAAGCTGATGTTAAACAGCATCGAGCATGGTTACCAAATGGGTGGGTGATTGTTTTGTGCACCTTGGCTTCAGCACAGTACTCCCAGTTCACCCAGCTGTAAACTTTAATGGGCATTTGCCCTCTTTAGGGCCAAAGAAGGCACAGCAGTCAGAGAAAGGAGATGGGTGCAGAGTTAAAGACTTTGATATCTTGCTCCCCAATGACCCAATAAGTTATGGGAACACCTTTACCCTTAACATTTACTTTCCCCTTATTTCACAGCCCATTGTGAAAGCAAGTTTTATTTTCAGTGTTGCCCTATCTCCACTTTCTTGTGAGTACCCATGATTCTATAAAGACACTTGCCTTTCCCACCTTTTTCACTTGTCATATCACATCATACAGGCACATGCACCTGCCTTTCGGCAGAAAAAAAACAAAAATTTGAGAGAGAAAAAAACAAAGAAAGAGAGAGAGAGGGGGAGAGAGAGAGATAGAAATAGACATGGACAGAGGGAAAGAGAAAGAACAGACACACACACACACACTTACACTTACCCACACACACACTTACACACACACACACACACACACACACACACACACACACACACACACACACACACACACACAACACACACACACACACACACACACACACACACACACACACACACACACACACACACACACACACACACACACACACACACACACACACACACACACATATATTCTTTTCAATCAGAATTTCTGTTCCAGAACCATCTCTGTTCAGATAACTCAAGCTTTCCTTACATGTGCATCTCCAGGCACCATCACTTTGCACACATGCACGTGATCATCTCATTTGCATACCAAGGCGCATGCGGGGGACCGGAAAAGGCGCCAAAATGGACCCCAATGTAAGCACGTGACATGAGTGTCACAGAACGTGCCACAGTTTTCAGTATCCCAGGGCTTGGCGATCCAGAATCTTTAGTCTGTCTCACTCATCCTACCTGGATATCATTGTAAGACCGTTAGTACACACACACACACACACACACACACAATATACACACACATCATTTTAAGAACCTTAGTACACACACACACACACACACACACAACACACACACACACACACACACACACACACACAAGAATGAAAGGGTCTGCATAAAAAATGTGGTTGTTTTACAAATATTCGTAATATAGCAAGTCACACTTCGACTTCAGACGATTTTTTCCCTTTTCTTTTAAAGGAAAATGGAGGTTATTCTTTCTTACAGGATTGCTGAGGATTAAAGCAATATCAAAATAACATTTCGAAACGAAACTTTAGTGATGGCTTTAATCACTTTTCTGACATCAGTAACTATTAAGACTTAGGGCCCAAGCCCAAGGCATCTAGGCTATCAAAATAAAACTATCTATACTCCTCCCCCCCACCCCTAAATAAACAACTCCATTTGATGATTTTTTTTTGGTTTTTGTTGTTGGTTTGCACATTGCAGCTCAATGGCCATCGTTTTCATGTTAATTTTCATTGTTAAATTGAGCACATTATAAGCTACAAGCTTGTTTCTTTGCTATTATTCCAAAATACTGTTGTTTTCAATGTTTGTTCCAAATTCTGAATAAATTCTATTTAAACCAACTCCAGGCCCAAAACCAAAACACCCACCAGAAGCAAAAAAGGAACAAAACAAACCCACACTTATCCCCCCCCCCCCTTCCCTAAGAAAGGGATTTGAGAAAACCTTCCTAGTCCCTGCTTTCATCTGCAACAGAAAGCAGCATTTCGTCAAAGCCCCTGGGGTTTTGATGTCCAAGCAAACCAAGTAGTCTGCTGCTAGTGTTGATAATGATGATGATGATGGCGATGACACAGCCATGAGGATAA
The DNA here is from genome assembly GCA_030674155.1 of Stramonita haemastoma. NCBI lineage: Eukaryota > Metazoa > Mollusca > Gastropoda > Neogastropoda > Muricidae > Stramonita > Stramonita haemastoma. Next base: position 34,255,278 of record CM060330.1, read on the forward strand.
AAAAAAGATGCAATGCAGTTTTTTTTTCTTTCCTTTTTTGTGGTTTTATCCTTTATGGGGTTTTTTTTTGGAGGTGGTGGGTGGGGGGTGGGTGAGGGGGATGGGACAATAGAGAGGCTGAGGCAATGATAATGACGACATTGTTTCAAGATGACAGCTCATTACAGACCTGCCCCTATGAGGATTGTGGTGGTGGCAGCTGAGAGAGAGAGAGAGAGAGAGAGAGAGAGAGAGAGAGAGAGAGAGAGAGAGAGAGAGAGAGAGGAGAGAGAGAGAGAGAGAGAGAGAGAGGAGAGAGAGAGAGAGAGAGGAGAGAGAGAGAGAAGAAATGAATGAAGATGGAGGTTGCGGTATTCAGCTGTCAGATCGGATTATCTCCCTTAGAATAGTCCCTCATCACCACCTCCTCTCCCCAGCTTCTGTTGTCTCCCCCTTTCCCCCCTTATTTCTGCTTCTCTTGCTGTAATGCTTTGCCCGCTGCGGTTTGATTTGATTTTTGGACCACACACACATAAAAAAAACCCTTGTCCGTCTGTCCGCTGGTCCGTCTGTCTATCTGTCTTTCGGACTGTGTCTTTGTTAAGTACCTGACAGATGTCACTCACATCAGGAAAATGAAAGTGGATTGTCGTGATGAACAACATGTTCCTTGAAGAGTCTTTCCTCCATTTCATGACAGTCCGTTAATGTGCTTGATGATGATGTTCTGGTATGAAATGTAAAAGGTATGAAGCTATCAGTATAATGAATATGACGACTAGGAAGATGGTGATGATGATGATGATGATGATGATGATGATGATGATGATGATGATGATGATGATGATGATGATGATGATTGTGGTGGTGGTAGTGGTGGTGGTGGTGATGGTGGTGGTGGCGGTCGTGGTTGCAGTGGTGGTGGTGGTGGTGGTGGTGGTGGTGGTGGTGGTGGTGGTGGTGGTGGTGGTGGTGGTGGTGGTGGTGATGCTGCTACCGCTGCCGCTGGTGATGATGACGGTGATGATGATGATGAGTAACCACAAGACAGATACTAATGATAGAAGTGATTGAGCGAAGCTGTTTGGACAGAGGCTAAGAGTTTGCATAATACGGCATTAGCGTCTGTATGATCTGGCAATGGCTTCACACAGAACACAAATCCTGCATAGCTCAGTCAAGGATATAGGGCCAGTGCTAAAATGAGCATGTCCCTTCTTTTTACAAAGTGTGGTCAGTTTCTTCTATAATTAGCACCAGCTGGCCCAGCTAGGCTGGGCTGGGATGGATTGGATAGTAGCTGAGAGCAGCTGAAATTGGGGAAACTGACAGCCGTGTTCAAGGTACTTGTGAGAAATGTACATTTCATCTTGTACATTTTTTTCAAGATTCTTGTTATTAAGTATACTTGCAATATCATTTTTCTTTCTTTCTAATTTCTGTGGCTGAAGAAAGGAACTGCATGTTCCCTGCCTTTACAGGAGGGCTACTGTTTGGTAAAACAAGCCTCCAGATTAACCAGAATTCTTAAACATGTCATCGGACCATATGAAGAGCTCCTGACTTCAATGAAAAAAAAGGAAACTAAAGTGGTACGGGCACGTCACACAAACATTTGGACTGGCCAAGATTGTCTTACAGGGAACAGTAAAAGGAGAGAGACGAAGAGGCAGACAGAGGAAACGATGGGAAGACAACAACATCAGAGAGTGGACAGGCTTGGGTGGAACAATTTGCTACAGAGGGTGGAGGACTGTGGGGAGTGGGGGAATCTGGCTGCAAAATCTTCAGTGGTGCCCCTAAAGTCCACGGGACTACGGGATTGGTAAAGGTGAAGGTGGTGAAGAACAAGCATCAGGTGGCAAGGTTATCAAATAATTTTATCAGTTGAATACGAGATATCTAAAGAGCTTTATGA
>CM060330.1:34259674-34274674 GCA_030674155.1 Stramonita haemastoma
TTGACTTTGAATCCCGTCACGAGGCTGTCTCTTAAACGTAATCATCCTAAAATCTCCCTCCAATCTCTTTTCACTTCGTGCAGCGCATCTTCTTCTCCTTCATCAAACCAGGCAACGTGCCTGAATAAATAGCATTGCATTCATCCCTCTGTCCAATCACACACTCCCCCCTACCCCATCCCTACCCCAACCCCCTACCCCCCAAATCTCACCTCTTCCTTTTTCCCCCTCCATCCCTCTGTTGTGAAAGGCAATACAAAATTCCCCCTCTGGCTTCTTGCCTAAATTTGGTAGAAGGAGGAGAAGGAGGAAGAGGAGGAGGAGGACCAGGAGGGGGAGGAGGAGGGTGGAGGGGGTGGGGGGTGGAGAAGAAAAATGCACACACAGGCCCAGAAAAAGCCTGAGGGGGCTAGATTTGGGTATGATTCATTTACAAGACGCCCGTGACAGGGACATTAGCAACCCTCAACCCCCCCCCCCCCCCCCCACACACACACACACACACACCTCCTCTACTCTCCTTTCTTGCAGCCCCAGATTAATTTTCTCCCCTTACGCCCGGTGAGTCACGAGGCTACAGATCCCTTCCACCTGATTGGCTGAAGTCAGCATGACGTCATGGGCCAAGGGAGAGAAGAAAAGGCGAGGAGGAAAAATTGGCGATGACCACCGACCATGCAATCACAGGAGGGTTTCCCCTTCATTTCAAAATGGAGATTTTCTACTCCTTTGTTGGGTGATTAGAATAGTGAAAAGAAAAAAAATGTCACTGAACTGTGATGGTTCAATGTTATGAAGTCTTAAAAGATTTTTGACGTAATTTTTTTTAATGAAATCCATTTCCTAATGAAAAAAAGACTTTTTCAATAGCACTTCTACAAGTCCCTTGTCAGTCTTTTTTTTTTCTCGAAAAAAGAAGAGAGAGAAATTTTAAGAAATTAGCATAAGAAAACTTCAAAGACTGGAGAAAAAATTACTTGATCTAGGACTGGAATTGTAATTTGACTTCACTTCAGTCAACTATGGACTGAGAAAGATGTATTCAAGTTCACTTCTTCTGCTTGTTTCTAGTCATGTTACATTAAAAGTAACAGCAAAGATATGCACTTTTGAGTATAATTATGTTCTCAATGGAACACAGATTTGATTTATCTATCTATCCCCGAAGTCGGAATGTGGCTACATAAATAGTGAGGGAAAAAAAACAGCCGCACGCAAAAATCTCACCATTGGTGAACCTTGGAATTCTAACTGAAGAAAGGAAAGTATTTTATTTGTCCACATTTCTCTTGTCTTCTTTCTTTAGCTTTTTCAACATTAACATTGATATCCTCCATTCCTGTTATTTTACGTCGTATTACTTACTATTCGACAGATAACTTTTTAAAAAAATAATAATAACAATACATTGACAGAAAATTTTCTCGACATTATAGATGTCATGTCATTTCGAGTTTAGACTCTATTTTAAGTATACCTTTTTGATCACTGAACTTCTCCCTTAATTCCTCGGGATTTGTTGTGACACTGTATTGGATTCTTTATGAAGTGTATCGTTGTTAAAGCGAACCTTGGGAATTCCATCTCTCTTCAGGTATCAGGATGCATGCTGGGTATATTTGTGTCATCTATCCTTTTATTTTTTATTTTTTATTTTTATTTATTCTTTTATATCGAGGATAACAGAATAAGCAACATGTGCTTTTTTTCATCCGGTCCCCGTGTGTATGCAGTTTTTGTAAATATTGTCATCTGTTCCCACCGGCACACGATGGCCTACTCTTACGAAAAGCGGAACAGGATTTAACGTGTGCGCAAGATGTTCTGCGTGCGTTCGCACACGGGGCCTCGGTTTAAAGTCTCATCCGAAGGACTTTTGAAGTCATCAGCGTCAATAACCATGACCTGGGTGTCGTCCATGACTTCGGGTACCTGGGCTCAGATACCCTCTCACTTGAAATAGATGAGCTTTTGCTTGAAATGAGAGGGTGTTGAGCACAGGCGCATCGGCAAAGCAGCTACCACCATGACCAGACTGACAAGGAAAGCGTAGAACAGAAAGTTGACGGAGCACACAAAGATTCACATCTGCAGAGCCTGTGTCCTGAGCACCCTCCTGTATGGCAATGAGTCCTGGACTTTGTGTGTCTGACAAGAGCGAATCCTCAATGCTTTACGAATTCTTGCCTCCGACGCATCCTGAACATCACCCTGCAGGACAAGGTCCCAAACAACACTGTCCTGGAAAGAGCTGAATGCAGCAGCATGTACACGCTGCTGAAACAGAGACGAATGCGCTGGTTTGGCCATGTTGTACGTATGGACGACAGACGGATCCTTAAACTAAAGACCTCCTCTATGGAGACCTTGTGCAGGGAAAACGTCCAACAGGCAGACTACAGCTGCGATTGAAAGACGTGTGCAGGAGGGACTTAGAAGCCCTGAACATCCACCAGAACAACTGGGAAGCAATAGCCCTCGAACGGTCAGCCTGGAGACAGCCTGTGCAGAATGATCTTTCCAAGTTTGAAGAAACACTTGCTTAGCAGCAACGAGGCAAAGAGAATGAGAAGAAAGGCTGCAGACCAGGCAGACAGACCAGCGTCAGACTTCATCTGTGCCCTCTGCCACAGGGACTGTCTGTCATTCCCGTGCCGGACTGGCCAGCCACACCCCATGCTGTACCAGAATTAACACCTAGAGCCCAACTCCATAGGTTTCCGAGACTGGAGGATGCCTGTCACCCCACTGACCATAGCTGTCCTACACTTCTTTGAAAGGCGGCCAGTTTTTGTTTTATGTGTGTGTTTTTTCATTCCTCTGCTACAGCTCCAAGGTTCACCTATGGTAAGAGTTTTGCCTACGCGACCGTTTTTGCAAACCTTTAAAGTAGCCACATTCCGACATCGGGGATGATGTCTTAACGAGACAACAGTGTGTATGCGGGTTTTTTTGTTTGTTTTGGTGTTGCTTTTTTGATTGTTATCCGTTCTAATCGGCAAGCAATGGCCTACTCTTCTGTAAGGCAGAACGGGTTTTGACATGTGTGCATAATGGTTTGGTTCATACATGTATATATCTTCTTCCTCCTTCTTGTTCTTGTTGTTCTTGTTGTTGTTGTTGTTGTTGTTGTTGTTGTTGTTCTTCTTCTTCTTCTTCTTCTTCTTCTTCTTCTTCTTCTTCTTCTTCTTCTTCTTCTTCGCGTTCTTCGCGTTCTTCGCGTTCTTCTTCTTCTTCGCGTTCTTCTTCTTCTTCTTCTTCGCAATTTATGGCAATTCTTCACAATTCTTCTTCTTGGCAATTATTCTTTTCTTCTTCTTTTTTTCGTCGTCGTCATCTAACGCTCACACAGGAACTTTTGCCGTCTCATACGAACGAAAATGAGTTGCGTTGATACGTATTTTTTAAATATCAGTACAGTAGCCCTTGACGTATACATTATGCTTTTGGTTTATTTTGTTCTTTATCGTTATCATATCACAATTTTGTGAAGTGTTTCTGTCGTTCATGTTCCTGAATTTTTTTTTGTTTCTTTGTCTTCAGCATTTCTTAACAAGCGTATTTCGAGTCTCCTTTCCTATTGTGAAGTTCTGAAAACTGCTTTTGTTCAAAGCATGTGGTATGTCGTGTAATTTTCGGAATTCTTGTTGTAGAAAGTTCGATCTCTTGTAGATTTGTCTTCAAAGACTAGAAATTTCATTTGATTTACTACTATACTACTACTACTACTACTACTACTACTACTACTACTACTACTACTACTACTAACTACTACTACTGCTGCTGCTGCTGCTGCTGCTGCTGCTGCTGCTGCTGCTGCTACTGCTGCTGCTGCTGCTGCTGCTACTACTACTACTACTACTACTACTACTACTACTACTACTACTACTACTACTACTACTACTACTACTACTACTACTGCTGCTGCTACTACTACTACTACTACTACTACTACTACTACTACTACTACTACTACTACTGCTGCTGCTGCTGCTGCTGCTGCTGCTGCTACTAGTACTATGACTACCACTACTACGATTACCACTACTACTACTACTATTACTGCTGCTGCTGCTAAATCACTCTTGAATAAGTAAATCTTTCATTACCACGTCATATTGCTGACTTTACTTGAATTTTCGTAAAATTCGTTCCTATTAAGTTGGTGTGGGATAATGCTATGATGAAAACAATGGCTAGGGTTAATCTTAGGTCCGCTGATCATGTTTTATTTGTAGGTTTACATTGTATTGAATTACTTCAATTCTTTTTGTTTTTGTTATTTTTTTTATTCCCCGCTTCATTTTTTTTCAATCTTTTTTTCCATTTATTCTTTTATATGAAGGATAATGGAATAAGCACTCATGTGCTTTTAATTACATTCAGTCCTCGTGTGTAGCCTATACACTTTTGTAAGTTTTGTCATCTGTTCCCACCGGCAAACAATGGCCTACTCTTTCAAAAAGCAAAACAGGTTTTAACACGTGCGCAAGATGTTCTGCGTGCGTTCACACACGGGGCCTCAGTTTTACAGTCTCACCCAAAATACTTTTTAGGGAGAAAGTGGGAGTCGGCACTGATGTTAACTCCAGGGAAAAAATCAGGATGAACAGACATAAAACGAATCCACCACCACCACCACAACACAATGAAACTAATGCTCAAGCGGGTCCTTACGACTGGGTGGGCTGACAGCAACATGACAAATGGCTCCTTTCAGTGAACAGTTGACTAAAGTTGTTGCCTAGATTGTTGATCCCCCCCTGGAGGTGACCGTTTAGGGAGACAAGGAGAGAGAGAGAGAGAGAGAGAGAGGGGGGGGGGGGGGGAAGAAGGGAGAAAGGGGGGGAGGAGGGGATGTCCAGATGTCCCTAACAGTGAAGTAGCATCAAGCCTGTGACCTTTCCTTTGACCCCGCCCATCTGTTCATGGAAATATGCCCCCCAAAATGGGGCTCCTCCTCTCCCCTCTCCCTTTAGCCCCCCTACCTCCTCTCTCTCTCTCTCTCTCTCTCTCTCTCTCTCTCTCTCTCTCTCTCTCTCTCTCTCTCTCTCTCTCTCTCTCTCTCTCTCTCTCTCTCTCTCTCTCTCTCTCCCTTCCCTCTCTTCTTTCTGACCGCTCGTCCACCATTGCTGTCACGATCAATAACTCTGACACCACAGATCCCTTGTCTCCCTTACTTAGAGACAATGGCCGATGTCTTGACATTGTCGTCTGCACATATGGCGAATTTCGAGTGAGGAGATGATGATGATGATGATGATGATGAGGAGAGGAGGAGGAGGAGAGGAGGAGGAGGAGGAGGAGAGGAGGAGGAGAGGAGGAGGAGAAGGAGGAGTGCGGTGATGATGATGATGATGATGTGATGATGATGATGATGATGTGATGATGATGATATGATGATGATGATGAGACGAACGACGACGACGACGACGACGACGACGATGACGATGATGATGATGATGATGATAAAGGAAAGAAAAGTATACCAGAAAAGGAACGGAGCATGCCTATCCATGTCGGAAAGGGGATGGGGGAAGGTGGGGGAGAGGGAAGGTGAAAGGGGGAGAGAGAGAGAGAGAGAGAGAGAGAGAGAGAGAGAGAGAGAGAGAGAGAGAGAGAGAGAGAGAGAGAGAGAGAGAGACAGAGACAGAGACAGCAGAGACAGAGAGACAGAGAGAGGAAGGGAGGGGAGGGGGGGGGGGGGTCCAAAGACAAAGACTCCATCCCAGAACGACAGGAGTTTTCCTTTCCACGTCACTTCCTCTTCCGTCTTCCGCTGTCAGTTTACAGACCCCTGCTTGTTCATCGCCAAAGTTTAATTTGATTTTTTTTTCCTTAATCAGAGTGCTTTTCCCTTTTTCTTTCTTTCTCCTGGGATAACTCCGGGAGAAAGAAAGAGGCATAAGGGATTAGAAGATAAGGGAAGATGGGATGGGTGGGGGTGGGGGCGAGTAGAGGATTGGGGTTATAGGAAAAAGAAGGAATATGGAAATAAATGAAAAAAATTGGATTGGGGACTGGAATATTAATATTAATGACGACGATGATATGATGATGATTGATGATGATGATGATGATGATGATGATGATGATGATATCATCATCATCACATCATCATCATCATCATCATCATCATCATCATTATCATCATCATCCATCACACCACCACCTAGGTGACAACCCCGATATGGCCTGTGTGGTCGGCGGGTCGTCATCATATTAAAAAAAAATCTCTTTATTTTCCAGGATAATGGAAAAAGTAGTCATGTGCTTTTTTTTTTTTAATCCAGTCTACACGTGTATGCAGTATAGTAAATTTTGTCATCTGTTCCCACCAGCACACATTGGCCTACTCTTCCGAAAAGCGGCACAGCTAAATCACAGACCTAAGTCACAGACCTACTGAGAGGCATGTTCCCCCAATCACACTCTCACTTAGTCACAATCTCCACGATATCCCAAGAAAAGAATGTAGATCTTTGTGATAAGATAGTGGAAATTTCTAGCACATAGTTTTCTGAAAATTTGGATGTTATTTTATTCTGAAAGAGCCCCCCCCGGAATCCCCATGGGGGGAGGGGGGGGGGGAATCTTCAAGAATGAAAAAAAATCCACTCAAATAGTTGCCCATTTTGCCATTGATATCTGTAACGTATCCGATATTCTTTGTATAATGTGTTCTTAGCTATTCATGTGGATGACTACTACAGCTGACGAGCTAGAGCTTAAATTTGTTATTTTCATGTTTGTTATTTTCTCACCTTCTAAAAGGGCCACAGCCTTCATTGTTTAGGGTAAAGGTGTTCCCATAACCTATGTGGTCGTACCGGAGCGAGGCATCAGAGACCCCAGCTTCTCTAGAGGCCCCCATGTTGAGGGTGGCGCCCATCTCCTTCCCCTCGCTGTTTTACCTTCTCTAACCCTAAAGAGGAAAGGTACCCATTTACAACTGGGTGAACTGGGGGACTGTGCTAAAACCAAGGCGCGCAAACGGTCACCCATCCACTTGGTAACCACGTTCGATGCTGCTTAACCTTGGCTGAGGAAAGCGAGTGCTCTGACCACTGAGCTATTCCGTCCCCTTTCATTGTTTAAAACTTCCAAATCTAAATCTGAATCCGAACCTCTCTCCTTGTGATTGTCTGTCTCCCTTTTTCTTTTGGTGTCTATCTGTCTGTCTATTCTGTCTGTCTATCCACCCGTCTGTCTGTCCGTCTGTTTGTCTGTCTATCTGTCTGTCTGACTGGTCCTTTTACCTTTTCTCGTGCCGCGTCTTTGGATTGGATTATGTGCCATCCCCAGACTGGGGCTGACGTGCCCTGGATTTTCCAGTCTGTCTGTCTGGGGCCAGTCCCTTGCAATTACTTTAATTTTAAGTCACTTTAAGTCACGGCAGGTTTCTCTGTGTGAAATTCTGGCTGCTCTCCACCGGGAGAGCGCGTCGTCACGAGAGCAGCTCCACCCATTATTTTTATTTCTTTTTCCTGTCTGCAACTGTATTTGTTTCCCCCCCTTTCAGAGTGACTTTTTTCTACAGATTTTTGCCAGGGTTTTGTTGCCAAGAGTTCTTTTACGTGTGCTAAATATGTGTAATTCACGGTTTATCACCTCAGCTGAAAGATTAGCACTTAGACCATCACTCACGGTCTAGTTGATGGGGTACAAGTTTGGGGCCCAAACGGGAATCAAACCACCACACACTTCGAGCCCGAACTTTCCGTTTTCGAGGCAGATGCGTTACCTCTGGACCACCCAGCCAGCCTACTGTACTGCCTGTCCAGTCTTTGACATCCTCTGTCCATTGACTTCTTGCTCTTCCTCTACCTCTCTTCCTTCCACTCTCCCTGTCAGCACTGTTTTGGGTAGACAATCATGTTTCATGATATGGTCACAATATGACAGTTTAAATATTCTGGCTGTTTGTAATAGTTCTTGTTGGACTCCTAGTAAAATGAGAGCTTTGCTTGATATATTTTCTTTCAATTAGTTTTGACATCTGTTTGTCGATCTCCATTTCAAAAGCGTCTATTTTTATCTGTTTCTTTGTAAAATGTCCATGTTTCAGGGCCGTGGAGAGCAATAGGGAATACGTAGCATTTTGATTATTGCTGTTCTTAAAGTGAAAGATGTTTGTCATGATGTTTAAGTATTCTTTATCTTTATACAGGTGGATTAGCTGGAGCTGTTCTTTTCGTGATTTCTTGATCACTTCTGCCTTCTTCATGGACCGATTGTCCCAGATACTTGACATGCTGGAGGCGTTCCAGTGTTGTTGCCTATTTGTTGTACTGTTGGTCTTTTATAATTTTTTTTTTTGCTTATGACCAAAGTCTTAGTTTTGTAAACTGTCACATTGAGTCCCATTTTTTGTGACTTTCTTCTTTGACTGAGTCCACTATTTTCTGTAGGTCTTCATTGCTTTCAGACATAAGAGCTGTAGCATTTGCCTATCCAAAAACTGTTTGTGTGTGTGTGTGTGTGTGTGTGTGTGTGTGTGTGTGTGGTGTGTGTGTGTGTGTGTGTGTGTGTGTGTGTGTGTGTGTTACTAATCACAAGCTCTCCTTATTTTGTTTGATTTTCTCAAAAATTACATTCAAGATATGTTGAACAAATAAGGTGACAGGACGCAGCCTTGTCTCACCCCTCTTTAGATTTCAGCAGATTCTTCATCATTCATCATATCCCCTAATGTCGCTGCCTCTTCACCCCCCCCCCCCCTCCCCCACATAATAAATCAGGCTTAGCAGGGCAAGATATGAGCAGGCAAAAGACCACACGAATGAAGGAAAAACCTTTATTACACAAATCCTTTCCCCTTGCTTCAAGTGGGCCCTATCCCTTCCTATTCCTCTTTGCCACTCTTTCTCCACCCCCACCCCACTTCCTCCCCACCCCCCATTTCCCTTAAAGAAATGCACTCCAGGGCGCGCAAAAAAGCCACACGCCCGCCACGCGCCCTACTCTGTAGTAGTACCCGGATGAGGCCGTGAGAGAAGAGTGACCTCCCTTACTTGCTGCTGTCACTTTTCGCACGCAGAGTAGGGGGTTTGTTTGTTGTTGTTTTTCCTTTTTTTTTTTTGGAAGAATCCGCAGGTGGGAGAGTGGAGATGGGGGAGGGGTGGGTGGCATGGAGGAGAGGGCTTGGGGGGAGATGGAGGGGGAAGGATTAGCAGAGGAGCTATGCAGGAGGTCCTGAGAGGACAAGTTGGGGTGCACTGGGGTTTCAAGGCAACGAGCGGGTTGTTGCGTGGAGTGTTTGTTTTGTAAAGGGGGTGGGTGAGCCAGGGTGGGCAGGGATGTCTTGTTTTATGAGAGGCGGTGGGGTGGATGGTGAGGGGGGGGGGATTGATGACAGGGTGTGTGTGTGTGTGTGTGTGTGTGTGTGTGTGTGTGTGTGTGCGTGCGTGTGTGTGTGTGTGTGTGTGTGTGTGCGTGCGTGAGTGTGTGTGTGGTGTGTGTGTGTGTGAGAGAAAGTCAAAGTCAAAGTCAGATTTTTATTTCCAAATGGTACAATGTGTGTGTGTGTGTGTGTGTGTGTGTGTGTGTGTGTGTGTGTGTGTGTGTGTGTGTGTGTGTGTGTGTGCGTGCGCGCGAGTGTTGCGAGTTAAACCTAGCAACGTGAACCTCCGTCATATCACAGATTGCATCAATATTGGACGTCCTGGACTCGTTCACAACATCAATCATAACTCGTCTGTTCTTTAGCAAAAAGTGGATGAATCTTTGACGTCTGTGCTAAATGTTCAATCAGGGGCTTTCTCACTGACACTTCAAATGACAGCCTCATCCAGAAGAGCCATGGGAGATTGGAGTCAGTGTAAATGATAAAAGGTGTTCCCTTAACCTATGTAGTCTACGTATTCATTTTCTTTGTTTACCATCTATTTATTAATGGCCGACTCTTTCGAAAAGTGGAACAGGATTTAACGTGTGCGCAAGATGTTCTGCGTGCGTTTGCTCACGGAGTCTCGGTTTAAAGAGTCATCCGGACTATGGAAAGCGAGTTGATAGATAGGCCACTGAGCTATCCTGTTCTTATACAATTGTTCAAAGTAAAAGCGAAAATCCCCTTCGGGAACTCGGTTTATAGTCTCATCCGAAGGACTTTTGGGGTAGTGGAGTCGGCACTGATGTTAACTCCAGAGGAAAATTCGAGATTCGCACCTGGTCAGCAGATCACGAGCGCAATGCACATCACTCTAACCACCAGGCCATCCCGCCCCTGTACTTTTCGTCTCTGTTGTCTGTCTGTCTCTGTCTGTCTGTCTGTCTGTCTTCTCTGTCCTGTCTCTGTCTGTCTCTGTGTCTCGTCTTCGGTCTGTCTGTCTTCTCCTGTCTGTCTGTCTGTCTGTCTGTCTGTCTGTCTGTCTGTCTGTCTGTCTGTCTTCTGTCTTCTCTCTCTCTCTCTCTCTCTCTCCTCTCTCTCTCTCTCTCTCTCTCCTCCTCTCTCTCTCTCTCTCCTCTCTCTCTCTCTCTCTCTCTCTCTCCCTCTCTCTCCCTCTCTCCCCTCTCTCCCTACTCCCTCTCTCTCCCATCTTCCCACCCCTCTCCCCACCCCTTCTCTCCCCCACCCCCTCTCCCCCATCCCCCCCTCTCCCCCCATACTTCCCATCTCCCCTTCTCCCTCCCTCCTTCCCTCCTTCCCTCCTTCGTTCCCTCCCTCCATCACAGACTTAATTACTCAGCAAGAACCTCAGCATCCCAGGTTAATCCCTCCCTCCCTCCTGCCTCAGGACCCCGCGGGGCCCAAAGGTTGGAGGTTTTTTTCCCTCCATTGTACTCTCTCCCTCTCTCTCTCTCCTCTCTCTGCAGGAGAGAGCATCTCTTTTGGTGCCAGACAACAAGGGCAAAAAAAAAGACCTGCATCCCAGGTGAGAGAGACCAGGTAGTCAGTTTGCCTTTGATCTTCAAGGTAGAGAGAAAGGGAGGGTAAGAGAGGGGAGGGTGGGAGAGGGGAGAGGAGAGAGAGAGAGAGGGGGGGGGGGGAGGAGGGGATAGAAACCGCTAAGGGCATATTCTGAAAGAATTTTCTTGAAAGGATTTTTTTTGTTTTGTTAAAAGAAAGAAAATACCAAAGAAGAGAGAAAAAAATTAGAAAAAGAAAGCAAAAATAAAAATGAAAAAAAAATAAATGGAAAAAATGAAGGAGAGAAAAGAACGTAAAGAAAAGAAAATATAAAAAAAAGATAGGAGAAAAAAAGAAAAAGAAAACAAACAAAAAATATCTATAAAAAAAAAACTCATCCCCCCAACCCCCTCCCCCCCAAAAAGAAAAAACCAGGAAGGAAAAGAAAAAAAAAAGAATGGATGAAAGAAAACAGACACACAAAAATGAACAAAAATCTCAACAAAAGAAAAAAAGGGAACAAAAAAAGAAAAAAAAAGACTCCCCAAAAGACTAACAAATATAAAGGAGAAAAAAAAAACACGAAAAAAAATCCAGAAAAGGGAACAAAATCAAATAAAAAAAATACTAACAAATATAAAACGAAAAAAAAACACGGAAAAAAAGGAGGGGAAAAAAGGAAGAAAGAAGGGAAAAGAAAAAGAAAACAAGTCGAGGGGGAAAAAAAGCATAATGCTGTCAGGGTCTCAACAAAAGATTCAGTCAAGCGTGTCATAGGCTGAACTGGGTGGGTCTCTTCACTATGGGGTGGAAGGTGTGCTCTAAAATTAATATCATTTTTATCATCATTATTATCATTATTTTTATAAGCTGAGAGAGAGGGGGGAGGGAGAGATAGGGGGAGAGAGAGAGGGGGGAGGGGGAGGGAGGGGGAGAGAGAGAGAGAGAGAGAGAGAGAGAGAGAGAGAGAGAGAGAGAGAGAGAGAGAGAGAGAGAGAGAGAGAGAGAGAGAGAGAGAGAGAGAGAGAGAGAGAGAAAAGGGAGGGAGAGAGAGAGAGAGAGAGAGAGAGAGAGAGAGAGAGAGAGAGACAGAGACAGAGACAGAGACAGAGACAGAGACAGAGACAGAGACAGAGACAGACAGACAGACAGACAGACAGGTCTGCCTGCCTGCCTGCCTGCCTGCCTGCCTGTCTGTCTGCCTGCCTGCCTGCCTGCCTGCCTGTCTGTCTGTCTGTCTGTCTGTCTGTCTGTCTGTCTGTATGGCTGTTAATTATATTTGTGTAGCTTCTCTGTTTGTTTTCTTATCAATTTTATGTGACATCCCTATATTTGTCTATGATCTTACTTCTCCCTCGTTTGCGTGACTCCCCCTTTTTTTTTTCTCTCTCTCTCTGTATATCTTTTCCTGTCTTTATCAGTCTGTGTGTGTGTGTGTGTGTGTGTGTGTGTGTGTGTGTGTGTGTGTGTGTGTGTGTGTGTGTGTGTGTGTGTGTGTGTGTGTGTGTGTGTGTGTGCGCGCGTGTCTTTGTGTGTCTGTGTGTCTCTCTCTTTCCATTACTCTCTCTCTCTCTCTCTCTCTCTCTCTCTCTCATCTCTCTCTCTCTTCTTCTCTCTCTCTCTCTCTCTCCTCCTCTCTCTCCTCCCTCTATTTTCTGATCTGATTTTTTTAATATCCTTATTCCCTACTCAGGGAAACGGCCGGATGAAAAAAAAGTATACAATACTTACTCTGTAACCCTTCAAAAATAAAGGTTATTCATTCATTCATTCATTCATTCATTCATTTCTCTCTCTCTCTCTCTCTCTCTCTCTCTCCCCTCTCTCTCTCTCTCATCTCCTCTCCTCCTCTCTCTCTTCATCTCTCCTCTCTCTCTCCTCTCTTGTGTACCTGCGTCTCTATTCTTTCCCTTCATTTCCTCCCCCCCCCCCCCCCCCCCCCCCCGCCTCCTGTGAGTAAACCGTCAATCATTCCAGCCAGTACTCAGTGATGCATGTAATGACGTAGGGAGTTAATTTGACGTCATGACTTGGAGAGTGGATTCAAAACGTCAGTTGTCAGTCCTTTTCTTCCAAGGTTTTTCTTTTCTTTTTTTCCTTTTTAAAAACAGGTCTTAATGGAGATAATTGAGGTATTAAAATTAGACACCACCCTTTCCCTTATTTTCCGTTCCGCTGCTCATCTCTTGTCTTTCCCTGACGTGTGGGTTTTTCTGGCACGCAACCTTTCATGTTCGCACGTGCCGCGTTTGTTGGACAGGGTTCCTTTCACGACTGCCCTACGGTTGTAGCCTACGAACGTGTGCAGGAATAGTAAGGTAAAAGGTAAAGGTGTCCCATACATAACCTATGTGGTCGTAGAGGAGCGAGGCATCAGAGACCTCAGCTTCTTTAGGGGGTAGCATATTGAGTACGGCGCCCATCTCCTCTCCCTCGCTGCTTTACCTTTCTTGACTCTAACGAGGGCAGGTACCCCCATCGAATGTACAAGGGATAAGCTTGTCTGCTCTATATCTTCCTCCTACCACCGTTCCTACTTTCATTTATTCCCACCCCATCCTCTTACTTTACTATCATTTTATCCACAAAATCATAAGGAAGACAGCACAGGGGCAGGATAGCCTGGTGGTCAGAGTGATGCACTCATGATCTGCTGACCCCGGTTCGAATCTCGTTCAAGAGGATTTTTCCTCTGGAGTTCACATCAGTGTCGACTCCACTCCCCCCAAAAGTCCTTCCGATGAGACTATAAACCGAGGTCCCGTGTGTGAACGCACGCAGTACGTCTTGCACACACGTTAAAACCTGTTCCACTTTTCGGAAGAGTACGCCATTGTGTGCCACTGTGTACGGATGACAAATTAACAAAAGTGCATACACACGGTGATTGGATGTAAAAAAAGAATTTTAAGCACATGAGTGCTGATTCTATTATCCTCGAAATAAAAGAATAAATGAATAAATAAATAAATCCAGTACATCCAGTTCCCGTGTGTGTGCAGTTTTGTATATCTTGTCATCTGTTCCCACCGGCTCACAATAGCCTACTCTTACAGAAAACGGAACAGGATTTAACGTGTGCGCAAGAAGTTCTGCGTGCGTTCACACACGGGGCCTCGATTTATAGTCTCATCCGAAGGACTTTTGGGGAGAGTGGAGTTAGCACTGAGGTTAACTCCAGGGGAAAAATCTCCTCGACCGGGAATCGAACCCAGGTCGTCAAATTGCGAGCGCAATGTTCTGACCACTAGGCTATCCCGTCCCCTAAGTATGGAGGGCAAGTTGTTACCCATGCAGCAGAAAACCCCTCTCCCCCCCCCCCCCCCCTCTCCACGTCTCTTCTGTTTGGCTTCGAAGCGTGTGGTGATTTGATCCACGTTGTGCCTGAAACTTTCCAAACCCCATCTACTAGACCATGAGTGGGTGACCACCTAGGTGGTCTAGATGCTAGTCTTTCGGATGGAACAATAAACCGAGGTACCGTGTGCAAAATGCATTTATTTCATATTTATTTATTTATTCATTTATTCTTTCATTTCGATGATGGAATAAACACCCATGTGGTTCTTTTTTTTCTTTTTTTGATAGAATCCCCGAGTGTTTGCAGCTTTGTAAATTTTGTCATCTGTTCCCACAGGCACACATTGGCGCGGCCTACTCTTCCAAAAAACGGAACCTTTGATTTGTTTTTACAA
Organism: Stramonita haemastoma; assembly: GCA_030674155.1. Lineage (NCBI taxonomy): Eukaryota > Metazoa > Mollusca > Gastropoda > Neogastropoda > Muricidae > Stramonita > Stramonita haemastoma. The sequence continues at coordinate 34,274,219 of CM060330.1, forward strand.
GATATAGCGCTATGTAAATTCCATGTATTATTATTATTATTATTAACCTGTTTTAAACGTGAGCGTTCAAGCGTTCAAGATGTTCTGCGTGTGTTCGCACACGTGATCTCGGATTGGTCTCATCCGAAGGACAAATGGGGAGAGTGTAGTCGGCACTGATGTTAAATCCAAGAGAAAATATCCCCTTGAACGGGATTCGAACCCAGATCAGCAGATCACGAGCACAATATGCTAACCAGTAGGCTATCCCGTCCACCCATGGACTATCCGCATTTAGGGCACGTAAAAGAACCCTCGGCAACAAGAGAGTTGTCCCTGGCAAAATTCAATGGAAAAAAGCCACATACACACGCAGACAGGAAAAGAAAAAAAGTGACGCTGCTCATGTGGCGACGCGTTCTCTCCAGGTAGAGCAATCCGAATTTTGTGCAGAGAACTCTGCTGACTTGAAGTAGT
>CM060330.1:34283828-34298828 GCA_030674155.1 Stramonita haemastoma
CCGAGGCTCGCTTGCAAACGTTAAAAACCGTTTCGCTTTTCGAAGGAGTAGGCCATTATGTGCTGGTGGGAACGATAATAAAATTGAAAACTGCATACACAGGGACTGGATGTAAAAAAAAAAGCACACAGTGCTTATTCCGTTATCGTCAAAATAAAAGAATTTTTTTTAAAAGAAGAAAAGAGCAGAACACTTCGACACATGTTAAAACCCGCTCTGCCTTTCAAAAAAGTAGGTCACTCATGCTGGTTTGAAAGATGACATAAAACATGTTTCGAAAAACCAAATGCACACAGATGTCCTGTGTCAATGCTATCCCCCCAAATTGGGATGCGATTGATTACCTTCGTGGTGGTCAAAAAGCAGTCTCATATACAAAAAAAACTAACCATGGGGTAAATCTCAGAGCTCTAGCCGAGAGGGAAAAAAAGAGGTAAAGGTGTCCCATAGCATACGTGGTCGTAGGGGAGCGAGGCGTCAGAGACCTCAGCTTCTCTAGGGGCCAGCATATTGAGGGCAGCGCCCATCTCCTCTCACTCGCTGCTTTACCTTTCCTGACCCTAGAGAGGGCAGGTACCCGTTTACAGCTGGGTGGAGTGGGGGCTGTCTGAAGCCAAGGCACGCAAACGGTCACCCATCCACATTGGTGACCACGCTCGATGCTGCTTAATTAACCTTTGCTTGGGAAAAGCGAGTGCTCTGACCATGAGCTATCCGTCCACCATACTACAGCAGAGACCAGGGAATTAAAAAAAAAGAAAAAAACGAAACGAACAACAACAAAAAAAAAACACGAAAAAAAAGCCCGGCCTGGCAAATATAACGGGGATCGTACTTTTTCTGCACTACTACCCCTCCCAGGAAAAAGAAACAAAGAAGAAAAAAAAGGAAGTAGGAATAAGACTTGTTTGATCGACAAGAGTAGGACAAAAAAAAGGGAAGGAAAAGAGAGGGAAAAAAAGGGAATAGAGAGAAAAAAAAGAAGCAAGTTGAAAAAAAAGAGAAAAAAATGAAACGGGCAGAAAAACGGGTAAGGGCAGTTGGGTACAATCCCAGAGCGCTATTGAAAAGAAACCTGTTTCCGAGTTTTGTGCTTGTATAGGAAAGCAAAGCAATTGTTTGCTGCTGCTGCTGCTGCACTTCTGCTGTTGCTTGCTGCTATTGCGAGTGTCTTTACCGGAGTTACGGGTTTGAAAGAAAAGAAAAAAAAAGCACTTTGTTGAAAACTTTTGTAGGAGTTTTTTTCTATAAAAAAAAGGGGGGGAGGGGCGGGGGGGGGAAGGGGGGGGGAGTAGGAATCCCTACCGCGCAATACCAGTTCAACTGGTGTGTATAAAGCTATAAAAGGAATAAGGATTCAAAAGAATGGAGAATGGAAATTTGCTGTGAAAAGGCGACCACCACGGCTGTCAAAAGTCAAAGGGAAAATGAAGAAGAAAAATTCAAAACATGCAACCACGTACGTCGGTGCACATCCATACACGCGCGTGGGTAATCATGCACGCACGCAAACGCACACGTGCGCCGCGCCGACGAGCGCAGCGCGTACGCACACACACACTCGCGCACGCGCAGCGCACGCACGACGCACACGTTTGTTGTGCTCATGGAGGCAGGTGCGTGCGTGCTTGTGTGCAAAAACGCGCGCGCGCATATAAAACAACACAGACTGACAGAGACAGTCACTCTCTCTCTCTCTCTCTCTCTCTCTCTCTCTCTCTTTTCTCTCTCTCTCTCTCTCTCTCTCTCGCTCATCACTCACCCCTCACCCTCACCACTCCACACACACACACACACACACACACACACACACACACACACACACACACACACACACACAAAATCATACACCTATGCCCGCGCACGTGAACACACACACACGCAGGCACCACGCACACACAACACACCACACACACACACACACAAAACAACACCACACACACACACACAAACACACACCACCACACACACACACATACACACACACACACACAAACACCACACACACACACAACACACACACACACACACACACACGAACACACACACGCACTGCGCGCGCGCAGCGCCGCCACACACACACACACACACACACACACACACACACACACACACACAAGGAGTCGGGATGACGGAAAAGGAACGGAAGAACCATTGATAAACATAGGCTGTGAGGAAGGAAGGGATAGATAAAATCGAAAAAAAAAATCAAAAGTGCACATGGGGACAGACGGAAGGACAAAAAGTGCAATCGAGGATAGAGAGAGAGAGAGAGAGAGAGAGAGAGAGAGAGAGAAGAGAGAGAGAGAGAGAGAGAGAGAGAGAGAGAGAGAAGAGAGAAGAGAGAGAGAGAGAGAGAGAGAGAGAGAGAGAGAGAGAGAGATTTTATTCATTTATTTCAGGGATAATGGAATAAGCACCATACGCTTTTTACATCCAGTCCCCCGTGTTGTATTACGCTCATATTGTATTCTCAGAGTCATAAGTCCACAGAGACCTTATAGATGCCAGGCCGTCGTGGGCCACCAGCCAGAAGGGTCCTGCATAATGCTGTGTCATTATAGTGGTGTTCAGAATTGCCAGTTTTGAGCTAACACACGCAGGACATCACCTATTAAGTCTTCTACTGATGACAACATTAGCTCAGCTACAGAGCCAGAATGAGCCAATCGCCCACCCCAGGCGGTGACCGCCATAACGCCCTCCAACGACCTTCTCCATGAACTTCCAACTCCAGAGGCTTTGACACAAACTCACCACAGCATGGGGAAACCGAATCTGAGGTCACCACGAGACCAGAGAAATCAGCGCCACTGAATCAGAGAGAGATTTCTTTTATTGCATGATGACTAATTAGTGGATGATATGATGCAATGATTGAAGTCAAATTACAGTCCTTTCCAGAATTCTCTGATATCAGGACTGTGGTCAGAAGCCAGACAGTCAGAAGGTCCCACACACTTCGGTGAGTTCTCCCACTTCAGCACCTCAGGCCATGCACCCCAAAAATGTCACAATTCTTGTGGAAGCAACAAGTGGGTACCTCTCTCACCGCAGGCACCAAGTATCGCACGGGCCAAAGCCCGTATATGATTTGTTTATTGTTTATTATTTACATATTTATTGTTTGTTTATTTTTCCCTTATGATGTAATGATGCTGCTGTGTAAAGTGTAATTTCACTTATGAGACAATCTGACAGAAGCTATCCCTATGCAACTTTCTATTTAATATCGTAAGTTATCACCGAGCGTCAAAACACCGGTCCCTGACAGACATACAGACACCATAGTGTTTGTCAGGTAACTTTGGAATATCTCAAATTGCATCTCGTTAGCGGATGAAACTCGACTGTGTGGTCCCGGTCTTCCCTGTGAACCAACAGCCTACTCTTTCGAATGAGATGATAAACAGAAGTCCCGTGTGTTACACATCATTATTAAGCGCACGTTAAATAACCCACGGCATCCAAGAGGTTGTCCCTGACAAAATTCTGTAGAAAAAAGCCATTATGATAGGGAAACAAATACAGTTGCAGACAGGAAAAAAAAAAAAGTATATGGGTGGCACTGCACTTGTGGCGACGTGCTCTCCCGGGGAGAGCAGCCCTAATTTCACGCAAAGAAATCTGCGGTATAAAAAATAAAATAAAATATTCACTTTGCCTGGGAGTTGGGTGAATTCTGAAAAAAGAAACCATATAATTCTTACGGGATTCATAACATCTTGCCACACACATTAAAACCAGTTCCGCCTTTTTAAAGAGTAGGCCATTGAGTACCGACAGCAATGGATTTTATTTTTTATTCATTTCATTTTATTATTTTATTTATTTCGAGGTAATGGAACAAGCATACATGTGTTTTTTTACATCGAGTCCCCGTGTGTAGCAGTTTTGTAAATTTTGTCATCATTCCCACCAGCACACAATGGTTGACTCTTCCGAAAAGTGGAACGGGTTTTAACGTGTTCGCAAGATGTTTTACATGCGTTCATAAGTGAGGCTTTGGTTTAAAGTCTCATCCAGATGGCAAAATTACATTCACACTGGTGTCTTGTCGAAATGACTTACTTTGACTTATGCCTATGAATTCCCTTGGGAACAAAGGGACGCAACCACACCCCTCCAACGGACCCTCCCCCCTCCCCCCCCCCCCCCCTACCACCATCACAGTACTGGCCCACGTGTGGCAACTTACTGCGTCTTCAGTGTGCTTTGTCAGGTATTTCAGAGCCTTTCTGACTATTTGGGTTCAATTCTGAATTTGATTTCTCTGGAAATAAAGAAGCCTGCAAGATCGAGCTGATCATTTTCGTTTCAATCCTAGCAGAGCAACAGTTTGTCAATAACGCCCTGAGACCTCCCCTCTTCTCCCATACACACAGATACACACACAGCACGCACGTAGGCACACACACGTGCGCGGCGCGCGCACACGCACACACGACTCTCTCCCTCTCTTGGAAAATAAAATTATTCATTCATTTTTCTTACACACACTACACCTCGTACTCTCTCTCTCTGTCTCTTCTCTTCTTCTTCTGTCTTCTCTCTCTCTCTTAACTTGATAGTTTTCTTCTTTATTCTTACACCACACTACCCTCGTACTCTCTCTGTCTTCTTCTGTCTTCTTCTCTCTCTCTTCTCTCTCTCTCTCTCTCTCCTCTCTCTCTCTCTCCTCTCTCTCTCTCTCTCACACCTCCTCACACACCACATCACACCTACCTCACACACTACCACTACACACACACACAACACACAAACTAGATTTACCTAACCTTTCAATACACCAGTTTAAAAATAAACGCCACGCACGCACGCACGCACACGACACACACAACACACACACACACACACACACACCACACACACACACACACACACACAAACAAACAAAACAAACCCCCCAGACCAGAAATTGTCCCAGTACAACAAAAGCAGTGCGCCAGTGCAAAATGCTGGTGCACGTGTGACTGCTTTCTGATACCTTCCCCTCCCTATACCCACACACACACACACACACACACACACACACACACACACACACACACACACACACCACACACACCACACACACACAACACACACACCACACACCACACACACACACACACACACACACACACACACACAACACACACCCCAACACACACACACACACAACACCACACACACAACACACACACACACAACACACACAAAAACGCTACACACACAGCAAATATACGTTGACACTACAAACAGATATCAGCTACCACATAACAATAATAACATAACACAAACAAACTACCAACAAAACGTGACCAAGTACAATGAAAAACAAACAACCCCACCCCCCACCCATCCCCTGCCATGCATGGCAAGTAGGATCAATTCTTTTGCAGGTGTTGGATTGTTCAGTTCCATTCTCATGGTTGTTATTTGTATTATGATATAACTGAAGAGTGGAGCAGTGGGGTGGGGTGGGGTGGGGGGCCAGGTGTGTGTGTGTGAGGGTTTGGGGGGAGGGGGTTCTCTGGTAGGTTTAGTTTGCACTCGACAAACTGCTTGCGGGGGAAAAAAAACTCGTTCAGCGTCTCAATGACTTCTCAGGGAAGTTAAGTTTAAGTCAAATCAAGTCAAGTCAAGACAAGTCATGCCGTGAAGTCAAGTCAAAAGAATCCCCCCTTCCCCATGGAGGTGCAGTGGTGTGGGTGTGTGTGGGTGTGTGTGGGGGGGGGGGGTTGTATAAATAGCATCCTACACTTTATGGAAATTTTACACTACAACGCAATCGAATGCATTACATTACCTTACCCTACACTACACTACACTGTATCAACTACACTTACACTACACTACACTACACTACACTACACTACACTAACTACACTACACTACACTACACTACACTACACTACACTACACTACACTACACTACACTACACTACACTTGCACTACACTGCACTACATTATACTACATTATACTACACAACACTACACCACATTACACTACATTGTACTACATTACACTACACTGCACAACACTGCACTACACTACACTATACTTCACTACACTGCACTACACATGCACTGTATTGTTGTACACTACAGTACACTACACTACAGTACACTTTACACCACACTGCACTACACTACACTACACTACACTACACTACACTCACTACACTACACTACACTACACTACCCACCCTACCCTACACTACACTACACCACACTACACCACACTTCACTACGCTACATTACACTACACTACACTACACTACACTGCACGCACTGCACTGCACTACACTACACTACACTACACTACACCACACTTACACCATACCACACCACACCACACTACACCACACTACACTACACACACCACACCACACCACCCCACACCACCACATACCCTACACTACCCTACCCTACCCTACCACTACCCTACACCTACACTACACCACACACACCACACCACACACCACACCAACCACACCACACCACACCACACCACACCACACCACACCCACCACACCACACCACACCACACTACAAATCAATGCAGTGCGAAGCCACTCAATACAGTCCAATCCAACCTAATCCAGTCAAAACAATAAATCTCATCACCGCTCGGTTTTCCTTTAATCAATGTAGCTTTCATTTCCACACACACAACACATACCCTACCTCTCTTTGTGTCCTGCAGCCATCTCTGTTCTCTGGCTTTGTTCCAGTTGAAAGCCCGGTGTTGTATGATTCATACGTGAAATTGGCTTAGGCCAACAGCCCTATCATGATTCATACGTGAAATTGGCTTAGGCCAACAGCCTATCATCTATTGATGTCAGCGCAGTGTCATGTATATTATAGCAACGTTCTGGCGGCTCCTGCGACAGCACTGGAACCATTCGTATCGGCGATATCCTTTCCAATGGACCATTCCACGACAGAGAGAGACGAGAGAGAGAGAGAGAGAGAGAGAGAGAGAGAGAGAGAGAGAGAGAGGGAGAGAGGAGAGAGAGGAGAGAGAGAGAGGGGGGTGGGGGTCTGCTGCATGGGTAACAGCTTGCCTTCCATACTTACTTACCCAGGCTTTTGCGCTCTAGAACCTAGAGCGCAACTCCACAGTCTTCCGAGACTGACGGATGCCCACACAGTGCCATGTCTGTGTTATTCTTTCGCATGTTGTTTTGAGATTGTCATGACAAGATCTTTAAGACAGTACCTCTGACCTCCACCTAACACCTGTTCCGCAGTCTGGACGAACGTTGGGGCACCACTGAAGATTTTGTAACCACTTCCCCCATCCTCGTGGTTTTCAGCTTTTCATAGTTTTATTCAAGACCAGTCCACTTCTGATGTTGTCTTCCAATCGTTTTTTTCGTCTGCCTTTCGTCTTCCTTCTTGTACTACCGTATGTTCCCCTGTAGAACAGTCTTGGCCAGGGTAGATGTTGGTGTGATGTGCCCGTACCTATCTAGTTTGTGTTTGTTCATTTAAGTCACCTCTCCATATATGACTCGATGGTGTTTTCAATCCAGCTTTTTATTGCTTGTTGGTTGTGTTATCTTTTTATCATTATTCAATGGTGAGTACTTGTAGTTGTATGGGGCAGGGAAGTAGCGCCTTGGCTACAGTACAGTTCTCCCAGTTTACCCGCTGGAAATGGGTACCTGCCCTCTTTAGGGTCAGGGAAGGTAAAGCAGCGAGGGAGAGGAGATGGGCGCTACCCTCAATATGCTGGCCCCCAGAGAAGCTGAGGTCTCTGATGCCTCGCTCCCCTACGACCGCCTAGGTTATGGGACACCTTTACCTTTACCTTTTCAATGGGGAGTACTGGTAGCTGTATAGAGTTCATATAACCTGTACTCTCCATTAAAGACAAAAATTCTGAAGTTGAAGTATTGCTGCCTACATAATTTATGTTGAGGTACTTGAAAACAGCAACAAAGAAAAAAGACTTCTCATACAGTGTGTACATGCTGTCTCACAGTGATTTCCAGGTGGAATGAGGGAGGCAGAGTGCACATTCTGGGTGACCCCCAGGGTGTTAAGCTGGGGAATGTACATCACCATAAATCATCACAACCATCACCACCACCAGTCCACACCACCACCACCACCACCACCTACCACTGAACAACAATTTGCAAAATAATCGGATAAGAAAAAGTGGAGGGATACATGTATTTTTATTCATTTATTTATTTCTGTATTCATTTATTCATTTTATTTATCATATCGAGGATAATGGAAAGAAAACTCAAAATATGCCTTGTTTTATATCCAGTCCCCGTTTGCATGCAGTTTTGTAAATTTTGTCATCTGTTCCCCGGCACACAATACCACCTACTCTTACGAAAAGCGGAAAAGGATTTAACGCGTGTAACAAGATGTTCTGTGTGTTTTCACACACAAGGCTTCGGTTTATAGTCTCTTCCGAAGGACTTTTAGGGAGAGATTTCATCAAAACTAGGACACCTTGAACTGATGTAGTCATTAAAAACAGCAACTTTGTTTTGTTTTGTTTTGTTTATTCCTTGTGTTTAATTTAGGACTGTTAGGTTGTTGCTGTTGTTTTTATCATATAATGTACGTCCTAGCGGAGATTTCTGATCTAGGGACTGGGGTTGTAAAAAGGTTTAAACTCGGAGTTTTTAGAGTAAAATTCTATTGCTGTACCACATGGACAATAAGCAGAAAGAATCTGGAATCATTGGTTAATAATATTCAAGATTTATTTCAAGGGGGAAAAAATCCTGGGGTTACATGAAATTTAACAACACTATAACTTGCAGATGTGGGCGTGAGAAAATAGAAAAAAGCACGAAATGATCTTATGACAGAATCTCTCGTGCCAAGTCGTTCCACGCCAAAGTTATAAAAGCTATCATGACCGAGCTTCTTTTTTCATTATGAGCATCATACCCATCACCATAGTCATCTCTCACCCCACCTCCATCCACCCCTGCTGTTATCCTCCTCCCCCACCCCACCCCCCAACTCCTCTACCACTATCTCACTTCCTCATAACCCGAATCATCCATCGCAAAGTCTGGCAGTGTAGCATAGCAGCAATACAGACAAGAAGCAAGCAGGCAGGTCACACCTACACACACACACACACACACACACACACACACACACACACACACACACACACACACACACACACACACACACACACACACACACACTCAAACACCACACACACTCACACAGGTATGATTCACCTGTTGACAACCACCACCTTCACCGCTCCCTCCCTCCCCGCTTACTCCTCCTTTCCCCCATCCCCCACCCCTTTCCCTAATCCCCAGCCAGAGGCAATTACCATGGCTGCTTGCATTACCAGAAGCGAACCTGGAACCTGGCAAACAAGAGAGAGAGAGAGAGAGAGAGAGAGAGAGAGAGAGAGAGAGAGGGAGAGAGAGAGAGAGAGAGAGGAGAGAGAGGGGGGGGGGGGGGGGAACAGAGAGAGAGAGAGAGACAGAGAGAGACAGAGACAGAGACAGACAGACAGACAGACAGAGAGACACGAACGTAAACCTCGCAATGGCGGGGTCACCATTGACAAGGTAACGTGCCACTTCCGGACTCGCCAACAGCCAACAGGAGGAACGCAGTGTAAAAAAGCTTCAGGTGGATGGAATTGCAGTGCGCATGTCCGATTGTTGCTAAGCAACGAGCAAAGATGGCGGCGCGTGGCTGCCGTGTCGCGTGGCTCCTAGACTAGGCCTAGCAGTGGATGGATGGATGGATGGATGGAATGATGGAGATCTGTCCGGGGCCAAAGTGGCCGATGTCGTGATAGGGTTTGTGGTCCTTATTGTTGTTGTTGGAGGCGGGTGGAATGTCGTTAACGGGAGCTGTGCTGCTAACTATATTCATTTATTTATCTATTTATTGTTTTATATCGAGGATAATGGAATATGCAATCATATGCTTTTTTTTTTAATCCAGTGTGTATGCAGTTTTGTAAATGTCATCTGTTCCCACCGGCACATGATGGCCTACTCTTACGAAAAGTGGATCAGGATTTAACGTGTGCGCAAGATGTTCTGCGTGCGTTGGCACGCGGGGCCTCGATTTATAGTCTCATCTGAAAGACTTTTAGGGGGAGTGGAGTCAGCACTGATGTTAACTCCAGAGGCTAACGGGTTCGGAAGGGGGGTACGGGATAGTCTGGTGGTTAGAGTGATGCGCTCGTCATCTTTCTTAACTCTTTCTCCTTTCCCTTAGCTTCTTTTTCACTCTTTCATTTTTTTTAAATTCTCTTTTTTTTTCTTCAGCTCACAAACAAATTGTTCCAGTGAATGATTAACGCACATACTGCCAGCATCAGTCCATCCATCCATCTATCTATCGGTCAATACATACACCCACACGTGCATACACGTATACTCACAGACATGCCTATACTTACTACACACAATCTCATACCTGCATACATACATGATAGGTGCATACATACATACATACATATATGCAAACATACATGTATAACATACATACATACATACAGACATACAGACAGACAGACAGACAGACAGACAGACAGACAGACAGACATACGTAGACCCATTTCTTCCACTTTGAACGCTCACACAGCAGCTATTGCTGTCTGTCATATGAGCAAAAATACATTGCGCTGCCGTTACGCGCCTGACAAATCAGGCCTAGCACATCCTAACTTCAGCTTGGAAGAGAATTGTTGTTATCCTTGATTAAGTCTTTCTGGTAAAAGGAAAAAAAAGTCATATGAATAGATCAAGAAGGCAGAAAATAGACAAGAAGAAGGTGACAAGAAGAAAAAAACAATACAGAAAAAAAGAAAATTAGTAAAGAAAGAAGTAGGCCAATATTTGGTCGCTTAAAAAATAATATAATAAAATGAATAAATTAAAATATATTTCGTCGTTGTTAAGGACAAGTGGGGACGGGATAGCTCAGTGGTCAGAGCACTCGCTTTCCCCCAGCCAAGGTTAAGCACATCGAGCATGATTAACCGAGCATCGAGCATGATGAGCACATGATTGCTTATTCTGTTATCCTCGATATAAAAGATAATAAAAAATATATAATATAAATATATATTAACAATTGAATGGGTGACCGTTTGCGCGCCTTGGTGTCAGTAAACCCCCCAGTTCACCCAGCTGTAAATGGGTACCTGCCCTCTTTAGGGTCAGGGAAGGTAAAGCAGAGAGAGGAGATGGGCACTGCCCTCAATATGCTGGCTCCTAAGAAGCTGAGGGCTCTGACGCCTGTTCCCTTACGACCACAAGGTTATGGGACACCTTTACCATTTACCTTAAGGACATAAACTTGTTACAGACACACAGAGTCCCAGCCCGTGTATTTTCAACAGGTGAGAAGCGGGTGGCAGAGGAGGAGTTATGAGAAGAAAAAAAAAAAGAAAAAAAAGAAAAAAGCGGTTCTGCTTCTTTGACTATAGGCTTCATCCACAGTCCAGTTAACTGATCGATCTGTGAGCAATTGAGACCTGTGGTAATGTGTGTGTGTGTGTGTGTGTGTGTGTGTGTGTGTGTGTGTGTGTGTGTGTGTGTGTGTGTGTTGTATGTGTGTGTGTGTGTGTGTGTGTGTGTGGTCTGTTGTCTGTCTGTCTGTCTGTCTGTCTGTCTGTCGTGTGTGTGTGTGTGTTGTGTGTTGTGTGTGTGTGGTGGTGTGTGTTGGTGTGTGTGTTGTGTTGTGTTGTGGTATGTGTGTAAGTGTGGTGTGTGCATGTGTGTCTGTATGTGTGTTGTGTGTATTTTGTTGTCGTGTGTGTGTGTGTGGTGTGTATGTGTGTGTGTGTTGTGTGTGTTGTGTGTGTGTGTGTGTGTGTGTGTGTGTAAGTTTGTGTGGTGTGCATGTGTGTATGTGCGTATGTGTGTAAGTTTGTTGTGTGTGTGTGTGTGTGTATGTATGCGTGTGTGATGTGTTCTGTGTCGATGTGTTGTGGTGTGCATGTGTGTTGTTCCGAGTTCTGTGTGTGTGTGTGTGATGGTGGAATGGGTGAGATGTCATCGTTGCTGTTGTGGTGGTGGTGGTGGTGGAAGTGTTAATGGTGGTGGTAGTGAAGGTGGTGGTGGGTGGCTGTTGTGTGGCCATATGGCCTGCTGCTGTGAGAGATGACTGCTCCCTCTTCCACTCGCTTTACAGCTGCTACTGTCTGTTGTATTTTTATGCATTTATTTCTAGATTTCTTTTATTATTATTATTAGTCTATCATTCATTTCGAGGATAAGGGAATAAAACCTCATGTTTTTTTAAAAAAGTATATATTTTACAGCTGCGGCCCTTTGTTCCCAAGGGAATTCACAGGCATAAGTCAAGTCATATATTTTACAGCAGTCTCCTTGTATACTTATGCAGTTTTGTAAAATTTTGATATGCACACACACAATCTCATACACACACAAACGCACGCGTGCGCACACACAGCATACACACACACACACGCACGCACGCGCACACACATATACACACACAACACACACACACACACAATAACACACACAACACGCACGCACCAATAAAACACACACACACACACACGCACACACACACACACACACACACACACACACACACACACACACACACACAACACAACACAACATACACACACAACACACACAACACAACACAACACAACACACACTACACTACACACACAACACACACACAACACACACTACACTACACTACACTACACTACACTACACTACTACACTACACTACACTACACTACACTACACTACACTACACTACATACACTACAGTCCCAGTCTCAGTCTCAGTCTCAGTGCCAGAACCACAGCACCAACTAATAACAACAGGTGAAGTTCAATCTTCCCCATCAACCTCCCTCCCCCCCTTCCTTCTCCTCCCCCCCCCCCATCCCCTCTACCCCCAGTCCCCACTACCACCACCACCACTACTACCCCCTTCCCCTTCACTTCCTGCAATCAACAGATCGATGTCTGCTACTATCAACAGATTGCCTGGCACCTCCCTCCCCATCCTCCCCCCCCCTTGTACTCCCCTCCTTCCCACTCCCATCTCCTCTCTACCTCTCTCCCACCCACCCACCCACCACTCATCCAATCACTAGCTCTTGCGGTGTCAACTCAAGCAACACCTACCCTTCCTGAGATATGTCTCCCAGGGCGGTTTTTAGCAACTGGTGTTGTGTTGGATAGGTCCACTTCAAGTGCAGACCTACCAGTGTTTTAATTCCTTTCGTGTATTATGCACATGCAGAAGTTTAAATATACACGTTAAAGATGCTGTGGTTCGTGTCAGCGTTCGATGGGTACGGAAATACAAATAAATATTCCCAGTATACATGCTCGAAGTCGAATTCGGCTACCTTCATGGTGAGTAGTGAATCTTGGAGGTCTAGCTAGGAACGAAAAAAAAAGTACTGTGTGTGTGTTGTGTGTTGTGTTGTGTGTGTTGTGTGTGTGTGTGTGTGTGTGTGTGTGTGTGTGTGTGTGTGGTGTGTGTGTGTGTGTGTGGTGTGGTGTGTGTGGTGTGGTGTGTGTGGTGTGTGTGTGTGTGTGTGTGTGTGTGTGTGTGTCTGTGTGGTGTGTGGTCTGTGTGTGTGTGCTCTCTCCTCCCCTCCTCCTCCTCCTCCCTCCTCCCTCCTCCTCCTCCTCCTCCTCAGCAGTATCGCCATCATCACCACCACCCCCGACCATCAGGTCTGTAGATCCTCACTGGCAAGCCAGATCCACATGACTGACTTTACTGCTATCACATTGCCCTGCATGGGTAGCCGGCTGAGTGAGTTAGCCTGGCCATGAGTTTTCTGTAATGCATAATGGAATGAATGGAATGAATAATGTATGGGTCCCATGTTGTTTGCCATGTTTTTGTGGGGGGGTTTTGTGGTCACCTTCCTACCTGAGGAATCTTTTCTCGCTTTGCGGTAAACTCCTGACAAAAATGTGTACATGTACTACTGTAAGTATTGTAGGAAAACAAGTGCAGGTAACCACTCACAACTTCTCAATCATTTTGAAAATGGTTCATCAAAGATTCAATTAAAAAAAATCAAATAATAATTTTTAAAAAATTCTAGGGACTAATGTCTTTCAAAAGCAGTATTTCAGGCATTTTTGAGTGAGAACCATACCTCGGGCCTGGCCTCAGTTTTTATGTTGAGAATTTAAAAAATCAAAAAGGAATGTGCTCATCTGAAGTATAAGTTTTATTCTTCCAGCAAAGCAGAAATCCAAGTGAGAAATTTCACAAAGAGATCTTTTGGCAAAAACGACTAGTCATACGTGTGGAAATAGTCATGAAATAGCTCGAGCAGTCAGAAAAATTACCATCGTGGTTCCAGACTTTACCACTTTCGATTGAGGAACCTCTTGTCTCTTGCAAAATCCATGGCTGCCACTTTCATCGATCTTCAATGTCACCTCACTATCTTTGCTGTTAGTTATAAAAAGTGAAAGTTCCTGTCACTAGAAATAAACATAAGTTTTGTTTGCTGGTTTGATAACATTAGTCGCATATTTTTCCGATGGTTCATTACTCTTCATTAGTTTGTTTTTGCTTGTGTTATTCATGCATTTCTGTAAAAGGTAAAGTTAAAGGTGTCCCATGACCCGTGTGGTCGTAGGGGAGCGAGGCATCAGAGACCTCAGCTTCCCTTAGGGCCAGCTTATTGAGGGCGGCGCCCATCTCCTCTCCCACGCTGCCTTACCTTCCCTGACTGCAAAGAGGGCAGGTACCCATTTACAGCGGGGTGAACTGGGGGATTGTACTGAAACCAAGGTGCGCAAACTATCACCCATCCACTTGGTAACCACGCTCGATGCTGCTTAACCTTAGCCACCCCCAACATTTCCCAGCATTTCTCTAAACAATGATGAAATGTGTACCAACTGAAAAAAGTATCAATTAAAAAAAATCCTCAACGCATATTCAATCAATCAAAAGGTATATAGTCATATTGAGGGCTTTTATGCAAGCAAGATACGTGAAACATTTGTCTA
>CM060330.1:34303828-34311328 GCA_030674155.1 Stramonita haemastoma
CAAACTTCGAAAGCAAATTTTCAAAATTAAGAACATGGATTAAAAAAACATTAAGCAAAACATTCCGAAACAAGTAGAAGGTAAAGCCTTCTTTTTACAGAATATCCGCATGTGTCAGTCATTACATAACCAGTGGCACAAGTGATGGTGGTAGACTTCACCAGTTGCAGACAGCAACAGAAAAGTCCAGAGATATTAAGAACTAACAAGTACAAAGCACATCTGGCACCATCTGTGACACACAAAGGGAGAAAGAGAGAGAGAGAGAGTGAGTGAACGGGGATGTGACAGAGACAGAGAGCATTGATTAAGTTAGCATCCCTCTGACAGTTGCAACCGGTGTGGGCAGAGGGCAGGGGGAGAGAAAGGGAGAGACAGGGAGAGAGAGGTGAGTGACCGTGCTCTCTGGGACATTGAGGATGTAGAGTGGCCTGCTTTCTCCTGCTGATTCTGAATCAGGTAAGTCTGTCACTGATTTTTTTTTACCCGAGTGTGTAGACAAAGAGAAAAATAAAGAAAGGAAGAAAAGAAGAAAGTGAGAAAGAAAGCGAGGCAAAACAAGGGTATTCACTATAAATGTAAAGTTTATTTCAAAATTCCGTAAGAGGTACGAGAAAGTGTTCCATGTTGCATGTAAAAGAAAGAATGGATGGGTGGATGGATGGAGAAGGAGAAGAAGAAGAAGAAGAAGAAGAAGAAGAAGAAGAAGAAGAAGAAGAAGAAGAAGAAGAAGAAGAAGAAGAAGAAGAAGAAGAAGAAGAAGAAGAAGGAAATGCAAGAAAGGGAGAAAATAAACTAGACAGAGATATCTAAACGAGAAAAAGATAGAAGAAGTGAAATCTAGAAAGAAAAGAACAAAAGAAAGAAGGAGACATACAAAATGAAAGAGGAAGTGAAAGATAAAAGGAAAGACAGAACACAGACACAAGAACGGAAGCAAGAAAGGAAAAAAGAAAGAAAGAAGAAGACTACTAAAAAAAAATTTTAAAGGCGAGAACAAAGCAACAAGCACAACCAAAGACAATAACTTCAGTGCCAGGTAAAACATGGTCTGCAATTTACTGGATCGGATTTGTGCCATAGATGGCTGCTTTTATTACACTTAACAAAAACAAAAACAATGGGACACATGCATGAACAGATCAAAGAATGCGCAGAACTGCGTGTCACGCACACACAGAGACTGTGTTTTCAGTAGACAAAGGAAACAGACCACAGAGAGAAAACCGAAAAATACAAACAAGCTAACTTACAGACAAAAAAGAAATCAAACCCATTGATTGAGACATATAGCTAAACGGAATAACAGGTTAACCAGCTTCAGCTATGTCAGGTTTTATTGCTATTGGGTTTTTTCGTTTTGTTTGTTTGTGGGGTTTTGTTGTTTGCTTTTTTTGTTTTTTTCAATGTTTTTGCTTTTTTGTTCAGCGGCTAGAGCCTTGGGGCACACCAAGGGTGAGATTTTGCGTATGCACCGTCTCTGCTCACCATGAAGGCAGTCGCATTCCGACTTCGGGGATCAACTTGGTTTAAATCAATGTAATTATGTCAACTGTTATAGTTGTTAGTGGTATGGGCTGTCCAATTGAGTTATGATACGAAATCGGTTTTTGTTTGGAATATATTATGTGTGTGTTTACTTTGGTCGTGAAATAGCCTGTGTGAATGCAAATATATTTGTTAAGGACATCATTTACTTCAAATTAATAAAAGAATCTATAAAAAAAAGAAGAAAAGATTGCAACGTTTATTTATTTGGCTTCAGTCGCATGCATAGACTTACCGTGGATCCTAAAATGGCAAAACTGTACCATGGAAAAGTGTACTAAACTCAGAGTTCAAAGCAAAAGTTAGAGCAAAACAACCATTGTTAGAATTACGTCTCCACGATTCATTGTTTCTTACTTGGGCTAAAAACTTTGAGTAAAATGATAACAATTACAAACTACAGATTTGCCACCAGAGAGAGGTTGGTACTTTAAGGTACCTATACATTGTTGCCTTTAGAAAAGTGTAAGGTTCCATTTATATTTTAAACTGTTTGAACAGGCTACAATGATCTGTTAAACAAACTGACTTGTAGTTGACATCTTTTTTTGTCTGGAGAAGACAGTTTTAAGCAGTGGCTTTTGATAACTTACGACAATATTCAACAGTTTTCTTGCTAGTATTTTTCCATTGTTTTATGTATCCGTGTGTAAGAGCTTTCCTTTATATGACTAAAATGTTACTTTGCTTTAAATTGTTTGGTGTTCTTCTCTGCCTATTTTCTTATCTTATAGAGCAGGTTGGATTTTTGTATTGTTTACTATAAGAGCTTGACCCATCTTCTCATCCCTCTCCATTTTCCATTCATTTTCTTTGGTACTGTGCTGCTCTCTCTCCTCTGCTGGTGTGGTGTGGTGTGTGTGTGTGTGTGTGTGTGTGTGTGTGTGTGTGTGTGTTGTGTGTGTGTGTGTGTGTGTGTGTGTGTGTGATTTGCTATAAATATCTCGTTTCAGTTCTCTCTGCTATCTTCCATCCTCGACTTTGTTTCTTTTCTCTTCTCATAGCTTGACAAATGCATGGAATATTCAGTTGCTCCAGTTGTGTGTGTGTTCGATTTACATACATTTATTTAACGTCTTTTCACAAGTTGTGATATTAGACGGAGTTGTGTGTGTGTGTGTGTGGTGCGTGCGTGCGTGTGGTGTGTGGTTGTATGACTGATGACTGACTGACGGCAAGAGGACTGACAAGTATGCTGTGTTCAATTGTCCTGTCCTGTCAACATGCACTGGCTTAGTAGCGCCATGGTACTTGACAAACATCATGCTGACTGACTGACTGACTGCCCGACTCTGTGTCCACAGAAATCCCAGACAACAAACAACCACTGAGCCACCTGCCAGCCACCACTCACCACTCTGTCTGCAACTGACCCTACCCTCCACCTCTCCACCCTCCCCTCCACTCTCTTTCTGCGGCCTGCCACCCCCACCTCACTCCCTCACACTCCCCTCCCTTCCCTCCCTTCCCCCCTTACCCCCTTACCCCACTGACGTCAGATCGATCGATCGCCAGCGGGGCCGCGCCAACAGGAACAGGAAGACCAAGGATTGGCCCGGAGTGAGAGGTCACGTGGTGTACTGCCTTCTTCTTCTCCCTCTCCCTCCCTCTCCCCTCTCTCTCTCTCTCTTTTCTGGCAGCGTACAGGCAGAAGAAGAAGAAGAAGAAGAAGGGGGAACCAGCATCAGTGACGTGACAGAGGGAAGGAGGACGGCGGACCATTCTCTCTTCTCTGCTAGGCCTAGGCAAGCTGTCGTCTGCTTCTTGTTGCCTTGCTAGCAAGTGTAGCGTGAGCTGGTTGGTAGTAGAGGGGGGAATTCCGTCTGTCCGTCTCCTGGCTTTGGTGGGGGGAGAATGGACTGAGAAAGTGACTGAGTGAGTGAGTGACTGGTAGCACGTGCAGCAGGAGTGGTGTGGTGCCGTTTACCATTCCTGTCTCTGCTGCTACTTCTTCTTCTGTTGTGGGTCATTTTGATGGGCATGGTGGATGATGAACTGATTTGGCTGACCGTGTGGTCGTAGAGTGGTGGTTGAAGTGTCCAGCCTGTGGAGTCACTTTGTGTTTTATAGAAGGCGGGTGATGTTCTGAATAAAACAAGTCTTGTAGGGTGTTTTTTTTTAATTGACTGATTAGAAGAAGAAGAAGAAGAAGAAGAAGAAGAAGAAGAAGAAGAAGAAGAAGAAGAAGAAGAAGAAACTGGTAACACATGCACTAACAACAACAGCAATAACAACAACAACAACTTTCAGACTTTTTCGTGAAACAAGTTTTTCGCTTCTCCAAGCCAAGCCTGGTCTGACTGAAGGTTAGGGAAGGATATCTATCACCACACATGTACAGCTTGTAAGATTCAAACTGTTGCCTCCACATCACTCCCTCCCTAGTGGTACAGGTGGCAGTCACTGCTACACTTGCCTCCCCAAGGTGGACTCTGGCGGCGTGATTATGCTGGTCAAGGTGTTCAACAACCCAGTTCCCTACCCGAAGACGTCTCGTGCCAAAGGAACCAAATTTCGACTCCGTGACCACAAGTCAAGAACCCCTATCAGCCCTTGCTGGCTTTTGCAGATCTGAACTTCCTTGCTATGATTTTCGACTGGTTCTAAGTTCTCAGAAAGACTTGTGACTATTTTGTTACTTCAGAGTCTTTGGTACAACGTTGAACAAGTCGTTTCGAGATATTTTTTATGCCAACCAACGAAGAGATCTGAACTTTTCGAATGTTAAATATCTTTAAACACTTTCGCCAACTACAGATACACAGACTGATGCTTCCTCACATTAATATCTGAGAGTTTCGCCGACCAACGAAGACAAAGTTTGAAGTTGTTTCCACTAAGTACCAGACCCAAAGAGATTCCTCTTTACAACTTCGCTGGTGACTACACTTAACTTTTCTAGATTTCGACGCAATATTTTGAAGATTTCGTTCAGAAACAATCTGGAATCTACCCCCCAAGAAAACACAGACATAATTGATTGTTCGGGTTGCCAATTTTAGGAACAGTCCCAGACCGTGAATCAGTTCAGGAGCAGTGTGGAACCTCGCAATACAAAACAAAAAAGAAGACGACACAAGAGTTGAATTTTCGGGTGCAAGTTTTGTAGGAGCGGTTCCTGACCTAAAGTGAGCCAAGATGCCGCGGTCTTTCCTGGTGAAGAAATGGGTGAAGAGTGAGGAGCCAGGCTACCACAGCTACCGGGTGAGGGAGGAGGACTACGAGGAGGAGGTGATTGACATCAGTCTCAAGGCGGTCACCCCCTACACCCCTTACACTTCCCCTCATCCCTGCTGCTGTCCCCCTCTGTTGGGTCAACAATGGTGATGTTGGTGCAATCGAATGTGTGTTTTTGTTGAATGTAATGTTGTGTTTGGTTGCTTGGTTTTGGTGTTGTCTTTTCTAATGTTGAGTAGTAATGTTTGGTTGGTTGTTGGTTGGTTGGTTGGTTGGTTGGTTGGTTGGTGTTGTTTTTCTTTTTTGTTCTTTTTCTTTATTTATTTCTCTCCATTCTTTTTTTTCTCTGCTCTGACCCACACTGACTATCTGTTTCTCTTGGTTTCTCACCTCCCCCAACCCCCTTTTTTTCTTATTTGTTTCTGTCCTTAGGTTTCTCTTCTGTTTCTCTCTGTCTTTGTTTCTATTTCAAGTGTGTGTGTGTGTGTGTGTGTGTGTGTGTGTGTGTGTGTGTGTGTGTGTGTGTGTGTGTGTGTGTGTGTGTGTGTGTGTGTGAAGGGATTTGTTTTAGTGCTCTCTGTCTGTCTGTCTTCTGTCTGTGTCTGTGTTATGTATGTATTTGTGTCTGTCTGTCTGTTTGTTTGTCTGTGTCTGTCTATCTGTCTATCTGTCTGTCTAATCTGTCTATCTGCCTGTCTATCTGCCTGTCTGTCTGCCTCTCTGTCTTTCTGTCTGCCTATATATCTGTCTGTCTGTTTATTTATTTATTTATTATTTTTATTTATTTATTCTTTTATATCGAGGATAACAGAATAAGCAACATGTGCTTTTTTTCATCCGGTCCCGTGTGTATGCAGTTTTTGTAAATATTGTCATCTGTTCCCACCGGCACACGATGGCCTACTCTTACGAAAGCGGAACAGGATTTAACGTGTGCGCAAGATGTTCTGCGTGCGTTCGCACACGGGCCTCGGTTTAAAGTCTCATCCGAAGGACTTTTGGGGAGAGTGGAGTCAGCACTGATGTTAACTCCAGGAAGAAAATTTCCTCGACCGGATTCGAACCCGGGTCTTCAAATTGCCAGCGCATGTTCTGACCACTAGGCTATCCGCCCCCCTGTCCGTCTGTCTGTCTGTGTGCGTGCGTGCAAGCACGATAAACATGGATGTCGAGAGACAGACAGAGACAGACAGAGACAGACAAAGACAGACAGAGACAGATACAGGTTGGCAGACACAGACAAACAGGCTGACAGACAGACAAACAGACAGACAGACAGACAGACAGACAGACAGACAGACAGACAGACAGACAGACGGAGCGCTTGGACATACATCTACACAGTTAACATCACCATTTACAACAGATTGCTCTGCTCGAAATCTAACTACCGTACTTGTGGTATCATTCTCCCTCCCTCCACCCCACCCCCACCCCCCACACACATACATTCATCCCACCCACAACCCCAGCTGTTGTGGGTTTTTTTCTCCACAATTCACCAGGTGCGATTTTCATACATGTTGCTCTGGGATCTTTTAACGCTTGCAAATATATATATATATATGTCTCTCAGGAACCTCCTGCTGCTATGGATACAGGTCTCTGAAAGACCAGGCTTCATCTTCTTTAAGTCACATGGAATGAGAAAGAGACAGAGAGATCGTGTTCGATTCCCGTTCGAGGGGATTTTTTCCCCTAGAGTTAACATCAGTGCGGACTCCACCCTCCCCAAAAGTCCTTCGGATGAGACTTTAAACCGAGGCCCCGTGTGCGAACGCACTCAGAACATCTTGCGCACACGTTAAATCCTGTTCCTCTTTTCGTAAGAGTAGGCCATCGTGTGCCCGTGGGAGCAGATGACAAGATTTACAAAACTGCACACACACAGGGACTAGATGTAAAAAAGCACATGAGTGCTTATTCCATTATCCTCTATATAAAGAAATAAAGAAAGAAAAGACATAAAACTATAGATGTATGGGTTAGGAGTTGTTACTGTTATTGTTGCTGCTGCTGTTGCTGTTGCTGCTGTTGCTGCTGTTGTTGCTGTTGCTGTTGCTGTTGCTGCTGCTGTTGCTGTTGCTGCTGTTGTTGCTGTTGTTGTTGCTGCTGCTGTTGCTGCTGCTGTTGCTGCTGCTGTTGCTGTTGCTGCTGCTGTTGCTGTTATTGCTGTTGCTGTTGCTAAAGTTGTTGCTGCTGCTGTTACTGCTGTTGCTGCTGCTGTTGTAGTTGTTGATGTTGTTGATGCTGCTACTGTTGCTATTGTAGCTGTTGCTGTTGTTGTTGCTGTTGCTGCTGCTGCTGTTGTTGCTGCTGATGCTGTTGTTGTTGTTGTGAGTGGGCGTTCAAGCATCTGCTTCTGGAGTGTCGAGATGTCCAGGATATTAGGCACAAGCATTTTTACTGCAGACTCCCTGAAAATCCTTTTTCATAATGTTCCACCGGACACCATTTTTAACTCCCTATGAGAGAATCGAACTTTTTCCGTCTGATATGAGTAAAAGTGATATAGCCGATCTCTAAGGGCAAGGCTATTTTAAGGAATCTGGTTTCGGTTTTATCTCATTTTATGTGTGATCGATGTGGGTTTTCCCACAACGCGGTGCCCGACCTGGGCTGACTCTTATGGTTGACAGGGGCGTGATACAAGGAAGGACAGTACAGTTGGTTTTATACTCCCGTTTTAATCTGTATATAGTTGCACAGTTTTAATCTGAGATGTAAACGTTTTACAAGGTGACAGCCCCGATATGGCCTGTGTGGTCGGCGGGG
>CM060330.1:34316328-34328515 GCA_030674155.1 Stramonita haemastoma
CAGCAAACAACATCAGACATGTTTGAAAACGGTCAGGGATTTTTCAGGAACTGCAGGACCCACATTCATCCTTTGTCATTCGACTTGATTTGACCCGAACTGACTTGATCTGACATCCATGACCTGACCCCATGTGACTTGAATTAATTTGACCTGACCTCTTCCTTTACTGACTTCAGGAGTCGTTGGACCAGTACAATAAAAAAAAAAGGCGGTGTTTAAATTGAACCTAGCGAAGCTTATCTTTCTCCTGGTAGCAAGGTGCATGCTGGGTATGTTCGTGCTGTACATCTCACTGGATACAACTGGCTCACTCCTTTACGAAAGACAGATTGGGTTTTGACTCGTGTGCGATGAGTTTTGATTGTGTTGGTACTCAAGGCCTTGGTACGTAGTCTTATCCAAAACATTTTCAGAGAAGTGGGCTCAGTATTGCTATTAACTCCAGGGGAAAGATCCTCTTGAATGGACATCACGGCGGAGATTCCAACTCGCGCCCTCAGTTACAATCAGATCTCGATGTTGCTGCTTTAACCACAGTCTATTTTGCTTCATACTTTTAATTCATGGTTATGGGAGAAGAAGAAAAAACGACCCTACCCATAGCTTACGAACAAAACCATAGTAAGGACTTAAATTCATTGCGTTCCTAGGAGCAGAAAAAATATATGTCTTTCAATGCCGGCAATAAGTTTGGGTAAATTATTTGGTTGAGTAACTTAAAACGGTCACCTTTGCGTTTAGGAGTATTGTCTAAGAAAAGTGTCTTTCAATTCCGGACATAAGTTGGGTTAAAATTGGTTACGTAACGTAAAACGGTCACCTTTGCTTTTAGGAGTATTGTCTAAGAAAAATGTCTTTCAATTCCGGACATAAGTTGGGTTAAATTTGGTTTAATAACTAAAAATGGTCACCTTGGCTTTTAGGAGCATTGTCTAAGAAAAATGTCTTTCAATTCCGGACATAAGTTGGGTTAAATTTGGTTTAATAACTAAAAATGGTCACCTTCGCTTTTAGGAGTATTGTCTAAGAAAAATGTCTTTCAATTCCGGACATAAGTTTGGTTAAATTTGGTTTAATAACTAAAAATGGTCACCTTGGCTTTTAGGAGCATTGTCTAAGAAAGCTAGGTAAGCTGAAGAGAGAGCTTCTTTTGAGATTCCAGAGGACTAGCCGGCAGACTTAGCTGGATTTTCCCAGCTTTAAGATCCCTCCACTAAGTCCCTCTGGTAGTTCTTAGTTTATCGTACAAGACTGTTCTTGAAAGAAGCACTGCCTGTCAATGAAAAGGTCACATAGAGAGGAAGAGTACCAGTGATGTTGATTTGTTTTTACAGGATACAACGCTGTATAAATGTTATCTATTATTTCTTTTTTTTTCTTTAGATGCATCCTGATTTCTTTTGTTATTGTTTTTATCCGTGATTGTCTGTCCGTCTGTCTGTCTGTCTGTCTGAATGTCTGTCTGTCTGTATGTCTGTCTGTCTGTCTGTCTGTTGTCTGTCTGTCTGTCTGTCTGTCTGTCTGTATGTATGTATGTATGTATGTATGTTTATGTATGTATGTATGTATGTATGTATGTATGTATGTATGGAGGAGGATGGGAGAGGGGCAGAATTGGGAGAAGCGTTGAGGGGTGGTGGTGAGGAGTTAGGCGATAGTTTTTTGAACAAGGTATGAAGGTATCTGTTCTGCAAGTCATTACATAAGATCATGACACAGACCTTTTCCTTCTGCTTCTCTCTCTTATATATTAAGATAAGGGCATGAATTTTTTTGTGTGTGGCGTGCTTAGTTTTTCTTGCTTATTTTTTTTTTTTTAAAATGGAAGAAAAAGTCACATAGACGAGGAGTTTCATGAATGTTATCCCCCATAGGTAATCCTGTGCCATCAAAAACAAAGTTCTCCGTGCTGGCATTTTCGAACAAGGGATCAAAGAGATATGCCTATGAAGCTGCTTGTGTGTAGTTCATTCTTCACACTGTAGTTTTTCTTTGAGATACTTAACGATAGTAACAACTACACCACTGCTGCTTCTACTAGTACTGCTACTAGTACTAGTACTACTACTACTACTACTACTACTACTACTACTACTACTACTACTACTACTACTACTACTACTGCTGCTGCTGCTGCTGCTGCTGCTGCTGCTGCTACTGCTGCTGCTGCTGCTGCTGCTGCTGTACTACTACTACTACTGCTACCTTCTGCTGCTACTGCTGCTGCTGCTGCTGCTGCTGCTCACTACCACTACTACTACTACTCTCCTGCTGCTGCTGCTGCGCTGCTGCTGCTGTACTACTACACACACACCACCACTACTACTACTACTACTACTTCTGCTGCTACTCCTGCTGTTGCTACAACTACACTACACCACACTACCTACCACCACTGCTGCTGCTGCTGACTACCTGACTGCTGTCTACAACTACACATGCTCTGCTTACACTACTCTGCTGCTGCTCTTGCTGCTGCTGCTGCTGCTGCTGCTAACTACACTACTTACTTACTACCCGCTCTGTCTCCCTGCTCTCTCCCCTTATTGCTGTGGTGAACATGACTGATGATGATGATGATGATGAGAGAGAGGAGGAGAGGAGGAGGAGGAGGAGGAGGAGGGAGGAGGAGGAGATAGTAATAATAATACTAGTAATAATTCTAACAATGAACATACAGCCGTTAAATAAGGGAAGTAATGCAGATCTCTTAACCCCCTTCAGCTTTTCCTCCGCAATGACACAATGATTCATGCTTTACTCAAGTGGACATTCTCTTAACCGCTTCTTTAACCCTCAAAGGGCCCCACTTTCTTGAAGCTGTGTGCGCACGCGCGTGTGCGAGTATGTGCGTGTGTGTGCGTGCACACGCGCGTGTGTATGTGTGTGTGCGCACGCGCACGCGCGCGCGCGCGAGTGTGTTGCATGTGCAATAAAAATGCCAGTATGAGTCACCCAGATTGACGCAGTTTGTATGCAACGAGACATCAACTCAAGTTACGTCAGTGGTGCCAGTGACATTTCAAAAAAAAAAAAAAAAGTCAACAACGAAAACGTCTGTCCACCGCATCAAACCGCTACAACATGTTGTCCCCCTAAAAAAAAAAAAAAAAAAAAGACAACCCACAAGTTTTCTACAGAAATCTAACCTTTCAAAAAAATGATATAGAACCCATTTCTTTTCAAAGAATCTTACAGGACATAACATTTCTGAATAATTATGAGACGAAACATGACAAGGCATTATACGCACGTTCACCCTCAGTGTATTGATTCGCTGCTATTAAGCAAACCTGTAACAAGTGGGTGAGGAGGGAAGAGGGTGGGCTGGAGGAGGAGGAAAGGAAGGAAGAGGATGAAGGAAGGAAGAGGAGGAGGAGGAGGAGGAAGAGGAGGAGGAGAAAAGATTGTCTGTGGATGTGTATGGATGAAATAGCCAGGCCTCAGGTGGCAATGGCAGTGATGGGTTGTGCGTGTTAGTGTGTGTGTGTGTGGAGTGGTGGAGAAAGATAGCTGTAATTAGGGACAGGCCTTGTTGCTGTGTTACTGCTCTCTTCTCTTCTCTTCTCTTCTCCTCTTCTCTTAGCTCACAAAGGAGAAAGGATGGATCATCATCGTAGGCCTAGTGCAGTTGTGTAGTTGTTGATTGCTTTGTGTGTATGTGTGTGTGTTTTGTGTGTGTGTGTGTGTGTGTGTTATGTGTGTGTGTGTTTTGTGTGTCTTGTTGTGTGTGTGTGTGTGTGTGTGTGTGTGTGTGTGTGTGTGTGTGTGTGTGTGTGTGTGTGTGTGTTTTGTGTGTCTGTGTGTGTGTGTTGCTTTTAGAGAGTCCATCTGGTGTGTGCGTGCACGCACGTGGCTGTGTGTATGTGTGTGTGTGTGTGTTGCTTTTAGCGAGTTCATCTGTGTTCCGAGTTTTGCCAGTTGGTTCTGTTTTTTTTTTGTTTGTGTGTTAATGTTGTCTTTGTTCTGGTCTTTCGTTTCTTGTCGTCTTTCATAGTTCGTTTCTTTTTTTTTTGATTCCTATCTGTCATTGTTGGTTGGCTGTCTGTATGTATGTCTATGTGTCTGTCTGCCTGTTGGTGTCTTTGTCTGCCTGTCTCAGTCTCTCTGCCATTCAGTCTGTCTGCTGCTGTCTTCTTGCTTGCTTGTTTGTTTAGTATATTTCCCTGTCCGTCTGGCACTGTCTGTCTGTCTGTCTATCTCTCTCTCTCTGTTTCTCTCCCTCCCTCCCTCCCTCCCCCCCTCTCTCTCTCTCTCTCTCTAGTGAGTGAGTGAGTGAGTGAGTGAGTGAGTGAGTGCGTGTTATATCCCTTTGTCACTAAAGATGTCTCTGTTATAATTCAACCTGTCCTTTCCACAGAGAGAGAGAGAGAGAGAGAGAGAGAGAGAGAGAGAGAGAGAGAGAGAGAGAGAGAGAGAGAGAGAGAGAGAGAGAGAGAGAGAGAGAGAGAGAGAGAGAGAGAGAGTTTCAAATGATCTGTAAATAGAATATCTTTCATGTTCACCAAAAACACTTTGCCATCCCTGAATAAACAAATCTATCAGTCTTTGCTTGAAAACCTGTATAAATTGATGTACATCCCCAACACCTTGCTGTAACCATACAATATTAAAACTTCATTCATACAATAACACCCTCATGTTTGAAACCCAGTATCTTATTGCATTGTTATCCAGAATTAGTTGCATTTCGTATGCCTGACGAGGTAATCTATGGTAGTCCATTAATTTGGAGTATTTTAAACCAGTATCGCAAAGCAGAAATACTAGAATTAATATATAGGGGATACCTTCCAAGTTCTCCATAGACCATTTTTCTAGGAGTTTTGACAGGAAGCCCTAAAAAAAACGCTTGCATGCAATTAAATAAATCTTTTCTAAACAATCTAAACTACTTAATCCCCAAACATCAGAGGAGCACAGTAATAATTATAGGCTGTATTTTGATAGAGAGAGATAGAGACAGATACAGAGAGAGGGACACACAGAGAGAGAGCACGCTACCACACTACAGTGCCACTCGTTTCCCCTGCAGTATGCATTCAAAAGCTGTATATATTGGTGTGCAAGTGCTTATGTTTGTAACAGAAGCTACCAGAGACAGCGCTCTCGTTATTTCTGATTTTCTACACGTGTGTTTTACTAAATGTAGTCTGCACACAGAATTCACTCTTTATCGCCTCATCAGAGAGACTAGTACAGCAGACCAACTTTTCTTGTTGTGCGTTCCCCAAGCTTAACACCCTGAGCGTCACCCAGTTTCCTACCTTACTGGTCATTGTGAGATTAAAAGTACACGACGGATGAGAAATTTGCGTGTACGACTTATTTTTTTCCGAGTATATCTCGCCACATAGGCAGCCATACTCCGACATCAGAGGATTATTTTCTCCTTTTTTTAAAAAGTAGAGTGCAAATTCTGTATGGTAAGAGCTTGTCATGGCTGACACAACCTTACTTCTACCTGATGAACGCCTTTTATTTTATATTTATTTATTTATTTATTTATTTATTTATTTATATTTTATTCTTTTATATCGAGGATAACGGGATAAGCACTATTGTGCTTTTATTTTTTACATCCAGTCCCCGTGTGTATGCAGTTTGGTAAATGTCATCTGTTCCCACCGGCACACGATGGCCTACTCTTACGAAAAGCGGGACAGGATTTAAGGTGTGCGCAAAGACGTTCTGTTCTTGAAGAAGGGAACGGTGCGCATGGCTTGACCCTTTTGTCTGACAGTATTGATCTGCTCCGGTATGTCTGACAATCAGTCTGACGGCCCGATCTGTGTAATAGGTCGCCTCATCTGCCAGAGCTCCTGATTGGCCCCATCACTGCAAAGTGAGCCAATCGCTCTGCAGAGCGCCAATGGTAGTTTCCACCACCAATCCTTTTCATCCTAATAAATCCCTGTGACGTAGTTTACATCCTGCGCTTCTGGCCGGACTTTGTATAGTTTTGTTTCAGCGGCAAAAAAAGATTTTTGGTTTTTTTTTTAGTTTTTTTTGTTTTTATAGATATACATTTTGAAATCAGAAATCAGTGTCCTAGATGTGAGTTTAGCAAGGACGTTTGAATTTTAGCTTCGCCATTAACTAAAGTAGAAAAGTTGGAGCTTGATTTGTTTGACGTCAGCAAGAATGGGGGCACAAAGGGAAAACTGCCTTATAAAAAGAAATGGATTTTTCAAATTAAGTTAAGGCTTGTTTAATTAAGTTAGTCCTCATCCCTCTTCCCCCCCCCCCCCCCCCCCCCGCCCCCCCATTTCTACAGATTACATGATTATCTAAACAGGGGGAGGGGGGGGGGCACCTGTTTTAGTATGCATGCAGGATGTTCAACACCCCTATCCCATGTGTTTCTCTTCACCAGTCTTTCTATCTTTCATTTCTAAACGCACAGGGGATATGACTTCGTATACATGTTGCACTGGTGAAGACATGTTACTTTCATATACTATAAATTTAATGGGTAAAGGTTGTGGCTGGTTTTTGTTCATTTGTGTAGACTTTTCTGTTCTTTAGATGAACACCCCAGTCTCTGTAACAAAGGTAGCTGTACGTTGTTGCAGGTCCTCCAAGTCTCCATTAGACCTTCTTGGCCACTGGAGGATCTGGCGTGACCCCTAACACCCCAGTGGCCAAGAAGTTCTTTTGAGACTTGGAGGTCCTTCAGCATACAGCTGCCTTTGTTACAAAGAATGAGCTATCGATCTAAAGATTGCAACCCCCCCCCCCCTACATCCCCCCCTAACCCCCCCCCCCCCCTCCCCAAGAAAAAACTTACCCCAAAAAGAGAAGATAAAAAAAGCAACAGCTGCAGCAAAGCAACACAAATAAACAGTATGGAATATCATTTTTACGTACTATTCAGTATGGAATATCATTCTCACGCACTTTCAAACAGCATTATAAAAATGTGCAAGGCTGACTATTAATGTTCGTATCTGTCTGTCTGTCCCAGGCTACATCCACGACATCATCCCCTCCCCCCTCACCCACAACGGGCCGGGGCGGGAAGCGGAGAGGATCGGGGAGCCAGAAGGAAGGGAGGCAAACTCTACCCCAGCTTCACAGCGAGTCGGCCGCCACCTCCCCCACCCTGCCCCACTACCCGTACCCCCCTGCCCAGCCCATCTGCAAAGCCCTCGACCAGGACAGAGAGGAGGAGGAAGAGGAGGAGGAGGGGCAAGGGATTGAAGACCCGTCAGGCCACATCTTCACCAACGGAGTCACCGTGGGCTACACCTTCGACGCCTTCTTCATCAGTGACGGGCGCTCCAAGCGGCGACACTCTCTGGACAGCGGCAGCGAGTCGGGCGGGTCCTCGGAGAGCCGGGCCGGGCCGGTGAAGGTGTGCCGGCAGCGGTACACGTGCAGCGAGTGCGGCAAGGACTACGCCACCTCCTCCAACCTTTCCCGTCACAAGCAGACCCACCGGTCGCTGGACAGCAAGAACGCCAAGAAGTGCCCGCACTGCGACAAGCTGTACGTCAGCATGCCCGCCCTCTCCATGCACATCCTCACCCACGACCTGCGGCACACCTGCAACGTCTGCGGCAAGAACTTCAGCCGGCCCTGGCTGCTGCAGGGGCATATGAGGTCCCACACGGGGGAGAAGCCGTACGGGTGTGCCCATTGCGGCAAGGCCTTCGCGGACCGGTCCAACCTGCGGGCGCACATGCAGACCCATTCGGCCTTCAAGCAGTTCACCTGCAACCGTTGCAACAAGTCCTTCGCGCTCAAGTCCTACCTCAACAAACACTACGAGTCCGCTTGCATCAAAGAGTGACGTTTTGGAATCTTGGGGTGAGGTCATGATCTGCTTGCTTGCTTCTTCCAGTAAAACCTCTTTGTCACAGAATGGCTACGTCAGAGAAGGACGTCATGATCAGACGTCGTTAGAGACTTGACACAGCTTTCAAGAAGGACAGACGATTCTGAATGAGGTCATAATGTAGTCAGCATTTTTTTCTAAACTGACGTCACAGATATCATCAAGCATGTTCTCCTGGCTTTATATATATAGCAAAAGAATATGAGGTGTTTTCGTTGATTCAATGTGTTTCAGAAACACACACGATAAACAAGGCTTGCAATGACTTGTCAAAGGGGTTGGTTTTTGTTTTTACATTGTTATCAACCTGATAAATAATGCAAGCGAAAGGATTATCGATTTAGTCCATTAAAATCAAAGGGACACTTTGCAATATATTTATCCTCAGTCGAAATAGTTGATTTTTTTTTTTTTTACAACCGTTGCCCTATATAAAGCCATTGACTTCTCATATGCAAACGTACTTATACAACATCGAACTGTTTTGCTCCTGATTGTTTTAAACATAGGCCCATAGAAATCAAAGTCTGTTGTCTTTACCTCCAAACTGCCTATTATGCCTGTTGGTGTTTAAGGCAGCAAGAAAAAAATGCGATTCTTGTTTGCTTCTTAGCTGGCCTATATGTTGTGCACCAGGTGTGCTTCAGGGTATTCAGCTTTCATGTGCTCTGTTCTATTGTGCTGAAGTAAGCAGTCAAAGAAATCCGTAAAAGGGGTGAGCAGAGGTCTTCTGTTAATCTGTTCCTTTAGGGAAATGTATCTGGGGAATCATGCCATCAAGAAACTTTTACATGTTGCATTAGATCACAGCATCCTAACCAAGGTGGGTTTTTTTTTAATGAAAAAGGCCATGCTTTCACATAGCAGCTAGACTTTGGACATGAGCGTCTCTCTCTCTCTCTCTCTCTCTCTCTCTCTCTCTCTCTCTCTCTCTCTCTCTCCTGTATATATATATATATATATATATATATATATATATATATATATATATATATATATATATATATATATATATATACCTATATATATATATATGTATATAGGTATAGTATATATATATATACCTATCTATAGGTTTGAAGGTCATTGTTAGAATCATATACTTATCCATCAACTATAAATGAAGCCATGTCTGTTTACAAGGAACTGATGCTCCCCTTCCCTTTTTAAACCCAATAGCATTTAAACAAAAAAATTTTACAGTACTGAGACAGGGCGCTTCTGCTATGGTATATCAAGAAATTCTGTACAGATTTTACCAAAATATTGCTTGTGATGGTGTCCTTAACAAGACCTGAAACGAATTTTTCCTTTCAACAACGAAACTGCAAAAAGAAGTAGCATCACCTGATCATGGAGCCTATGGTATTCTTTTTTTTCTTTCTTTTTTTTGAGGGGGGGGGGGGGGGGGGCGTCTTCTAAAGCATATGGTATGTGACTTTGGGGAGAATTTTCTTTGGATGCAAGTTGAACAGTGTTACAGAGTGTTGAAGCTATGGCGCAGCCACCAGTGGACTTGGTTTTGGTGACTGGTGGGGATCAGGAATATGAACGGCCATTGCAAACTCCCTCACGGCAGCGAAGTGCACCTTACTACATTGCAAGACTGAAACGATGGCATATAACTTTTGCTGTGGCCACACACACACACGCGCGACACACACACACACAACACACACACACACACACACACACACCACACACACACACACGCGCGCGCGCGCGCGCGCGCGCGCACACACACACACGCATGCACGCACACGCGCTCACACCACTCACACACAACACACACACACACACACACACACACACACACACACACACACACACTCACACACACACTCACACACACGCACACACACACACACACACACTGATTCTTGACTTGCTCTTTGTGCCTATGACGTTGAGAATAGATCTTACTGTTATTATGGTTCAAGTCTGTTCAGAAACAGACTTTTTCTCTGAAAAAAAGGAGAACACTTATACTGTTGATATATTAGAAGGAAAACAAATTACCACAGAGATCTGCTATTTGTAACCAGATCATCCAGATGATGATTATAATACATTGTTAACCAAACGGTGTTGCCTATTCATCTTCCCTCCTCCCATAATCACGTACCCCCTGGGCACTTTTTTTCAATGTTCTTTCTACCATTCCCGCCAATACTTTTTTATATATTGCAGCCACCGACTTTTTTGTGTGTGTTTATTCACTTTTTTTGCGATGGAGAACGACAAACATTCCTTGTATATATGTCTATATATCATTCCAAGTGCAATAGACAAGAGTTTTTATGCCCCTTTTACGGCACTCACATAAGGCCCAGTCTTATAATTATGCACAAAATCCAACACTACCCCCCCCCCATCTTCCCCCCCATTTTTACAATTTTTTACTTATGCATCAGGTATGTGTGTGTGTGTGTGTGCACGTGCACAACTCACTCATACCTGTCACTCTCCTGCCTTGCACTTGTACCTGTGGTAGAGGACCTTTCTTCCTGAGCCTATTGATTGTATCAACTGTGCGGATTTTTGCCCTATATCTCTATATATACACTGTGTACAGCACATATCCTGGACTCCCCTCTGGATGCATTGTATTGCCCACAATATCTGTGTCTTGTGTGTGTATGTAAACGTGTACAGCCAGCACATATCACTATGCCACTGTCCATCTGCCTTGTCTGAAGCTTTACTGGTCACACCGTTGTCCCGTGTGTCTCTTCGCCTTATACATGTACTGTCAGTCCTTTGTGGAGAGCCAGCATTCCTTTTTTTTTTCTTTTATAAATAATATTATCATCATCTCTTCTTGTGATAGTTCTGCACAACAGTTCTGGAGCTTGTGTATGTTTTGCCATGCATATTTTTGGGGGATGAAAGAAAAAAGATATATAACAAGAATATATTTACTGAGAGAATATGTATGTCATGATGGTTTTACAGTTGTTCACAAACAATATGGATATTGTGTTTCTTGTATTAAACAACAGCAAAAAAGGATTTAAAGAACCAGTCATAATAAGTTTACTTGGAGAAGAATATAAGATTTCGGTAACTGGGAATCGTATCAGTTTACTTTTTACTGAAAAGTGTATGTTTCTTTCCAATATTAGTTTTTCAATTACTGAATTTATTAACGAGTAAAGCAGCCCATTTGAGACTCAGAAACCTCCACACTTATTTTATCCTCCTGTATTTTATTCTGTCGTGGTTTGTTCATTGATGTTTTATTTCGAATCTTGTCCTCTCTGTCCTGCCATATTCACATTGGTTTTTGTACCTGTTCCCATAAACCACTGAGTATAAACCACTGCGGCATTTTTTACTTAATGAAAACTGGCGCACTCCATTGAATGAGCATGCCTTGATGTACATAGTGGATGTTGTTTATCTTCCTCCCTTCCCCCCCCCCTAACCCCCTTTCTGTCAAGTCTAAAGGACATCTTGTTTTCTTTCTGCTTTCTTTTCCCTCTTTGCCTTGCAGTCCTGGCTACCAGACTAGCTGATCTGGCGTCATTGACTTTCCTTCCTCTGCCTGAATTTCTGGACAAAACACAGCATAGACTTTAAGAAAGCTTTCTCTGTCTGTTTAACATCTCCTCTAAAGGAGGCGGCAGACCAGCTTGGAACGTATCATTGGGAACATGAAAGCAAAACAAATCCCAAAGGGTCATTTGTCGCTGTAAGTAATATATGTCTCCAACAGTAAAAGACCAGCTGTTTAAAAAGTACATCGCCTTTTCTGGGGTTTTTTTGTTGAAAAAAAAATCATTCCATGATGATACAAATTTTCTCCACATTCGCTTGTAGTATGCATACTCTATTGGGTTGAATTTAAAAAACAAAAAAAAATATCGCCATCGATTCCAAAATAGGTGGCTTGTATTTTCAAACCAATCTATGTACATTATCAAGCCCACCACCCACGCATGTATGCTGTTTCCATGTTATTGAAACTTGAGAATTTGCAAAAATTACACCTCACACACTTTTGAAACGTTTTGTGTAACAGTTGGTCTATTACAGTCACACTAACATGTCCAAACACACAGATGGGAATAGTCCATCCCAGCCCCCCTGTCGAAAAGGCTCGTCTGTCTGTCGGTTTTTGCCCTGTTCCGTGTTCCTGTGCTGTCCATGTCGCCTTGTAACCTTGACCCCGTGACTGTCTAGTAGTGCCTTCTTTCTCGCCCTCTGTCCTTCCTTCGCTTTGCAGCTGGTGTTCCGCGTCCTGAAACAAATAGAAGACTTGGTCCTCAATGACGGTGGCGATGCTTTATCACTTCAAATCAGTCCATTGCTTTTTTTGTATGCGTGTAAGTTTATGTTTTT
>CM060330.1:34328615-34343615 GCA_030674155.1 Stramonita haemastoma
CTTTGAGAATAGATCTTATGTTTTTTATGGTTCAAGTCTGTTCAGAAACAGACTTTTCTCTGAAAAAAGGAGAAAAACTTATACTGTTAATATATATTAAAGAGGAAAAAAAACTACCACAGAGATCTGCTATTTGTAACCAGATCATCCAGATGATGATTATAATACATTGTTAACCAAACGGTGTTGCCTATTCATCTTCCCTCCTCCCATAATCACGTACCCCCCTGGGCACTTTTTTTCAATGTTCTTTCTACCATTCCCGCCAATACTTTTTTATATATTGCAGCCACCCGACTTTTTTGTGTGTGTTTATTCACTTTTTTTGCGATGGAGAACGACAACATTCCTTGTATATAATGTCTATATATCATTCCAAGTGCAATAGACAAGAGTTTTTATGCCCCTTTTACGGCACTCACATAAGGCCGAGTCTTATAATTATGCACAAAATCCAACACTACCCCCCCCATCTTCCCCCCCATTTTTACAATTTTTTACTTATGCATCAGGTATGTGTGTGTGTGTGTGTGTGCACGTGCACCACTCACTCATACCGTCACTCTCCTGCCTTGCACTTGTACCTGTGGTAGAGGACCTTTCTTCCTGAGCCTATTGATTGTATCAACTGTGCGGATTTTTGCCCTATATCTCTATATATACACTGTGTACAGCACATATCCTGGACTCCCCTCTGGATGCATTGTATTGCCCGCAATCTCTGTGTCTTGTGTGTGTATGTAAACGTGTACAGCCAGCACATATCACTATGCCACTGTCCATCTGCCTTGTCTGAAGCTTTACTGGTCACCAACCGTTGTCCCGTGTGTCTCTTCGCCTTATACATGTACTGTCAGTCCTTTGTGGAGAGCCAGCATTCCTTTTTTTTTTCTTTATAAATAATATTATCATCATCTCTTCTTGTGATAGTTCTGCACAACAGTTCTGGAGCTTGTGTATGTTTTGCCATGCATATTTTTGGGGGATGAAAAAAAAAAGATATATAACAAGAATATATTTACTGAGAGAATATGTATGTCATGATGGTTTTACAGTTGTTCACAAACAATATGGATATTGTGTTTCTTGTATTAAACAACAAAAAAAAGGATTTAAAGAACCAGTCATAATAAGTTTACTTGGAGAAGAATATAAGATTTTGGTTACTGGGAATCGTATCAGTTTACTTTTTCTGAAAATTGTATGTTTTTTTCCAATAGTAGTTTTTCAGTTACTGAATTTATTAACGAGTAAAGCAGCCCATTTGAGACTCAGAAACCTCCACACTTATTTTACCTCCGTATTTTATTCTGTCGTCTTGTTCATTGATGTTTTATTTCGAATCTTGTCCTCTCTGTCCTGCCATATTCACACTGGTTTTTGTACTGTTCTCACAAACCACTGAGTATAAACCACTGCGGCATTTTTTACTTAATGAAAACTGGCGCACTCCATTAAATGAGCATGCCTTGATGTACATAGTGGATGTTGTTTATCTTCCTCCTCCCCCCCCCCTAACCCCCTTTCTGTCAAGTCTAAAGGACATCTTGTTTTCTTTCTGCTTTCTTTTCCCTCTTTGCCTTGCAGTCCTGGCGACCAACTAGCTGATCTGGCGTCATTGACTTTCCTTCCTCTGCCTGAATTTCTGGACAAAACACAGCATAGACTTTAACAAAGCTTTCTCTGTTTAACATCTCCTCTAACGGAGGCGGCAGACCAGCTTGGAACGTATCATTGGGAAGATGAAAGCAAAACAAATCCTAAAGAGGTCATTTGTCGCTGTAAGTAATTATTTCCAACAGTAAAAGACCAGCTGTTTAAAAAGTACATCGCCTTCTCTGGGTTTTTTTGTTGAAAAAAAAATCATTCCATGGTGATACAAATTTTCTCCACATTCGCTATAGTATACATATCTGTTGAATAAATTAAATTAAATATATAGTATGATATATTAATAAATATAATATATAATATATAATATCGCCATTGATTCCAAAAGGGTGGCTTGTATTTTCAAGCCGATCTATTACATTATCAAGCCCACCACACCACGATATATGCTGTTTCCATGTTATAGAAACTTGAGAATTTGCAAAAATTAACTTCAACACTTTGAAACGATTTATGTAACAGTTGGTCCATTACAGTCACACTAACATGTTCAAACACACCCAGGATCCTTCCCAGCCCCCCTGTCGAAAAGGCTCGTCTGTCGGTTTTTGCCCTGTTCTGTGTTCCTGTGCTGTCCATGTCGCCTTGTAACCTTGACCCCGTGACTGTCTAGTAGTGCCTTCTTTCTCGCCCTCTGTCCTTCCTTCGCTTCGCAGCTGGTGTTCCGTGTCCTGAAACAAATAGAAGACTTGTCCTCAATGACGGTGGCGATGCTTTATCACTTCAAATCAGTCCATTGCTTTTTTTGTATGCGTGTAAGTTTATGTTTTTGGCTCGTATTGGTTTTTTTTTTTTTTTTTTTTTTTGGTGTTACCATGTTGTTGATCTATTTTGTCACACATCTATTTTGAATGCTAGCGTATTTAGTGTGACGGTGCTTATATTATAATTTTTGGAGGGTATTTTGTTTTACATGATGGCTTTCTGACGTTTAAAAGCTAAAGTGCAGCGCATTCGGTGTAACTGTTAGTGGTACACATTATTTAGTCTGCGAATGATTACTTTTAAAGGTCATTTGTTTTAGATGTAATTTTATCATTATTTGAAAGCTATTTTGTCATGCACCCAATTTGGATGCTAGTATACAAATCATTTAACAGGTGAATTGTTATATTTGAAGGTTCTTTTTGGCTGACGGTTTTATGTGTATCTGAAGTTATACCCTTTTAATGAAGTTTTCTTATATTTAAGTCTTTGTTTCAAATATAACTACTAGCCGCACTGGTTTAATTTTAATAGGAAAAAGTCAAAGCAGTTTTGAAAAGAATATAATTAGTATCTGACAAAACTAGGCAATATTGTTTTGTTTTGTTTTCTGCTTTAGTGTTTGTCGATTTTTTTTGTTTGGAGAGGGATTTCCTGCCTATGCACTCCCTGCCCCTACATGCCAAACGACTACACCATCTCTTTGCAATCCCCTACCCCCCCCCCCCCCCCCCGTCCCCAGAATCCCCTCCCCCTTCTTCCTGCTCATTTCAACAAGTGCTCCCCGCCTCCTCTTTCCCTCTATCTTTATCCTCCCATACTGTTGTGTTGTGTTGTGTTGTGTGGTGTGTTGTTGTGTGTTGTGTGTGTGGTGTGTGGTAGTGTGTGTGTGTGTGTGTGTGTGTGTGATTGTGTGTGTGTGGGGAGTGTGTTGTCGCATTGGACATAACTTATCTGGGGGAGGGGTTTGCCCTAAGAGTTGCATCCCTCTCCCCCTCCCCCCCCCCACTCTCCCTCCCCCCCCACCCCCTCCCCCCCCCCCCCCGAACCTCCGCCTTCCCCAAATTGATTCAGCCGGGTAATGTGTAGCCTTTTTCTTTTTTTCTTTCATCTTTGTCTCTTTTCTGCACATACATTAACGTCCGTTGTTGTTGCTCTTTTTTTTTTTTTTAGAATAAAGTTTCTTTTTTATGATTTTTTTTTAACTTACACTGAGCAACTGGGTCAACAGTTCTCATTAAGACTTGATGGTGCAAAAGTCCCATTTCTTTTTTTTTTCTTGTGCGTGTAGTTTTGCCCTTTTATTTCTTTTTTTGTTTTATTCAAAGGTCTTTCTTGCGACCTTCCTGTCCATCCCCCATTTCCTATTGTAACATCTTTTCTTGATTTTCAATTGTCTTTTTTTTTATGTGACCTTTTCTGTATGTTGATCTTTTTCTTCTACCTTTTCTGTCTTCTGCTTTTTTTTTCATTGTTTTGTAATCTTTGAAAGTTTATATTCTGTTTTTTTTTTATGTAGGTTTGTTTTTATTTTTTCTCTCTTTCTATATTGATGGATTTAGGGATCTTGTGTAGCGTATCAGAACTGTTCAACAGTCTTTTTTTTTTTAATCTTTTCAATTTGTTTGGTTTTTTTTCTTGTATGTAGGTCTGAGCTGATTTTGTTTTCTTTTTTGTGACTTAAGAGATGTAATGTAACGTTTTTGAATTGTTATACATTCAGTATTACTGCAAAGCGTTGGAGAAAAAATCCACGAATGTGACCTTGACCTTGACCCTCTTTAA
Organism: Stramonita haemastoma; assembly: GCA_030674155.1. NCBI lineage: Eukaryota > Metazoa > Mollusca > Gastropoda > Neogastropoda > Muricidae > Stramonita > Stramonita haemastoma. The sequence continues at coordinate 34,332,777 of CM060330.1, forward strand.
GATTTTAGATGATGACCTAATATTATATCCTAATTGGTTTTGGGTTTGGGGGGGGGGGGTGTTTGGTTGGGTTTTTTTTTTTTTTTTTTAGAATAGTACAAATGTTTCTTCTACAGTTTCAAGTCTCACAAAGTTTCATCGCAATACGAAATTAAGCAAATAACAGTTGAACAGAATATTTTTTTTGTTGTTTTTGTAAATGACTTTTACTTCAAAAATAGCGACTGTTTTTTTCCGGTTTGGGGTGGAATGTCTTGATTGAGGGGGATTTGGGGAGGGGGGGAGGGTTGCTTTGTTGGTTTTGTTTTTACACTTTTTTCTACGACTTCATTCTTAACATTTGTGATCACATTATTGTATCATGCTGTTTTGTCAGGTTTTTGTCTTTATTTGTGTTAAGGGTTCGTCATTTGTCGAGAGAGTTTTCTGGCAGGTCAAGGTCACGTTTGTGGATTTTCCTAGCAAATATGGGTATTACCTCTTTGAGACTCTGAAACTTTTTTCTCTTCCTTCATCTACCTCTTTTTTATTTATTTATTTTTTTTGTCTTTTGTGGTTTTATCTTTTGTGTGGGTTTTTTTTGTTTTCAGTTCCTTTTTTTTCTCTGTGTTATTGTCCCCATACTAAAAATGAACTTTTTCTGTTATTTTCTTTTTTTTTCTTCGCTTGCTTGCTTGTGTGTGTGTGTGTGTGTGTGTGTGTGTGTGTGTGTGTGTGTGTGTGTGTGTGTGTGTGTGTGTGTGTGTGTGTGTGTGTGTGACAAACAGACAGACAGACAGACAGAAATCAAATCAGATCCTTTTTTTTACGAGCATAACGAATAATCATTCCTGTACTTTTTTTTTTTTTACATCCAGTGTGTGTGTGTGTGTGTGTGTGTGTGTGTGTGTGTGTGTGTGTGTGTGTGTGTGTGTGTGTGTTTCTCTGTGTGTGTGTGTGTGTATGTGTGTGTGTGTGTGTGTGTGTGTGTGTGTGTGTGTGTGTGTGTGTGTGTGTGTGTGTGTGTGTGTGTGTGTGCTCGCCTTCTGTTACTTCTCTTTTCTGCCTCCCCTTTTTTTCCACACTTTCTTGTCTTACAGTTATTAACTTTTTTTTTTTAAGATAGCCTTTTCTGTATATTTCTCCCCCTTTTTATATGACCTTGCTTTTTGCCTTTTTTTTAAGAAAAAAAATATTCTTCTTACCTGCATTTCTCTCTCACTTCCAATGTAGTTTTGTTCTCACTTTTATGTTCTTGTCCTTAACATTTTTTTTGTTATTACCTCTATATCTGTTTGCCTTTGTGAAAGTACAACGGTCAGGGTGTTTTTTGTCCATGTTTTGAATTCATTGCTTGATTGATGTACATTGTTTGTACAATCCTTGACACTGATTGATACCTTAGCAGTATTATCTGATATTGTGAAGTTATCTAAGAGGGGAAAAAAAAGATGCCTAGTTTGACGTCATGTGATCTGTGACGTCATGACGACGTCACGATGCACACACATACGAGCCTCAAAGCGGACCCTGACCTACTTACAACTTGTACATAGTGATGTCAGCATGGGTGTTTTGATGTACGTGTGTAGATTATTTAGTTCGTTGTTTGTTTGTTTGCTTGATTTGCATGCTTTTTTTTTTTTTTTTTTTTTTTTTACTTTCCTGACCCATTTTATCACACGTGTTTTACTTATGAATTTTCAAGATTGACCTTATTAACCTATTTCCTTCCCAAAGAACTAACACATCGAGTAATAGGTGGACTGATTTGAACTGTTATTTATCTTATTCAGAAGTCACATAAGTAGCAGTTTAACAAGAAAATTAATGTGATTACTGGTTGTAGTAGTACACTAAAAATATATATATATAATATATTATTTCACGAATAAGTTTTGGAAAATGAATATGCCCAGGTAAGAAAAGGGTGGGATAAATGCCATATTATAGTATAGTAACAAAAACGATCAGATTATCAGAAAACTGTAAGGCATTTGGGGACGGGATAGCTCAGTGGTCAAAGCACCCGCTTTCCCCCTGCCAATGTTAAGCAGCGTCGAGCGTGGTTACCAATTGGATGGGTGACCGTTTGCGCGCCTTGGCTTCAGTACAGTCCCCCAGTTCACCCACCTTTAAATGGGTACCTGCCTTCTTTAGGGTCAGGGAAGGTAAAGCAGCGAGGGAGAAGAGATGGGCACTGCTCTTATTATGCTGGGCCGTAGAGAAGCTGAGGTCTCTTGATGCCTCGCTCTCCTACGACCACATAGGTTATGGGACACCTTTCCCTTTTACCCTTTTAAGCGTTAAACGTTTTTAGCAACAACAACAAAAAAGAGAAAAATAGGTAAATTCTGGTATATAGCTTTACAACAGTCAAACTTTTAGTTTTAGTGAAATATTTTTTGTGCATGTCTTTGTTACCATTACCAATTATGTCATCCTTCCCCTCCTTCTACCCCTCCTTCCCCTCCTTCTACCCACCCCCCCACCCCCACCCCCACCCCCTTTGCCTCCTCCTTTTCATAATTGACATTGTACATTGTTTATGATTATTTTTTCTTCTTCCAATTCATGTTTATTGAAAGAACTGGTTTATGCGATCTCTGAAATCCTCTTTGCGCATTTCATACTATATAACATGTCCGGTTTTGTTTGCTTATTTCTGGTGAACTGAATCGCTTTTTTGACTTGGAAATGTATCATGCTGAATTATCACATTATTATTGTGACGTTGTGAGAGTATTACGTTTGAAACAAAATCGCTTAATGGTTACATTGTGTCGTGTTTTTTGAGTCTGTACTTTTTTTTTTTTAATTGAAATGTTGGTATGTGTTTTTGAGTTCCCTTATTTTCTTTATTTTTTCGTTTTCTTTCTTTTTTGTATGTCTCTATGATACGACACACACACACACACACACACACACACACACACACACACACACACACACACACACACACACACACACACACACACACACACACAGATATACATTTTTTTCTGCAAACTTTCGTTTTGAAAGGAGTATGAGTAGTTCTAAGTTTTGCTTTGTTGTTGTTATTTCTTTCTTTCTTTCTTTCTTTATTTATCTATTTATTTTCGGATGCTTGTTGTCGACTACACTGTTTTTCGGTTCAGGTAGCTTGCTGCAGTTTTCAATGAATAGACATAATTTTAGAAACTTTCTTTTTCATACGTGTGCCATTTTTGTGATTTCGTTTGTGTGGAAAGAAAAATGTATGAGTTTGAGTCATTATTTGCCCGTTATGTTGCCATTCACTTTTGATTATTTTGAAAATATTTATGAAAATTAGTCACAATCCTTTTACAAAGTTTTTAGAATTGTTTTATTTCGGACTTGTCATGGTTTTTGTGTAGTATTTTTTACTTCATTTTTATACAAAAAATGTGTCTCTTTTTTTTTTCTTGTAGCGTGCAATACTTATTCAGTTGTTTTGGTTCTTTGAAAACGTGCAATTTTTCCTTGGTTGCTCAATTTTATTCTGTTGCTCAAAACAAATTTTTCATTCTGGTGGCCAAAAAAGGTTTAAATTTGTATTTTGCTGGCCAAACTCTTCAAATTTCGTTTTGTTCTCCTCCGTTCTTTCAGTTGATTTGGTTTTTGATTTACGTTCAGTATGTTTTCACTCTGATTTTATTTTCATTTTCTCTCATGTGCCATTATTTGACTGTCATTTTGTTTAATATGTTTGATTTATTCCTGTTTTGACTCTGATTTTATTTCATTTTTTTGACTCTGATTTTGTTTTCATTTTTCTTCATGTGCCATTATTTGACCCTCATTTTGTTCAGTATGTTTTATTTATTCCTGTTTTGACTCTGATTTTATTTTCATTTTTCTTCATGTGCCATTATTTTACCCTTATTTCTCTCAATATGTTTCTTTATTCTTCGTCACTTCGTCATCGAACGCTCAGACAGTGACTACTGTCGTGTATCCATTTTGAGCGAAAATGCGTTGCGGGCTGCTGTTAAACGCCTGGCGAGTCAGGCTCAGCGCTTCCCATTCGACGAGTATGTTTGTTTTATAACTGCATTATTTTGTTTTCTTGATTGTGTGGGTTTTTTTTTAACAATGTCTTCAAAGAAATGTGTCGTGTTTTATTATTACTTAAGAATTGCTCCGCATTGTTTTGTTCTCAATACTTTATGATGCATTTTTTGTTTGTTTGCTTGTTGGGGGAGGGGGGGTTGTTTGGGTGTTTTTTGTGTTGGTTTTTTGTGTTGTTTTTTTTTTTTGGGGGGGGTCTTTTGCTTGAAAATGGCTTACTTGACAAATTGTTTTATATTGGTTGGTTGGGGTTTTTTTTGTTTGGTTGGGGTTTTTTGTTGGTTTTTTTTTATTTTTTTTTACATTATTTGTGTAAGTGTTTCGAGTTGCACGTCTTCCTGTGGGTTCTTTAGAACAAAATTATGCACGCGGTTTTGTATTATTTTATTTTACCAGGCCGAAAATGCAACGTTTCATTTGTTTTGTTTTGTTTTGTTTTCAGACATTGAGCTGAGCAAGTGTACATTGTTTCTTTTTTGACAGTTCTAGCTGAGTTTTATTGAATTTTTATTTGAGTTTGGAATGAATTTACAATAAAAGTGAAACTTGATGAAATTGTGTGTGTGTATGTGTGTATGTGTGTATGTGTGAGTGTGTGTGTGTGTGTGTGTGTGCTCTGTGTGTGTGTGTGTGTGTGTGTGTGTGTGTGTGTGTGTGTGTGGGTGTGTGCTATGATGTGTGTTTGTATGTGTGATGTTGTGTTGTAGTGGTGTGTTGTGAGCGTGCGTGCCACGTGCGTGGTGTGCACGCATGCACACACGCACGTACATATGTGTATAGATCCTTGCATGTGTACGTACATGCATGCAGTTCTGCGAAATTCACGCTCTGGCAAGAGCGAGTGTGACAAGATCCGTGTAATTACTGCACCAAGAGGCAAAATCAGAAAACAAAGAACATAGCACAGCACTTTTTTTCCTTCTGTGTTCTTTCTCTCAGTCCTTTGCAGTTACACATGTTACTGAAAAAGTTCTTTCCGGGTCTTTTTTTTGGTTAACTTGGTCTGTATGCATTTCAGAAAATACGCTCTCATCTTGTACACTATCAGAACGGCATAGCTCAGTGGTCAGAGCACTCGCTTTCCTCATGCTAAGGTTAAGCAGCATCGAGCGTGCTTACCAAGTGTATGGGTGACCGTTTGTGCGCCTTGGTTTCAGTAATATAGTCCCCCAGTTCACCCAGCTGTAAATAGGTACATAGTACTGCCCTCTTTAGGGTCAGGGAAGGTAAAGCAATGAGGGAGAGGAGATGGACACCGCCCTGAACATGCTGGCCCCTAGAGAAGCTGAGGTATCTGACGCCTCGCTCCCCTACGACCACATAGGCTATGGGAATACCTTTACCTTTTCCTATGCACTATCAAGACCAACGCAACAATTGCCTAGTAAGTGAAAGACACTGGGGATTCGTTCCATGTTTGAACTTGAGTTTTTCTCCCCATCAAGACCAGCCCTTGATTGCTGGTCTGGGTGCTAGTCTTTCGGATGAGAGGGAAAATAAATGATACTTCCAAACAGAAACAGAAAATAATAGGTGTCACTCATCCTGCGGCGACTTGTTTTCCCTGGAAAGACAAGCCCGATTTTAAAGCAGAGAAAAATTATATCTATTTTGAAGAAGATAGAGTTAGCTTTCATGTGGTTTTTTTCTTTATCTTGGGTAGGTCCAAACCAGTGTAGCCCATCCGTCTCCAAGTCCCATAATGCATGCTGGGTATGTTTGTGTGATCCATAAAACTAGTCCTAGCCATGTGCCCGCGTGTGTGCGCGTGCGTGCGTGTGTGTATGTTGTTTTTTTTTTTGTTTGTTCTTTTATATCGAGGATAATGGAATAAACACTCATATGCTTTTTTTACATCAAGTCCCCGAGTGTGTGTGCAGTTTTGTAAATCTTGTCATCTGTTCCCACCGGCACACAATGGCCTACTCTTACAAAAAGCTGAACAGGATTTAACCTGTGCGCAAGATGTTCTGCGTGCATTCGCACAGGGGGCCTTGGTTTATAGTCTCACCTTAAGGACTTTTGGGGAGAGTGGAGTCAGCACTGGTGTTAACTTCAGGGGAAAAATCCCTTCAAACAGGAATCGAACCCGGGTCGTCAAATTACAAGCGCAATGATCTGACCACCAGGCTATCCCGTCCCCGCGCGCGCGCGCGCGCGCGCGCGCGCGCGCGCTGTGTGTGTGTGTGTGGTGTGTGTGTGTGTGTGTGTGTGTGTGTGTGTGTGTGTGTGTGTGTGTTGTGTGGGTGCGTGCGTGCGCGTGTGTGTGTATTTGTGTGTGTGTGTGTGCGTGCGCGTGTGTGTGTATTGTGTGTGTGAGTGTGTGTGCGCACACGTGTGTGCTCTCATGGGTATATTTCCTGTACACTAAAAAACATAATATCAAAACCAACAAAAAAACAAAAACAAAAATACCTAAGGAAGGAAAAGTAATACTAAATATCAGGATACCAGTAGACCTTCGTAAAGTCTGGCTCCTTAGTCCTTGGAGAAAAGGCAACAACACCTCTTATGTTGTCCACAGCCTTGGGCCTCCTATACTATATGTCCACAGACCTTCTGCCTCCTAATACTATATATCCACAGGTCTTCTGCCTCCTAATACTATATATCCACAGGTCTTCTGCCTCCTGTACTATATGTCCACAGTCTTCTGCCTCCTATACTATATGTCCACAGGTCTTCTGCCTTGTATACTATATATCCACAGGTCTTCTGCCTTGTATACTATATATCCACAGGTCTTCTGTCTCCTAATACTATATATCCACAGGTCTTCTGTCTCCTAATACTATATATCCACAGGGCTTCTGCCTCCTATACTATATGTCAACAGGCCTTCTGCCTCCTATACTATATGTCAACAGGCCTTCTGCCTCCTATACTATATGTCAACAGGCCTTCTGCCTCCTATACTATATGTCAACAGACCTTCTGCCTCCTATACTATATGTCAACAGACCTTCTGCCTCCTATACTATATGTCAACAGACCTTCTGCTGGCCTATACTATGTGTCCACAAGCCTTCTGCTTCCTATACTATATGTCAACAGACCTTCTGCCTCCTATACTATATGTCAACAGACCTTCTGCCTCCTATACTATATGTCAACAGACCTTCTGCTGGCCTATACTATGTGTCCACAAGCCTTCTGCTTCCTATACTATATGTCAACAGGCCTTCTGCCTCCTATACAATATGTCAACAGACCTTCTGCTGGCCTATACTATGTGTCCCACAAGCCTTCTGCTTCCTATACTATATGTCAACAGGCCTTCTGCCTCCTATACTATGTGTCCACAAGCCTTCTGCTTCCTATACTATGTGTCCACAAGCCTTCTGCCTCCTATACTATGTGTCCACAAGCCTTCTGCTTCCTTTACTATGTGTCCACAAGCCTTCGCATCCTATACTATGTGTCCACAAGCCTTCTGCCTTCTACACTGTGTGTGCTTCCTTTGTTCACAGGACTTCTGCCTTCTATACTATTGTGTCCATAACCCTTCTGTTTCTATACCTTGTGGACTTCCTTTGTCACGGTGTTCTCTCTCCCGCCCCACAGAGAGGATCCAGTTCTGTCATTTGGCCACACGTTTGAAGGGCACTATGAGTTCATAGCTTACTGTACCTGTTCCGCTTTCTTCATCTGTTTCAGGATTATGTAGTTGGTCGTAGAGGGGGGTGGGGGGTGGGGGGGTGCGTGTGTGTGTGTGTGTGTGTGTGTGTGTGTGTGTGTGTGTGTGTGTGTGTGTGTATGTGTGTGTGTGTGTGTGTGTGTGTGTGTTGTGTGTACAAGCATAAAAAGACACTCTCTCTCAATCTGTCTCTCGTCTGTCTGTCTGTCTGTCTGTCTGTCTGTCTGTCTGTCTTCTCTCTCTCTCTTCTCTCTCTCTCTCTCTCTCTCTCTCTCTCTCTCTCTCTCCTCTCTCTCTCTCTCTCTCTCTCTCTCTCTCTCTCTCTCTCTCTCCTCTACTTTTATAGACATCATCATACTGAACACTCAGAAAGACTTGAGGCGGAAAAAAGTCTACATTTCTTTGACATCATATTGTTTTACATGACACTACAGCATCCCCCCTGGTGTGGTGCCAGTGTTACAGACGTCTCTGGTTTCCTGCCTGAAGGCTGGAATCGTAGATTGTCAGGGGACTGGTAGCTAGTTCAGTTCTTCTGCTGGCATTGATCGTTTACAGACACAGAGAGAGAGAGAGAGAGGGGGGGGGGGAGAAAGAGAGAGAGGGGGGGGGAGAGGATGAGGGAGAAAGAAAGAAATAGAGAGGGAAGAGAGGGAGAGAAAGAAAGAAACAGAGACAGGCAGACAGACATACAGACATAGATAGAGGGGGGTGGAAGAGAGAGAGAGAGAGAGAGAGAGAGAGAGAGAGAGAGAGAGAGAGAGAGAGAGAGAGAGAGAGAGAGAGAGAGAGAGAGAGAGAGAGAGAGAGAGAGAGAGAGAGAGAGAGAGAGAGAGAGAGAGAGTGAGAGAGAGAGAGAGAGAAACATCATTAAAAGCGCAACATTTTTCTTCATAAGGTCACTCACAGAGAGAGAGAGAAAGAGAGAGAGAGAGAGAGAGAGAGAAAGAAGAGAGAGAGAGAGAGAGAGAGAGAGAGAGAGAGAGAGAGAGAGAGAGAGAGAGAGAGAGAGAGACAGACAGACAGACAGACAGACACAGACAGACAGAACAGACAGACAGACAGACAGACAGATACACGCTCATACACACATACCACGTGCGCGCGCGCGCGCACACACACATACATACACACACACTGTGTGTGTGTGTGTGTGTGTGTGTGTGTGTGTGTGTGTGTGTGTGTGTGTGTGTGTGTGTGTGTGTGTGTGTGTGTGTGTGTGTGTGGTGTGTGCTGGAGATAAAGATTCACAGACAGACAGACAGACAGACGACATAGGCACAGATACAGACAGACATACATATAGAGACAAAGACAGAGAGAGATAGGCACACAGAGACATAGGGAGAGATAGAGACAGAGAAACAGACAGAAGTTAAGCCACATCATTAAAGAGCAGTATTTTAGTTGCAAAGGTCAATCACTTTTTATGGGTTTGTTTCAGCAACAAGCAGAATGGTACTCTCTCTCTCTCTCTCTCTCTCTCTCTCTCTCTCTCCTCTCTCTCTCTCTCTCTCTCTCCTCTCTCTCTCTCTCTCTCCTCTCTCTCTCTCTCTCTCTCTCCTCTCTCTCTCTCTCTCTCTCTCTCTCCTCTCATCCTCTCTCCTCTCTCTCTCTCTCTATCTATCTATCTATTCTTTCTATCTATCTATCTCTGTCTGTCCTCTGTCTCTGTCTCTCTCTCTCCTCTACTCTCTGTCTTCTGTCTCGTCCTCTGTCTCTCTCTCTCACTGTCTGTCTGTCTGTCTGTCTCTGTCTGTCTCTGTCTCTGTCTGTCTGTCTCGTCTCTATCTGTCTCTGTCTCTGTCTCTGTCTCTGTCTCTGTCTCTCTCTCTCTCTCTCTCTCTCTCTCTCTCTCTCTCTCTCTCTCTCTCTCTCTCTCTCTCTCTCTCTCTCTCTCTCTCTGCTCCTCCTCCTCCTCCTCTCTCCTCCTCCTCCTCCTCCTCCTCCTCCTCCTCCCACTCTCTTTGTATGTGTGTGTGTGTGTGTGTCTGTCTGTCTCTCAAAGCATTGGCACAGTTTTGCCTCTCTCTCTATGCCAGTTAAAAGAAAATAGGGTTTCTCTGTTCTGTCTTGTCCTGCTCTGTGTTGTTGTTTTTTTGGGGGGGAGAGATGCAAGACAGGCTCGTAGGAAACTTGTTAGCATTTAATGAATCAATTCAAATCGAAGGTAATTACCCCCATAAATATCGTTCTGTCTCCTCTGCTTCAGTCTGCCTTGCTACAGATTTTATTTTTGCTCTTTTCAACTGCTCACGTTGGGATCAGATGTTCTGAGAAAGAGAGAGAGAGAGAGAGGTGGGGAGAGAGAGAGAGAGAGAGAGAGAGAGAGAGAGAGAGAGAGAGAGAGAGAGGAGAGAGAGAGAGAGAGAGAGAGAGAGAGGAGAGAGAGAGAGAGAGAGAGAGAAGAGAGAGAGAGAAGACAGACAGACAGACAGACAGACAGACAGACAGACAAGACAGACAGACAGACAGACACAGACATAGACAGACAGACAGACAGACAGACAGACACAGACGGCGAGACAGAAAGAGACAGAAAAAGATAGAAAACAGAGACAGACACAGAGAGACATAAGGACAGACAGACAGAGAAAAAGAAAAAGGAAAAAGAGAGAGAGAGAGTAAGGCAGAGACAGACAGACAGAAACACAGAGACAGATAGACAGAGAGACAAAGAGATAGAGGCAGAGACAGAGATACAGAAACAGAGAGACAGAAACAGACAGAAACAGACAGACAGAGACAGACATAGACAGACAGACAGGCAGACAAAGAGAGGCATCATTTTTCTACTGGTAACGTTATACTTGCTGCTACGCTGCCAGACCAGATCAGACTGCACAAGGCTAGACTAGAGAGAATAATAGTCCAGCAGTTAATGCAAGGATATTGAGCTAAACCTGCAAATGAGGGTAACAGCATAACTCTCGGCATACACATACTTTGGACCCTCCCCTACATTACCAGCATGGGAAACACTATATTTGCCAACTGTGTTCTCACATTGTTTATTACATAAAGACACAGAGCCCATTTATCATAGACCATCACGAATGTAGACCTTCCCCTAACCTATCCTTGCCCTTCCCTCCCCTATTCTACCTCCTCCTTCCCCCAACCTACCCCCAATACCTCCTACCCTTCCT
>CM060330.1:34348615-34351115 GCA_030674155.1 Stramonita haemastoma
ACTGAATGTCAAAGTCATTGTTTGAGACTATAACGAGGCCCCGTGTGAGAACGCACGCGGAACATCTTGCGCACACGTTAAAAACCCGTTCCGCCTTTTGGAATAGGAGGCCATTGTGTGCCTATAGGAGGGATGACAACATTTTTTTTTAAACCAGCATGCACACAGGTGTCGTGTTTAGACACAATCCCTGAGGAAAAATCGGGGAGTTGAAGTCCCCAGGGCGGATCGGGGCTGTAGACTATATTATGGCAACGTGTGTGTGTGTGTGTGTGTGTGTGTGTGTGTGTGTGTGTGTGTGTGTGTGTGTGTGTGTGTGTGTGTGTGTGTGTGTGTGTGTGTGTGTGTGTGCATCCGCACAAGTGCGTGTGTGTATGTATGTATATGAGTGTGTGTGTTTGTGTATGCATGTGTACATGTGTGTGTATGTATGTATGTATGTATGTATGTATGTATGTATGTATGTATGTATGTATGTATGTATGTATGTATGTATGTATGTATGTATGTATGTATGTATGTATGTATGTATGTTGTGTGTGTGTGTGTGTATGTATGTATGTATGTATGTATGTATGTATGTATGTATGTTTTGTATGTATGTATGTATGTATTGTTGTGCATGTGTGCATGTGTGCATGTGTGCATGTATGTATGTGTGCATGTATGTATGTGTATGTATGTATGTATGTTGTATGTATGTATGTATGTATGTATGTATGTATGTTGTATGTGTTGTAGTGTGTGTGTGTATGTGTACTTGTCAGTATGTGTATGTCTATGAGTGTGTGTGTGTTGTGTATTTGTGTGAGTCTCTGTGTGTGTGCGCGCGCACGTGCGTGCGTGCACGCACGCACACACGCACGTACATATGTGTATAGATCCTTGCATTTGTACGTATATGCATGCAGTTCTGCGGAAATTCACGCGCTGGCAAGAGCGATTGTGACCAGATCCGTGTAATTACTACACAAAGAAGGCAAAATCAGTAAACAAAGAACATAGCACAGCACTTTTTTTGGTGGCTCCTGCGACGGTACTGGAACCATTCGTATCGGTCATTGCCTTTCCAATGGATCATTCCAGTGGTGTGGAGAAGGGGGGTCTACTGCATGGGTAACAGCTTGCCCTCCATACTTACTTACCCAGGCTTTGCGCTCTGAAGACTAGAGTGCAACTCCATAGTCTTCCTAGACGGATGGATACCTACTGTACAAGTCTGGTTCCAGTTAATCAGAAAAGAATTTAACTTTCAACAAGTTTTGAGTTATTATCATGCTGGAGCAATATCATGAAAAATGGCCGAATTCACCACCCTTAATCTGCCACCAACTGTAAATGGGTACCTGCCCTCTTTAGGGTCAGGGAAGGAACAGCAGAGAGGGAGAGGAGATGGGCGCCACCCTCAATATGCTGGCCCCTTGAGAAGTGAGGTCTGATGCCTCGCTCCCATACGACAACATAGGTCATGGGACACCTTTACCTTTACCTATTACCCAATCCACCGGGCCAGGCGCCATCAAAAGTCAGCCGGTGGCCGGTAAGATCAGGGCCTATCATGATTAGAAGTCCATGGGCTATATTCATTTCTTTAAGCGTTTTATCACTCATCTAATCATCACTATTGCCGTGTCAATGATTATTGTCTATCCGTAGCAGTAATACTACATTGGGGGATGTTAGTTCACACGCGTGTTTTTCGTTGTGTGATTTTGATAGTAATTTTGTATATACATACCACTTGAAATCACGGCAGATTTTTCTGCGTGAAATTAGGGCTGCTCTCCCTGGGGAGAAAGCTTTGCCACAAGAGCAGCGCCACCCATTCTTTTTTTTTTCTTTTTCCTCCTGCCTGTGCATTAATTTTGTGTTCCAATCAGAGTAGCTTTTTTCAACAGAATTTTACCAGGGACAACTCTCTTGCTGGGTTCTTTTACGTGCACTGAAAACGTTGCACACTGGATTTCGGTTTATCGTCTCATCCGAAAGACTAGCACCCAAAACCACTTATTTTAGTTTCCTTTGTAACGTAGCATTGCTGTAAGCGCAATGAAAACAGAAAAAGCCATAAAATGCGATCATTTAAAAGCGGTACAGATTTCATTACTGTCTGGCTTCTTTTAACCTATTCTTGTTCAGACAATACACTTATAAGTTGCGAAATTAAGGGGGACGGGATAGCCTGGTGGTTAGAGTGATGCGCATGGTGCTCATGATCTGCTGACACGGGTTCGAATCTCGTTCAAGAGGATTTTTCCTCTGGAGATAACATCAGTGCTGACTCCATCCCCCTCAAAAGTCCTTCGGATAAGACCCTAAACCGATGTTCCGTTCGCAAAATCTTGCGCACAGTAAAACCCGTTCCGGATTTCGGTAGAGTAGGCCATTGTGTGCCCGGTGGGAGCGGATGACAAAATTGACAAAGCTGCATTGAATGAAAGGGAGTACGACTGCTTATTCCATTATCCTCAGCATGAAAGAATAAAATGAATAAATAAGT
>CM060330.1:34353615-34358820 GCA_030674155.1 Stramonita haemastoma
GGTGCTTTGCCACAAAACACTTCGACTCTCGGCCAAGTGGGCATAAGGACAGTCAGCGTTGAAGATGTTCTCCAAAGGCCAACTAGCCCCTGGGCTGCATCACATAGGGACCGTGCAAGTCAAACCTTCTGACTAAGCTGTAAAGTGGAATTCCATGAGTGGGAAAGCCACTGGTCATACAGGCTCTCACTTTGCTGTTGCCCCCCAGCGTCAATGGTTTGATCAAGAGCCGGGATAGAGCCCAGGCGCTTAAAGTATGGTCAAAGGGAGGCTACAGACTCTGAATTCCCTCACTCTTTCCCCTCTTTCTCTCCCCTGACTTCATGAAGCGCCTATAACGCCATGGTGTCAAAACTGCATACACACGGGGACTGAATGTTAAAAAAAAAAAAAAAGCATGCACATGAGTGCTTATTCCATTTTGCTCGAAATAAAAGAATAAATAAATGAATAGATAAATAAATAGATGAATAAATAGATAAACAAATAACCCATCCGTCCACCAACCCATCCACCTTCCCACACCCACAAAGAAAGAATGATCGAACGAACCTACCAACCAATCTACCTACCCCTCCCCCCCCCACCAACACAAGCACATACACGCACACACAGACACACCACACACACACACACAGACACACAGACACACACACCAACACACACACACACTACACACACACACATACACACACACCACACACACACACACAAGCAAATTGTGTATCTGTTTCAGCGAAAGCTACCCAAACTGCCCAAAATGCCAGCTGTTATGCCTGTGGCCCATGTGGTGACATTATTATTACTGTCTGTCGTTGTCACTATAAGCTGGGGAGCCCCAGTGGTGACAACCAAGTACGGAAAAGTGCAGGGTGTGTATGTAGATTCTGCTGCGGTCTATTATGGCGTACCTTTCGCCAGCCCGCCTGTGGGTCCACTGAGGTCAGTTGTGTTGTATGTGTGTGTGTGTGGGGGGGGGGGGGGGAATGTGTGTGAGGGGGGGGGGGTGGTTGTTGTGTGTGTGTGTGTGGTGTGTGTGTGTGTGTGTGTGTGTGTGTGTGTGTGTGAAGTCAAGTCAAGTCAAAATTTTATTTCCAGATGGTACGTTGAGTAAGCAATGAATTTGCTTTTTTTTCATCAAGCCATCTGTGAGTGTGGTGTATGTGTTGTGTGTGTGTGTGTGTGGTGTGGTGTGTGTGTGTGTTGTGTGTGTGTGTGTGTGTGTGTGTGTGTGTGTGTGCGTGTGTGTGTGTGTGGTGTGTGTGTGTGTGTGTGTGATGTGTGTGTGTGTGTGTGTAAATTTATTCTTTGATTTATTCATTTATTCTTTTATATGAGGTAATGGAATAAGCACTCGTTTTGTTTTGTTTACATCAGTCCCGTGTGTATGCAGCCTTGTACATCTTGTTATCTGTTCCCACTGGCACACGATGGCCTACTCTTACGAAAAGCAGAACAGGATTTACGTGTGCGCGAGATGTTCTGCTGTTATAATTATGTGATGCACAATATCCCTACTTCAGGTGGAAAAATCCCCTGGGTATGTAACGTTATAATTATGTAATGCACAAAAATATCCCTACTTCAGGTGGAAAAATCCCCTGGATATGTATATAATGTTATAATTATGTGATGCACAAAATCTCCCTACTTCAGGTGGAAAAATCCCTGGATATGTATTATATGTTATAATTATGTGATGCAAACAATATCCCTACTTCAGGTGGAAAAATCCCTGGGATATGTATTATAATGTTATAATTTATGTGATGCACAACAATATCCCTACTTCAGGTGGAAAAATCCCTGGATATGTATATAATGTTATAATTATGTGATGCACAACAATATCCCTACTTCAGGTGGAAAAATCCCCTGGATATGTATATAACGTTATAATTATGTGATGCACAACAATATCCCTACTTCAGGTGGAAAAATCCCCTGGATATGTATATAACGTTATAATGATGTGATGCACAACAATATCCCTACTTCAGGTGGAAGAATCCCCTGGATATGTATATAACGTTATAATGATGTGATGCACAACAATATCCCTACTTCAGGTGGAAAAATCCCCTGGATATGTATATAACGTTATAATCATGTGATGCACAACAATATCCCTACTTCAGGTGGAAAAATCCCCTGGAGCCTCAGTCGTGGGGCGGTGAGGTGTATCAGGCCACCAGCACCAAACCTGCCTGTCCTCAGTACGACTGTCAGCGTCTGACCCCGCCCCTCCTCTGCCCCACAAAGGTCTGTATAGGTGTGTGTGGAGGGGAGAGGGGGGGGGGATTGTTGGAGGGGGGGGGGGTGGATGGGAGGAGATGGGGTGGTTCGTGGGGGGGAGGTGTTGTGTGTGTGTGTGTGTGTGTTTGTGTGTGTTGGGTGGGTAGGTGTGTGTGTGTGTGTGTGTGTGTGTGTGTGTGTGTGTGTGTGTGGTGTGTGTGTGTGTGTGTGTGTGTGTGTGTGTGTGTGTGTGTGTGTGTGCTCCTTGAGCATGTGTGTGTGTGTGTGTGTGTGTGTGTGTGTGTGTGTGTGCGTGTGTGGGCGTACCCTCATGCATGCCAGTGCCAGCGGGTGTGTGTGTGCTCACACCCAGATCCCTATATTTTGGTCTGTAACTCAGGAACGTTTAATGCTGCTGCCTTCAAATTTCGTGGCTTTGTCAATAAACATCTGTCTTACACATCCACAAAAAATATGTGTTTTGTGTTTTTCAAAAACAAAAGTGTTTTAATAAGCCGAAAAACACCTGAGTATGTGGTGAGTGTGTACACACCCACACTCTGAAAGAGGCCATTATCATTACAACATTAGAATGAGGTCACTATCCTGTGAGGCTCCCTACATCCTGGCTGCTAGGACACCTGTCCTTGTTCTGGGGATTTTTTGCTCCCTTCTAAGCTGTGGTGGCACATGAATTGATAGTACTTTCAGAGAATGAGGCAGCAAATCAAGTGTGTGTGTGTGTGTGTGTGTGTGTGTGTGTGTGTGTGTGTGTGTGTGTGTGTGTGTGTGTGTGGTGTGTTTGTTTTTGTGTGTGTTACATGCATGCATACAAGCACAAGCATGTGTGCACACGTGTATGTGTTTGTCTGTGGGTGTGCATATGTGCATATGCATGTATGTGTGCATGCATATGTGCATGTGCATGCATTCATGATTGTGTGTGTGTCCATGTGTATGTACGCATGCATGTGCCCTCCCTATATATGCTGGCCCCTAGAGAAGCTGAGGTCTCTGATGCCTCACTCCCCTACTGACCACATAGGTTACGGGACACCTTTACCTTTTACTTTATAGACCTCTGAGGACTGTCTGTATCTGGACATCTTCACGCCCAAAGCAGCCTCTCCTGGCAACTCCACTGGTCACTCGGTCATGGTCTTTCTCCATGGCGGGAACTTTGACCTCTTGGCCGGCTCCTCGCCTCTCTTTGATGGTCGCACACTGGCCGGCACCAAAGACGTCATTGTGGTCAACGTCAACTATCGTCTGGGTGATTACAGAGAGAAAGAGAGAGATGGGGGAGGGAGGGAGGGAGAGAGAGGGGGAGAGAGAGAGAGAAGGGAGGGAGGGGGGTGGGAGGGAGGGAGGGAGGGAGGGAGAGAGAGAGAGAGAGAGAGAGAGAGAGGAGAGAGAGAGAGAGAGAGAGAGAGAGAGAGAGAGAGAGAGAGAGAGAGAGAGAGAGAGAGAGAGAGAGAGAGAGGAGAGAGAGATTTGATTTCATTTCATTTGATTTGATTTGATTTGATTTGATTTGATTTATTCTTTTATATCGAGGATAATGGAATGAGTGTTCATAAGTATTCATGTGTATAATGGAATAAGTATATGTGTATGATCTCTTTCAAAAAGAGGAACATGATTTAACATATGCACTAGTTGTATGCTGCAGTCGAACACGGGCCTCGGTTTATAGTCTTAATTAATTTAATCGAGGGACTTTTGGGGAGAGTGGAGTCTGTACTGATGCTAACTCCAGGGGAAAAGTCCCCTTGAACGGGATTTGAACCCGGGTCATCAAATTGCGAGCGCAATGTTCTAACCACCAGACAAACTGACGGGGGTGGGGGTACATTTTGCCAGGAGCCCTTGGATTCCTGGTGACGGGAGAAAGTGTGGATGATGCCCGCGGTAACTATGGGATTCTGGACCAGCTTCAAGCCTTGAAATGGGTGAACGCCAACATCAAAGCTTTTGGCGGGGACCCCGCTAAGGTACTGTAACTGTGCTGTATAGTGAGTCTGATTTCTTCTTCCTCTTCTTCTTCTTCGGTTTTTTTTTTTCCTTCTTCTTCTTCTTCTTCTTCTTCTTCTTCTTCTTCTTCTTCTTCTTCTTCTTCTTCTTCTTCTTCTTCTTCTTAATTCTTCGCAGTTCTTTTTCTTCGCAGTTCTTCTTCGCAATTCTTCTTCCTCTCACTGGTTTTATATCCATTCACGACAAAGTGATTTAGACAATGGTACATTCACGTTAAGAATGTACAGAAAAGGGGATGGACGGAAAGGTGAAAGAATGAAGAATGTAATGAATGGTGATAAGTGTATAAAATTTCATTTACAGTAACTGTCCTACTGGTGACTGGCAAATACTTTCTGCAACTGATAGTAGGACATGCGACTTGGAATCATACAGGACACCTTGGATGTTTCCATATTTTTTTCTTAGATTCATCCCTTTGCTTTTATACGAGGCAATGAGCACAGGGCAATCAACCAATATATGATGGACTGATATGGTAGCAGAAAAAAAAAATGATGCAGAAAACTTTTTTTGAATATTTAGTAAAAGTCTGATTTTCTGGTTGCCTCACCCTCTGCAATGCTCCTGTCTTCTTGTCTATCTATGTCACTCTTTCCGTGTTCACAGTCCCTGACCATATCTAGGCTTATCATGTTACATCTTTAGGGTCGGAAATCCACGAGGAGCTTCTCTTCAGGACCGGGCCCTGCCCTGCTGTTGGGCCTCTTTGGTGGTGTTCAGTGGTGCCTGTTCTGAGCTAGCATGCGGAGGACATCGACATCACCTATCAAGCCTCCTACTAACCCACAATAATAGCATAGTCGCGGAGCCAGACTGAGTGAAATGTCCAACTGGGGTGATGACCACCACACCATCCCTCTAAAGACGTTTTTTTTTCTTTAACCTTCGAAAGATTTGATACAAGTCAACAGACCGGCACAAAAATGTATGGGG
>CM060330.1:34361420-34373510 GCA_030674155.1 Stramonita haemastoma
ATTTCACTTTTCTTTAATTTTTGTATCTTTTTTATTTTATTTTATTCAATACCATTTTATGTCACAGCAGATTTCTCTGCATGAAATTCGGGCTGCTCTACCCAGGGAGAGCGCATCGCCACAAGTGCAGCGCCTACCCACTATTATTATCATTTTTAATGTATATGTACAGCCCTGAGCCGCCCTGGGGACTCCAACTCCCTGATTTTTCCTCAGGGATGGTGTCTAAACACAATACCTGTGTGCATGCTGGTTTTTATAATTTTGTCATCCGCTCCTACCGGCACACATTGGCCTGCTCTTCTGAAAAGCGGAACGTGGTTTCAACCATAAAAACGAAGAGCTGATCGTGTGTGTGTGTGTGTGTGTGTGTGTGTGTGTGTGTGTGTGTGTGTGTGTGTGTGTGTGTGTTTGCAGACTTTTCACTGCAAGTGGGTTGAAGACGGGGAAATAGGTATAGAAGGCTGGACGCAAAGAATAGAAGTTTGCATGTAAGTTTCAACTCCTGTGTGTGTGTACATATTTGATGTATGGTAGTTTCTGTGTGTTGGAAGAATTATGGTTTGTGATGTATTGTTGCTTTGGTGTTTTTGATGAATGCCTGTTTCTGTTGTACTGTTGTTTGTGTATTGGATGTGTATATGGTTATGATGTTCAGCAGTGCCCTTATGGTCTACAAGACGACTAAATAAATGAAGGTGAAGTGAAGATGTTTGTGATTTGTCCTTATTTTCATGTGATTGGTATGTGCCTATTTCTAATATGTACTTGGTTCTGTGTTTGATAGAAGTGTGTTTCTGATGACAATTTCTGTATGTGCAGAGTGGGTGTGAAGACATCTTGTGAGGGGAAGCAGGATCAATGTTCCAGAGTTTCTACACCACTGGATGGGGAAGTATGGACAATATATTTTTCACAGAAAGGTACAATAGTCACTGCAGTTCTCCCCACAAATTATTCATAGTTGTTAGGGCAGAATCATTTATGATGTTGGTTTTTTAAAAGGAATAGCTTATACTTTTTAAAATTTATTATTTAAAGTACTAAAAAACAAAACAGGATTTTAATATTCTGTATAGAATAGGAAACTGTGAAACTTATCAGCTACAACTCTTCTTAGAAGCTGCTTCAGATCAGGCTTGCTGTGCCTTGGTAGTTTATGTTGACATCAAATGGTATTGTGTGTGTGCATGGATACATGCATGTGTATGTGTCTGTGTGTGTTTCGGGGAGGGGGGGGGGGGCGTTTGTTGTTACTATATTGTTTCTCAGACTTTATTTTTACATGTCCTTTTTGTGTGTTCACAGGTGTGGTGTACGGAGACAACTGACAACCATGTGGGATGATGAGTTAAGTATTTTGTCTGTGCATCCGCTAGTGTGTATGGTTGGTGTGTGGGTTGTTGTATATTATCATAAGTGTTGGTGTACACAAGTGTTTTGTGTAGGTATACCTGAATGTAAGGAGAGGGATTGATATATTTGCGTGTGTGTGTTGGGAAGGGGAGAGACGGGGGTTGATATTTAGCATACATTATTTGGGACTTGATTTATGTGTGCTCAGTCTGTGTGTGCAGAGGAATTGTGTATCCACCAACTGGTAGATGCTTTCAGCTGCACTAAGAGTTAGTGCTTTTGTGTGGGGATTTTTTTTGGGGGGGGGGTGGGGGGGTTCAGTCATTACTTGTGGTATGTATATTTTTCGCTTATTTGCTGATGCCGACTCTAGCACTGGTTTGCCATGGTGTTGCCTTTTTGTCAAAGTATCGCCACGATACATCCACCCTGTTGTTGATTGTTGTTTGTTGCTTCTTTTTTCTAATAATTTCACAGGTTTAAAGTACACACAGTTAACCTACCTTTTCTAATTTTTCATTTTTTTGATGATGTTTCACTTCAGCCTATTTTTGCACACATGTTAAAATACTTGCTGATAAACTTGGTATGTTGTACTCATTTTATGAATATGTGGCAGGTTGTTGTGAATGAATGAAATTGTGTATCCACCATAAAAACAAAGAGCTGATCATATGCGTGTGTGTGTTCACAGACTTTTCACTTCAAGGGGGTTGAAGATGGGGAAATAGGTATAGAAGGCTGGACACAAGGAATAGAAGTTTGCGTGTAAGTTACAAATCCTTTGTGTGTGTACATATTTGGCGTGTGGTTGTCTTTGTGTGTTGGAAGTATTCTTGTTTGTGATGTATAGTTGCTTTGGTGTTTTTAATGAATGCGTGTTTCTGTTGTACAGTTGATAGTGTATTGGATGTCTATATGTTTCTGATGTTCAGCAGTGCCCAAATGGTGTACAAGACTACGAAATAAGTAAAAGTGAAGTAAAGATGTTTTTTATTTGTCCTTATTTTCCTGTGATTGGTGTGCCTATTTCTGCTGTGTAGTTGGTTAGACTGTGTTTGATGGAAGTGTCTCTGATGACAATTTCTGTATGTGCAGAGTGATGGTGAAGACATTTCTGAAGGGAAGCAGGATTGATGTACCAGAGTTTCTACATCACTGGACAGGGAAGCATGGACGATACATTTTTTCCAGAAAGGTACAGTAGTCACTGAAATTCTCCCCATGAATTATTGAAAGTTGTTAGTGAAGAATCATTTTGATGTTGGTTTTTAAAAGGAATTAATTGTACCTTTTAAAATTTATTTAAAATACTGAAAAACAAATCAGGATTTAATATATTCTGTATAGAATAGGAAACTGTGAAACTTATGAGTGGCAATTCTTAAAAGAAGCTGGTTCACATCAGGCTTGTTGTGTCTTGGTAGCTTATGTTGAAATCAAATGGTATAGTGTGTATGCATGCATGTGTGCTTTTCTATGCCTGTGTGTTGGGGGAGGGGGGTCATTTGTTGTTACTATAATATTTCTTAGACTTTATTTTATTTTATTTTATCTATTTATTTATTTATATTGAGGATAATGGAATAAGCACTCATGTGCTTTTTTATATCCAGTCCCCATGTGAATGCAGTTTTTGTAAATCTTGTCATCTCTTCACACCGGCACACAATGGCTTACTCTTACGAAAAGTTGAACAGGATTTAACTTATGCGCAAGATGTTCTGCGTGTGTTCGCACACCGGGCCTCGGTTTACAGTCTCATCCGAAAGACTTTTGGGGAAAAGCAGAGTCTGCACTGATGTTTAACTCCAGGGGAAAATCCCCTCGAACAGGAATCAAACTCGGGTTGTTAAATTGTGATCGCAGTGTTCTGATCACTAGGCTATCCTGTCCCTCTATTTTTACATGTCCCTTCCTGTATGTTTACAGGTCTGGTGTAGGGAGACATCTGAAGAAAATGTGGAGTGATGAGTTAAGTATTTTTTCTGTGCATCTGCTAGTGTGTATGGTTGGTGTGTGGGTTGTTGTTTATTATCATAAGTGTTGGTGTACACAAGTGTTTTGTGTAGGTATGTATACATGAGTGTAAGGATAAGGATTGATATATTTTTTTGTGTGTTGGGAGGGGAGAGATGGGGGTTGATATTTAGCATACATTATTTGGGACTTGATTTATGTGTGCTCAGTGTGTGTGTGGACAGGAATTGTGTATCCACCAACTGGTAGATGCTTTCAGCTGCACTGAGAGTTAATGCTTTTGTGGGGGGATTTTTTTTTGGGGGGAGGGGGTTGGGGGGGTCAGTCATTACTTGTGCCAAGTTGTGGTATGTATATTTTTCGCTTATTTGCTGATGCTGACTTTAACACTGGTTTGCCATGGTGTTGCCTTGTTGTTAATGTATCGCCATGATACATCCACCTTGTTGTTGATTGTTGTTTGTTGGTTCTTTTTTCTAATAATTTCACAAGTTTGTCCAAATGGTCTACAAGAGGACGAAATAAGTAAAAGTGAAGATGTTTTTTATTTGTCCTTATTTTCATGTGATTGGTGTGCCTATTTCTGCTGTGTACTTGGTTCTGTGTTTGATAGAAGTGTGTTTCTGAGACAATTTCTCAAGTAACTGCAATGCTTCCCACAAATTATTCAAAGTTGTTAGGGTAGAATCATTTTGATGTTGGTTTTCAAAAGGAATAGTTTTTACCTTTTAGAATTTATAAAAGTACTGAAAAACAGAACAAGATTTTAATATTCTGTATAGAATAGGAAACTGTTAAACTTACTTGTGGCAGTTCTTGAAGTGTGTTTCTGATGACATTTTCTGTATGTGCAGAGTGGGTGTGAAGACGTCTGTGAGGGGAAGCAGGATCAATGTTCCAGAGTTTCTACACCACTGGATGGGTAAGCATGGACAATACATTTTTTCCCAGAAAGGTACAGTAGTTACTGAAATTCTCCCCACAAATTATTCAAAGTTTTTAGTGAAGAATTGTTATGATGTTGATTTTTAAAGGAATAGTTTATACCTTTAAAAATTTATTATTTCAAGTTCTGAAAAGCAAAACAGGATTTAATATATTCTGTATAGAATGAGAAACTGAAAAATTAGAGCTACAATTTTTGAAAATAAGCTGGTTCAGATCAGGCATGTAATGTCCTGATAGTTTATGTTGACATCAAATGGTATTGTGTGTGTGCATGGATGGATACATGTGTCTGTGTTCATTTATTTATTTATTTTTTGTTGAGGATAATGGAATAAGCACTCATGTGCTTTTTTACATCCAGTCCCCGTGTGTATGCAGTTTTGTAAATCTTGTCATCTGTTCTCACCGGCACATGATGGCCTACTCTTATGAAAAACATAACAGGATTTAATGTGTGTGCAAGATGTTCTGCATGCATTTGCACATGGGTCTCGGTTTTTAGTCTCATCCAAAAGACTTTGGGGGAAAGTGGAGTCAGCACTGATGTTAACTCTAGGGGAAAAATCTCCTCGAACGAGACTCAAACCTGGGTCGTCAAATTGTGAGCACAATGTTCTGACATAGGCTATCCCATCCCCATGTGTGTCTGTGTGTGTGTTGTTGGGGGTGGGGGTCCTTTTGTTTTTACTATATTATTTCACAGACTTTATTTTTCACAGACTTTATATTTCAGACTGTCAGACTTTATTTTTACATGTCTCTTCTTGTGTGTTCACAGGCCTGGTGTACGGAGACATCTGAAGACAATTTTGGATGATAAGTTAAGTATTTTGTTTGTGCATCTGCTAGTGTGTATGGTTGGTGTGTGGGTTGTTGTATTTTATCATTAGTGTTGGTGTACACAAGTGTTTTGTGTAGGTGTGTATTCATGAGTGTAAGGAGAGGGATTGATATATCTGTGTGTGTGTTGGAAGGGGGAGAGATGGGGATTGATATTAAGCTTACATTATTTGTGACTTGATTTATGTGTGTTCAGTTTGTGTGGACAGGAATTGTGTATCCACCAACTGGAGATACTTTTAGCTGCAGTAAGAGTTAGTACTTTTGTGGGGGGGGAATTTTTTTTTTTTGGGGGGGAGGTCGGTCATTACTTGTGGTATGTATATTTTTTGCTTATTTGATGATGCCGACTCTAGCACTGGTTTGCCATGGTGTTGCCTTGTTGTTAATGTATTACCATGATACATCCACCCTGTTGTTGATTGTTGTTTCTTTGTTTCTTCTTTGTTCTAATAATTTAACAAGTTTGAAATATTTACACACAGTTATACTACCTTTTCTAATTTTTCATCTTTATGATGATTTTTCACTTCAGCCTATTTTTGCACACATGTTAAAATACTCGCTGATAAACTTGGTATGTTGTACTCATTTTATGAATTGTGGCAGGTTGTTGTGAATAAATGAAATTGTGTATCCACCATAAAAACAAAGAGCTGATCATATGTGTGTGTGTGATCACAGACATTTCACTTCAAGGGAGTTGAAGACAGGGAAATAGGTATAGAAGGCTGGACACAAGGAATAGAAGTTTGCATGTAAGTTTTAATTCCTTGTGTGTACGTATTTGGCGTGTGGTTGTTTTTGTGTGTTGGAAGAATTCTTGTTTGTGATGTATAGTTGCTTTGGTGTTTTTAATGAATGCGTGTTTCTGTTGTACAGTTGATAGTGTACTGGATGTGTATATGTTTCTGATGTTCAGCAGTGGCCCTATGGTGTACAAGGTGACGAAATAGGTGAAGGTGAAGTGAAGATGTTTGTGATTTGTCCATATTTTCATGTGATTGGTGTGTGCCTATTTCTGCTGTGTAGTTGGTTCTGTGTTTGATAGAAGTGTGTTTCTGATACAATTTCTCAAGTCACTGTAATGCTCCCCACAGATTATTTAAAGTTGTTCTCCCCACAGATTATTTAAAGTTGTTAGGGTAAAATCAATTTGATGTTGGTTTTCAAAAGAAATAGTTTTTACCTTTTAAAATTTATAAAAGTACTGAAAAAACAGAACAGGATTTTAATATTCTGTATAGAATAGGAAACTGTGAAACTTGTGGCAGTTCTTGAAGTGTGTTTCTGATGACATTTTCTGTATGTGCAGAGTGGTGGTGAAGACATCTGTTAGGGGAAGCAGGATTGATGTTCCAGAGTTTCTACACCACTGGATGGGTAAGCATGGACAACACATTTTTTCCCAGTAAGGTACAGTAGTCACTGAAATTCTCCCCACAAATTAGTCAAAGTTGTTAGTGAAGAATCATTTTGATATTAGTTTTTAAAAGGAATAGTTTATACCTTTGAAAATTCATTATTTAATGTTCTGAAAAGCAAATCAGGATTTTAATATTCTGTGTAGAATGAGAATCTGAAAAATAAGAGCTACAATTTTTACAGACAAGCTGGTCCAGATCAGACATGTTATGTCCTGATAGTTTATGTTGACATCAATGGTATGTGTGTGTGCATGGGTGCATACATGTGTCTGTGGTCATTTACTTTTTTTATTCTATGTTGAGGATAATGGAATAAGCACTCGTGTGTTTGTTTTTACATCCAGTCCCCGTGTGTATGCAGTTTTGTAAATCTTGTCATCTGTTCTCACCAGCACATGATGGCCTACTCTTACGAAAAGCATAACAGGATTTTATGTGTGCGCAAGATGTTCTGCGTGCGTTTGCACATGGGCCTTGGTTTATAGTCTCGTCCGAAAGACTTTTGGGGAGAGTGGAGTCAGCACTGATGTTAACTCCAGGGGAAAAATCTCCTTGAATGGGAATTGAACCCGGGTCCACAGCTGTCGGTTTTCCCCACTCTCAGCTCCTCTCAGCGGCTAATTATCCCATCCCAGCTGTGGCCGGCTGGTGCTATTTATAGAAGGAGCTGACTACACATGTACTAGGTAAAAGGAAAGAGTGCGCTAAATTTAGCACTCTTGATTAGGGCCTACTGAGTGATGTTGGATTTGTGCACTGTGGGTCGTCATATTGCGAGCATAATGTTCTGACCTAGGCTATCCTGTCCCCATGTGTGTCTCTGTGTGTGTTTTTTTTTTTTTTTTTTGGGGGGGGTGTTCCTTTTGTTGTTACTATATTATTTCTCAGAGTTTATTTTTCACAGACTTTATATTTCAGTCTGTCAGACTTTATTTTTACATATCCATTCCTGTGTGTTCACAGGCCTGGTGTACGGAGACATCTGAAGACAATTTTGGTTGATAAGTTAAGTATTTTGTCTGTGCATCTGCTAGTGTGTAGGGTTGGTGTGTGGGTTGTTGTATATTATCATAAGTGTTGGTGTACACAAGTGTTTTGTGTAGGTATACCTGAGTGTTAAGGAGAGGGATTGATATATTTGTGTGTGTTGGGAGGGGGAGAGATGGGGGTTGATATTTAGCATACATTATTTGGGACTTGATTTATGTGTGTTCAGTTTGTGTGCACAGGAATTGTGTATCCACCAACTGGAGATGCTTTCAGTTGCACTAAGAGTTACTGCTTTTGTGTGGGAATTTTTTTTTTTTTTTGGGGGGGGGGGGGGTGGTCAGTCATTACTTGTGGTATGTATATTTTTCGCTTATTTGCTGATGCCAACTTTAACACTGGTTTGCCATGGTGTTGCCTTGTTGTTAATGTATTACCATGATACATCCTTCTTGTTGTTGATTGTTGCTTGTTGCTTCTTTTTTCTAATAATTTAACAAGTTTGAAATACACACAGTTATATTTTTCTAATTTTTCATCTTTTTGATGATGTTTCACTTCAGAGTATTTTAGCACCCATGTTAGAATACTTACTGATAAACTTGGTATGTAGTACTCAATTTATGAATTGTGCCAGGTTGTTGTAAATAAATGAAATTGTGTATCAACCATAAAAACAAAGAGCTGATCATATGTGTGTGTGTGTGTTCACAGACTTTTCACTGCAAGGGGGTTAAAGACGGGGAAATAGGTATAGAAGGCTGGACACAAGGAATAGAAGTTTGCATGTAAGTTACAATTCCTTTGTGTGTGTACATATTTGGTGTATGGTTGTTTTTGTGTGTTGGAAGAATTGTGGTTGGTGATGTATAGTTCCTTTGGTGTTTTTAATGAATGCGTGTTTGTGTTGTACAGTTGATAGTGTACTGGATGTATGCATGTTTCTGATGTTCAGCAGTGCCCCTATGGTGTACAAGATGACGAAATAGGTGAAGGTGAAGTGAAGATGTTTGTGATTTGTCCATATTTTCATGTGATTGGTGTGTGCCTATTTCTGCTGTGTAGTTGGTTCTGTGTTTGATAGATGTGTGTTTCTTATACAATTTCTCAAGTCACTGCAGTGCTCCCCACAAATTATTCAAAGTTGTTAGGGTAGAATCATTTTGATGTTGGTTTTCAAAAGGAATAGTTTTTACCTTTTAGAATTATTAAAAGTACTGAAAAACAGAACAAGATTTTAATATTCTGTATAGAATAGGAAACTGTGAAACTTACTTGTGGCAGTTCTTGAAGTGTGTTTCTGATGACATTTTCAGTATGTGCAGAGTGGGTGTGAAGACGTCTGTGAGGGGAAGCAGGATCAATGTTCCAGAGTTTCTACACCACTGGATGGGTAAGCATGGACAATACATTTTTTCCCAGAAAGGTACAGTAGTCACTGAAATTCTCCCCATGAATTATTCAAAGTTTTTAGTGAAGAATTGTTTTGATGTTGATTTTTAAAGGAATAGTTTATACCTTTAAAAATTTATTATTTCAAGTTCTGAAAAGCAAAACAGGATTTAATATATTCTGTATAGAATGAGAAACTGAAAAATTAGAGCTACAATTTTTGAAAATAAGCTGGTTCAGATCAGGCATGTAATGTCCTGATAGTTTATGTTGACATCAAATGGTATTGTGTGTGTGCATGGATGGATACATGTGTCTGTGTTCATTTATTTATTTATTTTTTGTTGAGGATAATGGAATAAGCACTCGTGTGCTTTTTTACATCCAGTCCCCGTGTGTATGCAGTTTTGTAAATCTTGTCATCTGTTCTCACCGGCACATGATGGCCTACTCTTATGAAAAGCATAACAGGATTTAATGTGTGCGCAAGATGTTCTGCGTGCATTTGCACATGGGTCTCGGTTTTTAGTCTCATCCAAAAGACTTTTGGGGAAAGTGGAGTCAGCACTGACGTTAACTCCAGGGGAAAAATCTCCTCGAACGAGACTCAAACCTGGGTTGTCAGATTGTGAGCACAATGTTCTGACATAGGCTATCCCATCCCCATGTGTGTCTGTGTGTGTGTTGTTGGGGGTGGGGGTCCTTTTGTTGTTACTATATTATTTCACATACTTTATTTTTCACAGACTTCATATTTCAGACTGTCAGACTTTATTTTTACATGTCTTTTCTTGTGTGTTCACAGGCCTGGTGTACGGAGACATCTGAAGACAATTTTGGATGATAAGTTAAGTATTTTGTTTGTGCATCTGCTAGTGTGTATGGTTGGTGTGTGGGTTGTTGTATGTTATCATTAGTGTTGGTGTACACAAGTGTTTTGTGTAGGTATGTATTCATGAGTGTAAGGAGAGGGATTGATATATTTTTGTGTGTGTTGGGAGGGGGAGAGATGGGGATTGATATTAAGCTTACATTATTTGTGACTTGATTTATGTGTGTTCAGTTTGTGTGGACAGGAATTGTGTATCCACCAACTGGAGATACTTTTAGCTGCAGTAAGAGTTAGTACTTTTGTGGGGGGAATTTTTTTTTTGGGGGGGGGAGGGGGGAGGTCGGTCTTACTTGTGGTATGTATATTTTTTGCTTATTTGATGATGCCGACTCTAGCACTGGTTTACCATGGTGTTGCCTTGTTGTTAATGTATTACCATGATACATCCACCCTGTTGTTGATTGTTGTTTCTTTGTTTCTTCTTTGTTCTAATAAGTTAACAAGTTTGAAATATTTACACACAGTTATACTACCTTTTCTAATTTTTCATCTTTATGATGATTTTTCACTTCAGCCTATTTTTGCACACATGTTAAAATACTCACTGATAAACTTGGTATGTTGTACTCATTTTATGAATTGTGGCAGGTTGTTGTGAATGAATGAAATTGTGTATCCACCATAAAAACAAAGAGCTGATCATATGTGTGTGTGTGTTCACAGACATTTCACTTCAAGGGAGTTGAAGACAGGGAAATAGGTATAGAAGGCTGGACACAAGGAATAGAAGTTTGCATGTAAGTTACAATTCCTTTGTGTGTGTACGTATTTGGCGTGTGGTTGTTTTTGTGTGTTGGAAGAATTCTTGTTTGTGATGTATAGTTGCTTTGGTGTTTTTAATGAATACCTGTTTGTGTTGTACAGTTTATAGTGTACTGGATGTGTGCATGTTTCTGATGTTCACCAGTGCCCCTATGGTCTACAAGGTGATGAAATAGGTGAAATGAAGATGTTTGATTTGTCCATATTTTCATGTGATTGGTATGTGCCTATTTCTGCTGTGTAGTTGGTTCTGTGTTTGATAGAAGTGTGTTTCTGATACAATTTCTCAAGTCACTGTAATGCTCCCCACAAATTATTGAAAGTTGTTAGGGTAGAATCATTTTGATGTTGGTTTTCAAAAGGAATAGTTTTTACCTTTTAAAATTTATTATTTAAAGTACTGAAAAACAGAACAAGATTTTAATATTCTGTATAGATTGTCCATGTTTCGCTGCCATAAAGGAGAGTGCTGACAATGCAGGTGTTGTACACTGCCATCTTGGTGGAAATTGTCAGCTTTGGGTTCTCCCAGACGCGGGTGGTCAGGCGTCCTAAGGTTGTAGCTGCCTTGCCGATAAACACCCCAAAAATATTTAACTACAACATTTGTATGACAAACCCTAACAATGAAATATACTCAAAAGGAACTAAAGAAAATACTAAAATAATCGTAATTTTATTAATAATAATAGAATAAAAAAGAATGCACTGTAAGACTCACTCATATATGTACACACGCACACACACATGTGCGCATGCACACACGCACAAGTATATACACGCACATGCATGCACTGAGTTTTTTAAAATTTTAAAACAGAAAAAAATTAAAGCATAAAATGTCAAACAGTGATACCAGTTACAGTATCATCCATTGTACATTCATACTTTATATATTAAAAGAAATTAACCAATAAAACTTAACACAAACAAACAACAAAAAGTAACAGAACACCCTAAAAATTTATATTCATTCCATAACAATCAAACCAACCAAAATTTCAAACTAGTGAATCAACCATATCAATAGTGATAATGTTACAAAAGTCAATTCGGATGACACTATAAACCAAGGCCCTGTGTGTGAATGCACACAGAACATCATGCTCACACATTAAAACCCCATTCCGCCTTTTGGAAAAGCAGGCCATCATGTGCCGGTAGGAGCAGTTGTTAAAATTATAAAAAAAAACCAGCATGCACACAGGTGTTGTGTTTAGACACCATCCCTGAGGAAAAATAGGGGAGTTGGGGGCTGTATATGGTAACATTCTGGTGGCTCCTGCGACGGTACTGGAACCATTTGTATCGGTCATTGCCTTTTCAGTGGATCATTCCAGTGGCGTGGAGAGGGGGGGGGGGGGGGGTCTGCTACATGGGTAACAGTTTGCCCTCCATACTTTCTTACCCAGGCTTTGCGCTTTAAAAGACTAGAGCACAACTCTATTGTCTTCAGAGACCGATGGGTGCCTACTACTACTAATGTTACAATAATATGAAAATCAC
>CM060330.1:34373610-34406110 GCA_030674155.1 Stramonita haemastoma
ATGCGATTATTGTAAATTTTGTAAGTAATTCCCATTAAAGTTGTGCACAAGTTGTTCTGTGGCTTTAATACATGGAGCCTCAGATTATATCTTTTTGACCGGAAGCTCTGATGAGAATTTTATTTGGCAAGTTATGTCTGGCTGAGGTGTGTACCAGATTGATGGGCGCTTTCAGATTGCCATGCGTGCGTGGTGCCCGACGTTTTGATATTGTGTTGTGATATGTTTATTAAACAGGACTTGTTACATGTATGGTTTATAACCAATGGCTTCTTCCCTGTGGGCTGAGCGTATTGAAATAAAATGTAGATTGTTATTCAGCCTGGTTATATATGTAATATTAGAGCGACATTCAATGTTATATAGTGCATCTGAATGTGCTATTGAGCCACGTCAATGTTATTCAGCTTCTGTTAGTCGTTTTAAGTGTTAGTATGTGTTCGCAATATACCTAGATGCGTTACTAGAGTCCATAATATAATGTATTTAGCTGGTTAACTCTGCACATGTTCATTATGAAATGTTAGCATTTTATATGCCCATCATCATAGAGATGTATATTATACATGTCCATCTTGTCTTTCTTTTTTTTTCCTTAAATATCTGCAACATCTCAGAGATTTGCATTTTCAGAGATCTCTTTCCTATTATGCGCGACAACAGATTTTAAATCCTCCTTAAATCTATTTACTTTATTTAGATGTGCATCCTATTTTAGATGCCTTTGTCCTACATGTATTGAAGTCTGCATTTGAAACTGTTTGGAACACTCCTTCAGATTCATCTGAAATCTCCATTTTCATTCTCAGGTGTCTGTCTTTTTATCAGGTGTCAGGCGTTTTGTTGTTGTTTTTAACTTTATCTATACATCACTATGTAGACAACTTATATTTAGTCATGTGGCACATTTTTTGTCTGTATTTGTCAGTAATTACATGTGAGCAATGATTACAATTGTCTGTTGTAAATATCAGCATTTAGATACATTCTACATCAATGATCAACTCAGTATTTTGGACATTTGTATTTCACATTTATATTTCAATTTCTTTTGTCTGCATTTTTAAGTAGGCCTATATCTTGACATTAGTATTTCATAAACTTTCAAAATCTGCATTAAAATTTTATACCTTGGATGTCTTATTTCAGAAACGTTTAAAATCTGCATTTTACACCTTGGACATCTTATTTCAGAAATGTTTAAAATCTGCATTTTACACCTTGGACATCTTATTTCAGAAATGTTTAAAATCTGCATTTTACACCTTGGACATCTTATTTCAGAAATGTTTAAAATCTGCATTTTATACCTTGGACGTCTTATTTCTGAAATGTTTAAAATCTGCATTTTATACCTTGGACATCTTATTTCAGAAATGTTTAAAATCTGCATTTATACCTTGGACGTCTTATTTCTGAAATATTTAAAATCTGCATTTTATACCTTGGACATATTATTTCAGAAATGTTTAAAATCTGCATTTTATACCTTGGTTGTCTTATTAATTTTCAAAATGTTTACAATCTGCATTTTATACCTTGGATGTCTTTGATTTCAGAAATTTTTAAAAGCTGCATTTTATGCCTTGCACGTCTAATTTCAGAAATGTTTAAAACCTGCATTTTTTTTTATCTTGGGCGTCTTATATCAGAAATGTTTAAAATCTGCATTTTATATCTTACAAGTCTTATTTCAGAAATGTTTAATATCTGCATTTTATACCTCGAGACGTTCTATTTCAGAAATGTTTAAAATCTGTATTCTATATCTTGCACATATTTCAGAAATGTTTAAAATCTTCCATTTCTATCTTGGATGCATTTAAAAAATGTTTAAAATCTACATTTAAATGTATTTCAGAGATCTCTGCATTTCAGAAACATTTACAATCTACATTTATATCTTGGACGTCTGTTTTTCAGAAGCTTGTATTCAGATGTCTGTATCATGATTATCTCTTATCAGATATCTCTACTTTTGCAGCCTACATTTTAATGTCTCTTCATTCTTTCTTTCATTTCATGGATAATGGAATAAGCACTCGTGTGCTTCTTACTCTCAGTCCCCGAGTACATTTTGTCATCTGTTGGGAGTGGGGGGGGGGGGGGGGGACAGCCTAAATTTCATACAGAGAAATTTGCCACAGCAACAGGTGTGGCAATTAAATACCAAAAATATGAATTAAAAAATTTCCCCCAAAATGTACTCTGCTACACCACTCCAGGGGCAGGGTGGGATCAATTGACAGTGTTCATTCTGACTGTGATCTGACTGCAGGTTACAGTCACAACTAAGGGGACAGGCCCATTCTTTAATGCCCACTCCACTTCCCTAAAGTCTTTCCCATGAAACTATACACCAAAGTCCCATTTGCAAACACACTGCAGAAAATTTTGTTCCCACATTATAACCTGTTCCATGAGATGGAAGAGTAGGCCATTGTGTACTAATATGAACATTTGACAAAATTTTTTAACAGACACACCCACACCAGTACATTTGAACATCATCCCAAAGTCATAATGCACTTAACTTGCTGGTGGGCAAACCCTTTAACATACAAAAATCTCACCAATGGAGCTCGAGGACAGGAAAAAAAAACCAAAAGCCACTTTTCCGATTCTTCACCTATGACATACAGACATCTGGATACAAGCAGCTGAAGAACAGCAGTAGAATGCAACTGGTTGTAATGGATTGGTGTAACTGTCACTTTTCATTTTGATGTGGAAACTCTACATGTAGGACTTACCGATTCTTCTCTCCCTCTCTCTCTCTCTCCATACACACACACAACACACACACACACACACACTCAGGAACACAAAAACGCATGATAAACGTGTGTGCATGAACCCCCCTGTACAGAAACCACAAAATTTGTCAGCCATTTTTTAATGAGCACATCAAGTGAGGAGAGGGGGGCGTGTGTGGTTGTGGTTATAATGAAGACTTTTTTTTATTTCAGCAGTAAGGGTGGATGGAGGATGGTACAGACAACACTGCAGTGCACTGTGCTTGTACTACTACAATACACAACACTGCAATACACTACACTATACTGTTTCTGCAGGGAGAAATTTGTAGCACAACAGCAGTCTATGTCACAGTGGTGTTATGGGGCACGATGTGAATGTCAGTTCTTGTGGCCAGTGGCTGCTGATGCCTAGGTCTCTTCCATCATGGACACCGCCTGCACACATAATCATAAGTGACACACGTCAGTCACACACAACACTAGATTTTTTTTTAAATGTGTTGGGTTTTTTTTTTTTGAGTGATGTATTGTTGCTATTGTGGATTTGGCATATATTATTTTATATATGTCTGTCTCAAAGTGCAGCGACACACACACACACACAGGATTTTTTTTTTTAACTCACTCAGGACAGCCAGTTCTCTCCCTTGCTTTTCCCCATGGACAGCCCATTTGTAATGGTTTTTCAAAAAATCATACAAAATACAAAGCACACAGAAAGAAACTGAAATTTTCTGAACTTACGAATAACATACTGGGCTAGTGCATATCAAAAGATTGAAGCTCTTGCTTTAATATTTAAGCTTTGACAAGCTTGAAGAAAATACACTGAATTTTGTACTCTGTGTCACTACTCCCGTGTCCCCTAATCTCTTCAACCACAAAGACTTCGGAACACATGGAATCACCCGACAATGCTCTGCATTTGACCTTGGATAGGCTCACAAAGCTATAATAAGCTGTACTAGTCATAGTATCAATGTGGCTGCCACGTGAAAAATCTTCAAACAGCAAATGCGCTATAGTGGAGCCGTCCAAACCATTGCTTTACACTGATCTGCTACAACAGACGGCCGTCCTCTAAAAGTTAAAATTCATTTACTTCGAGGATAATGAAATACTCACTTGTGTGCTTTTTTTTTTACATCCAGTCCCCAAGTGCATGCAGCTTTTATAAATTTTGTCATCAATTCCCACCAGTACGTCTTCCGAAAAGCAGAACAGGTTTTAATATGTGCGCAAGATGTTCTGCGTGCGTTTGCAAATGGGATCTCGGTTTACAGTCTCATCTAAAGGACAGTTGGTTGGTTGGTTGGTTTGGGCGTTTTTGGTTTTTTTTTGGGGGGTGGGGGGGGGTGGAGTGGAGTTGGCATGATGTTAACTCCAGGGGAAAAATCCCTCTTCGACAAGATCTGAACCCAAGTCAGCAGATAACGAGCACATTTTGCAACACTCTAACCACCAGGCTATCCTGTCCCCCAGGGTTAGACACACTCACTCACACACACACACACAGGTGCTGCTGACAGAGGGGTTAACAATCCCTACTTGACTTCTGTCTGTCTGTCTCTCTCTATGTGATAAAATCCCCAAAGGAATGTGCACACACACCTCACAAACAGGGTTAAAAACAGTCACGGCTTCCAACTCATGACCAATAAAGCTACAGAGACACAAAAAAAAAAAAAAAAAAAAACCCAACCAAAAACACTAATGATAAATAAGAAAAGGAACAAACTATTCCTGCAAATTTAACAAATATGGAAAGGAAGAAAACAAATGGTTGATGTGATGATATTATGAATTGATTTTTTTCATGTTCTTTATTTTTTTTTAATCCAATTTAACAGGTTTTATCATGAATGTTCTGTTAGGTGTTAACTCACTCCGGACGGCCAGTTCTCTCCCTTGCTTTACCCCATGGACAGCCCATTCATAATGGTTTGTAAAAAATCATAAAAAATAAAACACACATAGAAAGAAAAATAAAAGTTTTTGAACGTATGAATAACATGCTGGGTTAGTACATATCAAAAGATTTAAGCTCTCACTTTAATATTTAAGCTTTCACAAGCATGAAGAAAATACTCTGAATTTTGTACTCCATGTCACTACTCCGTGTCCCCTGCTCTTCGCAACCAAACAAAGAGTTCGGTAGGGAAATACCTGACAACGCCCTGCATTTGACCTTGGATAGGCTCACGAAGCTATGTTAAGCTGCACTAGTCATAGTATCAATGCAGTGGCCATGTGAAAAATCTGCAAACAGCAAATCTGCAATAGCGGACAGGGACCGTTGCTTTACACTGATCCGCTATAGTATAGCAGACTGCCGTCCTCTGAGAGGGTTTTTCTTTTTTAATTTTGTTGTTGTTGTTGTCCTCTGAGAGTTAATGATGGGGTTATTAGTATTCTTATACATGTTATTGTCCTGGTTTGATAGTCTAGCCGACTGAGTTTTGTTATTTTTTAATTTATTATGTAGGGGTTCTTCATTGCTTGTAAAACTGTTCTTGTATTATCATCATTACTTTTGTTGTTTGATTATTTGTGCTCTTCCCTTCCTCCTTGATACCCCTCCCCCTCTAAGTGGTGAGGGGTGATTTTCATATTATTGTAACATTAGTAGTAGTAGTAGTAGGCACCCATCAGTCTCGGACTATGGAGTTGTGCTCTAGTCTTTTAGAGCGCAAAGCCTGGGTAAGTAAGTATGGGGGGCAAGCTGTTACCCATGCAGCAGACCCCTCCCTCTCCGCGCCACTGGAAAGGCAATGGTTCCAAATGGTACAAATGGTTCCAGAACGTCGCAGGAGCCACCAGAACGTTACCATATACAGCCCCAACCCCCGATTTTTCCTCAGGGATGGTGTCTAAACACATCACCTGTGTGCATGCTGGGTTTTTTTTTTTTTAATTTAACATCTGCTCCTACCGGCACACGATGGCCTGCTTTTCCAAAAGGCGGAACGGGGTTTTAATGTGTGCGCAAGATGTTCTGCGTGCATTCGCACACGGGGCCTTGGTTTATAGTCTCATCCGAATGACTTTTGTAACATTATTATCACTATTAATGTGGTTGATTCACTAGTTTGAAATTTTGGTTGGTTTGATTGTTATGGAATGAATATAAATTTTTAGGGTGTTTTGTTACTTTTTGTTGTTTGTTTGTGTTAGTGAATATAAATTTTTAGGGTGTTTTGTTACTTTTTGTTGTTTGTTTGTGTTAGTTTTATTGGTTAATTTCTTTTAATATATAAAGTATGAACGTACAAGAATTGATGATATTGTAACTGGTATAACTGTTTGACATTTTAAGCTTTAATTTTTTCCCGTTTTAAAATTTAAAAAACTCAGTGCATGCATGTGCGCGTATATACTTGTGCGTGTGTGCATGCCCATGTGTGTGTGTGTGTACTTGTATGAGTGAGTATTACAGTGCATTCTTTTTTATTCTATTATTATTAATATTATGATTATTATAGCATTTTCTTTAGTTCCTTTTAAGTTTATTTTATTGTTATGGTTTGTCATACTAATGATGTAGTTAATATTTTTGGGGTGTTTATCGGCAAGGCTGCTACGACCTTAGGACGCCTCACCACCCGCATGTGGGAGAACCCAAAGCTGACAATTTCCACCAAGATGGCAGTGTACAATGCCTGCATCGTCAGCACTCTCCTATATGGCAGCGAAACATGGACAACATACTCCAAACAGGAGCGCAAACTGAACAGCTTCCACCTGCGCTCTCTCTGTCGCATCCTCGGCATCCACTGGAGTGACAAAGTTACCAACGCTCAGGTCATCGAGGTTGCAGGTCTTCCCACCATGTACACACTCCTCAAACAACACACTCCGATGGCTCAGTCACGAGAAAAGGATGGAGGATGGACGCATTCCTAAAGCAGAGCGTAGAATTGGCAGAGAAAAAAAAAGAGGAAAGTAAGCCGGGGTCCAGGGGCCGCTTAGGCCCAGGTGGGGTGCAGGGGCAAAGCCCAGCTGGGGGGTCCAGGGGGGCAAAGCCCCCCGGCCGAAAATGATTTTTAGCATTTTAAAGGCAATTTGGAGGCCTCTCCAGGCACCATTTTGAGCAATGTGAGAAGCTTGTGTGTGTGTGTGTGTGTGTGTGTGTGTGTGTGTGTGTGTGTGTGTGTGTGTGTGTGTGTGTGTGTGTGTGTGTGTGTGAGTGAGAGATAGACACAGAGAGAGAGACAGACTCAGACTTTTAGACCTTCCATAAAGAACCACCAGAGCATGACAAACTTGTTTTAAAAAGATCCCTTCTGGGTAGCCTTAACATAAGTTTGTGTGTACAACTATGATGGTTAATGGAAAACATGGAGAGAGAGACAGACAGACAGACAGACAGACAGACAGACAGACAGACAGACAGATAAAAACAGTGTGTGAGAGAAATGAGGACATAAACATCCAGCAACTAATTGCAGAATTAAAAAAAGGGGATGTATGTATGTAATGATATCCAGGCATGGTACTGGAGGAAAAGCACTTTTCCCTGAAATGTAGTGGGGTCCAGGGGGCACTGCCCCCTCATGGGGTCAAGGGGCAGAGCCCCTTGTGGGGGTCAGGGGGCAACGCCCCCTGAAGCTGAAGGGTTTTTGACAATTCTAGCCTGTTTAAAGGCCTCTCCTTGAACTAATTTTAGTTTCCACACTAAGCAATTTCTGCCTAAAATAAACTCTCCAATTATGACTTTTCTGTCATTTCTTCAATCTGAAGGAAGTTCTACACTCAAGTAATCACATAGCAAAAATAAGTACATTTCTAGACAAATGTGCACAAATGCAGATAGAGGAAAAAAGAGAAAGAAAGGGCAGACACACACAGACAGAGAAACAGAGAGAGGGGGGGTGTAGAGAGAGAGAGAGAGAGAGAGAGAGAGAGAGAGAGATAGAGAGAGAGAGAGAGAGAGAGAGAGAGAGAGAGAGAGAGAGAGAGAGAGAGAGAGAGAGAGACAGAGACAGAGACAGAGACAGAGAGACAGACAGACAGACAGACAGACAGACAGACAGACAGGCAGGCAGACAGACAGACAGACAGACAGATAGACACCGCCAGAAAGAGAAAGGGCAGGCTGGTCACCTGCCGATTGTTATGATACTGCAAACATTTCTCTCTGACCCCATAGGCCTACACGCTGAAGGCAGCCCATGAAAGCCACCCCCCCCCCCCCTCTTCCTACCATCCCTCTTCACCCCTCTGCCTTAGGCTTACAGCTGCAACTGACACCCTTCTGTCAACAGATACCTAGTAGACTGGTGATGTAAAGAAGAGAAGGGAAGTACTGGGCATGGAAGCATCCTATCCCTTGACTGGTTCTCTGTGGGTTTCGTTATTTTTCTTTTCTTTTTTTTGTGCTTTTTTGTGCTTTTTTTGCGGCTTTCCGCAAATTCGCGGAGATGTACCATGCCTGATTATCCTATACTATGTCTGCCTGTTTATGTACACTTGTTCTGTTATTTTCTGAAGAAGATGCATAATGTTTTCTTCCCTGCTTGGATATCATGAGTGTTGTCCACAGCAGTATTTTTCTCTGTGTCAGTCTGCAAGAGTTGTATTTCCGCGGATGGAGTAGATCAGCTTGTGTTTTGCCTTTTGCAAAATTAATGGTCTTCAAGTGCTCTGTGGCCCTGGCTTGCATAGAGAATGTTGCACTGGCAAGCTTCGCAAAACGCTTTGCCTGCAGCATCCAGTTTGCCAATGTGCTCGCCAATCCACACATTTCGATCCCCAATCTTGACTTCAGTTCACCATCCACCCACTCCCATTTCCATGCATTTTTGCATCCTCTGTCATCATAAGCACGAGTCCGATCCACGATCGTTCTCCCGCATATGCTAGCCATTTTGAAATTTCATAGGCTTAGCCTAGCCCTTGATCGGCTTTAGCTACCGAGTCTAGTGAGTGAGAACTGAACCCTTTGACGGCACTCGCACCATTTGAGAATTTCATCTGGTTTCGTTGTTGTTTTTTCCCAGATTTTTTTTCCGCGGAAAGTTTTTTTTTTCCGCGGAAATCAGCTTTAAAAAAGCGGAAATCCGCGGAAACGCGGAGAATTCTACGCTCTGTAAAGATCTCCTGTATGGCGAACTTGCTTCTGGCAAGAGAAGCATTGGCCGCCCCTAACTGCGCTACAAAGACGTCTGCAAGTGTGACATGAAAGCCCTGGACATCAACACAGAGAACTGGGAGGTAGCGGCTGACCGCAGCAAATGGCGCAGCGTTCTCCACAAACAGCTGAAGTGTGGTGAAGAAAAGATCCACACAGCAGCAAACAAAAAGAGAGCCAAGCGGAAGGCATGTACTCCAGCCACTTCAAAAAGCCACATCTGCATCAGATGCGACAGACTGCCACTCCCGCACTGGACTGACCAACCACATCTGCATCAGATGCGACAAAGACTGCCACTCCCGCATTGGACTGACCAGCCACATCTGCATCAGATGCAACAGAGACTGGCACTCCTGCACTGGACTGACCAGCCACATCTGCATCAGACGCGACAGAGACTGCCACTCCCGCACTGGACTGACCAGCCACATCTGCATCAGATGCAACAGAGACTGCCACTCCCGCACTGGACTGACCAGCCACATGTGCATCAGATGCAACAGAGACTGCCACTCCCACACTGGACTGACCAGCTACAGCTGGCACTGTCGCTGAACAAACGACTTTCTTCTGGCAAAGAATCCATAGTCGACTGACGGAGGCCTACTACTGTACTACTATAATCAGTGTTGATTCTAGGATTTCAAAAAAGGGGGCCCAAGGGCCCCCTAAAATGGAAAAAAGGGGGCATTTGCCCCCCCCCCCCCCCCCCTTCCTTTCCCTAGGGGGACAAGTATTAAGTAGTATTTGCTCATAATACTATTACTACTCTAATTTCTGCTATTTTTCAAGGACGAGAGACAAAACAAACAGGACGGTATGTAGGCAGACAGGATTAAATATACACCTTACATATTGCAGCTAGTCTGTAGCATGATTTTCTGACACAAGAAAGTAAGAGAGAGGGGGTGGGGGTGGGGTTAAAGTTTTATTTCCAGATTGTGGTACATTCAGATGTAGAGGGACACATACTACATAGATATAGGAGGAGATGCATTATTTGTATACGAGACACAGAGACAGAGACATAGATAGACAGAGACACAGAGAGAGGAAGGAAGGGAAGGAGAGAGAGAGTCAAAGTCAAATTTGTATTTCCACATTCTGAGTTGGAGAGCTAGATCTAGATAATAAAAAAAATTTTAAAAAGAGGAGGCAAGAGCCAAAATCAGTCTGATCCCCCCCCCCCCCCCTTTTTTTTTTTGCTGATATAGAAGAGAGAGAGAGAGAGAGAGAGAGAGAGAGAGAGAGAGAGAGAGAGAGAGAGAGAGAGAGAGAGAGAGAGAGAGAGAGATGCGGGAGGGAGGGAGGGATGTCAAAAGTCAATTTTGTATTTCCAATCAGAGTCGGAGGGAAAACTAGATTTAGATCTAGATGAGAAAAGGGGTTAAAGCCAATATCAAAGTATTATCTTTTCCTCCCATATGGCACAGAGAGAGAGAGAGAGAGAGAGAAGAGAGAGGAGAGAGAGAGAGAGAGAGAGAGAGAGAGAGAGAGAGAGAGAGAGAGAGAGAGAGGGGGGGGGGGGGGATCAAAGTCAATTTAGTATTTCCAATTTCAGAGTTAGAGATCTAGATCTAGATGAGAAGAGAGATGATGCCAATATCAAAGTCTTGCCCCTCCCCCCTCCCCATGAGAGAGAGAGAGAGAGGGAAGAGAGAGAGAGAGAGAGAGAGAGAGAGAGAGAGAGAGAGAGAGAGAGAGAGAGAGAGAGAGAGAGAGAGAGAGATTTTCTGTTGGAAAAAGATCTAGATCTAGATGAGAAGAGAGGTGAAATCCAATATCAAAGTCATGTTTTTTCCTCCTGTACAGAGAGAGAGAGAGAGAGAGAGAGAGAGAGAGAGAGAGAGAGAGAGAGAGAGGAGAGAGAGAGAGAGAGAGAGAGAGAGAGAGAGAGAGAGAGAGGTGTCAAAGTTATTTTGATACATGGCCTATAGTCTACCCCATGCCGTCATCCTTCTTCTCAAGCCAGGGCTACTTGCCTGAAAAACCGCCTGGAAAACTCTTTGCTCTACCAGCTTTGAACCCTGCTGGATGTGGCGACTTCTTCTATCTTCTTAACGATCTTTGTCATTGTTTATAGTCCAGGCGAAATTGAGATAACCTTGTTCTGAGACATATATTAGGTTTTTTTGGTGATTCTAAAGGATTTTGGGGTGCTGAATCCAAATCCGTTGGAGGCCAAGTCGTAAATGTTGGGCATCTTGAGTTATTACGTAATATCCAAGATGGCCGCCACGGATTCAGAGAATTTTGAAAGTAAAGAATATTTGACTTATAAATTCAAATTAAATGTTTCCTAAGGCATTATTATTGATTAAATAACTGAAATGGGTTCATATTTCCTTAATTGTGCACTTTCATGCATAGATTAGTGATTTTTGCGTAATTTTTAACGTAATTTTCCTGTTTTCAAGGCAGACAAAAGATGCTTCCCTGGTTATAATAGGCATGCAGACTAGATAAAGCAAATAAATTAAAACAAATACAAACAAACATACAGGCAATCAAAACAAACAAACAAACAAAACTTATTCCAGTTATGAATAATTATTGGTTGCATGCGCAGGAAAATATGATTTAAAAAATCAGGTACATACGTCCAAATCCGATCAGCTCTCAGCTCTCGCACAGATCTACTCCACTTCATCATTTTCGGGGTCTCTGATGACAATTGTCATGGGGTTTTTGCACATAAAATATCCTTTGCACTTGCAGAATTCCGTGCAGGTCAGTGCTAATTTGGTGCAGGTGCACATGGTTGTACTGCATCCAGTCTTGCAGGTGCAGCTGATGAGATTCAAGACCTCGTCTGGTGCTGGTCATTGTCCCTGCAATCCATGCTGTGGAATGAGTGTGGACCCACACAGTTCCCAGCCACAGTTCAGAGGACTGATGTCTGGAGTTGTTGGATGTCCTGCTGCTTTCCACAGGGCCACCTGATAATGGGCTCGTAAACAGTGTGCTTCAAAGCTGGTCTTGGTTGGTGGCAGACTATTCAGTTTGGGAGCAATGTGTCGTTTCCCTTTTATTTTTTGCCTGAATATGTTAGCACACATGGTTTCCAGATCTGTTCCTTGCTCATGGTTGTACAGCATGGCAACAAAATCTAGGCTTGGATGTATGATGTCCCCCTTCTCTGCTGTCAGATCCCCAAGTCTCAAGAATCCATCAAATGAAGCAAGCTTCTTCAGCACAGTTAGCTTGCCAACACCAGAAAAGGAGGACACAGTGTCACAACCAGTGAGTGCATGAGCACAGAGAAGGTTTGGCATGATCTTTGCGTGTGCTCTGATGACTTCATTCACGCTAATAATGGATTTGCCTGAACTGCATGACTCCATGGTCAGAAGAAGGTCTTCAGGTAACCCATTAGTTCTGCAATACAAATGGTGAGCCAAAATCACAAGGACATCTGTGTCGTCAGAAATCACCCTGATGGATTTGTGTCCATGCCTTGCTTCTTGAAGCATATGATGTGCCATCAACACATCAGCCTCCTCATGGTGGACAGCTGTCTGCAGTGGACCAACACCTACGCACACTGGCTTCAGATCTGGCCCAGTGGTGATGATCTTCTTTCCCTCCATTGGTTCCATGACACTCAGTTTGTCTGCAATCATTTTGATGACTTGCTGCTTGTTGGCTGTCACATTCAAGACCAATGTTTGCTTTGGAAGAGGTGTGCTCTCACTGAGGGTGTATAGCCGGCTGAATCCTCTCTGTTGCCCAGCACAACATGACTTGGTACTCATTTTGTGGTAGCGGTCAAACACCACATGCAGAACTTGTGTAGCAGCTTCAGCATAGTGGAGAATGGTAGCAACAGCTGCATTTACAAAATCTGACACTTTTGCAGGCTGGCCAGGCCACGACACAGTCCACAGTGCAGCACAGGCATCCAGGATGACAACATCTGGAGGGTCCAGACAACGTGTTCCATGTGCAACCATCAGCTTGTTTCTTCAATGCAGACTTGGTTATTGTGCGCATACCACCATTGACATCAGAAAGTGATGTGGGATGAGGTGCTAAATCATGAGAAAAGAGAGTTTCCAGTGATAGTGTTCCTCGTTGAGGCCATGATTCCAAGAACACGCGCATAAATGAACTCAGTGTCCATGTGTGAATGTCCAACCTGGTCCTTGGGGGCTTTCTTTGTTACAGAAGCCATTGTCTTGATGCATCTTTTCAATTTCATGTGGAAACCAGTGGGCCAGTGACTTT
This sequence comes from Stramonita haemastoma, assembly GCA_030674155.1. NCBI lineage: Eukaryota > Metazoa > Mollusca > Gastropoda > Neogastropoda > Muricidae > Stramonita > Stramonita haemastoma. Next base: position 34,386,730 of record CM060330.1, read on the forward strand.
CAAAATCTCGACATTGCTGGGATCCAATTTCAACAGCTTCATGAACGTTCAGGGAGGGCTCATCTACAACATTGCCGGAGTAGATATTGATGATGCCATTTCCAGGGTGTTTGCTGATGTCAAACACATCAACACATGTTGACAGGGCCTCTCTTATTTTCTCTCGGTCTGCAGCATCTTCTCTCAGGCGAGTATTGCGTTCTTCTTTGTGAGAATCCACAACTGTTTGGCATTCTTTTCCTCCCTTCATCTCTTGAAGATCGTGCAGGATTTGTGTCATTGTGCTGTGAGAGTATGCCCAGACAGCCAGTGTTGACTCACTCAGTGTGCATCCAATGATCCCAGATGGTCCATGGCCATAGCGCATGTATGTGGTTTCAATGAAGAGGTCAGACCATATGCCATTCCAGAGTCCTGCTTCATGGCGCATGATATGTTCTCCAGAAATGAACTTTTTGGACAGATCAGGATGCAGACGGAGCATTGAACGCAGATAGTAGAACCCATAGCGTGCGTAGTTGAAGTGACCAGCAGCAAAAAAGTATGGCATCATTTTCTCAACTGCAAACAAGTGAAGTGGCCAGTCACCCTCTCTCTCTGCCCTGACGAATGCCATGATGATAAACAGAGGTTTGATGAGGCCTTGTACCCACAACTTGGTTGTCTTGCTGCCATCAGACATGTTGGACAAGACTGCTGTGAAATCTGCCATTGTGTGGATGTTGGAACTGGATTGCAAGAGTGGCCTGAGCAGTTCCTCAACAACGAACCTGAGGGCCCTGACATTCTGGGGATATTTCTTTCCAGAGAGCAACTTGGGAACTCCAGCAAATGTTGTTTCTAGAATCTGCTCCAACCCACTGCCTCCCATGAGATGCCCAATACAGCCAATGAAGCTCATGAGCATATGCACGTAGTACGAATATTAGTTTTTTTGTATTTGACGGAAATATCTTTCACACACACACACACACACACACACACACACACACACACACTCGCGCGCGCGCGCGCGCACACACACACACACACACACACACACACACATACATACACACACACACACACACACACACACACACACACCACGCCGCCATACACACATATATCTGCTCAATCGCAACATTAGATTGAAAGAAAGTAATCGAAGCTTTAATTTACCTCACCTTTGATTAAGTCTTCCTTTTCTTTCAGTAGTCAGCCCCCACCTCTCCCCTCTATACCTGGCATTTTATGTTTCAAAACCTCTATATCATATGGCTTTCCCTTGTATGATAAATAATACCGAAAGAAATCCAAGCAGACGCATTTTATCCACACACGCGCACGCAAGCGCGTGCACACACACACACACACACACACACACACACACACACACACACACACACACACACATATATATATATATATATATATATATATATGTACATACACACACACACACACAATACACACACACGTGGGTCGCACACACACACACACACACACACACACACACACACACACACACACACACACACACACACACACACACACATACAATGATGAGCAATGATGAGGCGGGTGCAGCGTTTGTCATCCCATCTCTGAAAGTAGAGATATCCTTTTCCATTGGGAAAAATCGATCTATTTTTACAGCTGAATTGTCTGCTATATAAATGGCTTTGTATCATCTTCTATATTTTTTCCAGATACTTTTTTTGTGTTGATTCCAAGTCAGTTTTACTTGCTTTAAAAAATTTCAGCTCAAAAGTGAGGCAAGAGCTCATAACTGAGATTTGTCATCTGGTTCATTTTTTGATGTTACGGGGTACTAGTACTACTTTCTGCTGGATTCCTTCTCATTGCGGTATTTACTTTAATGAAAAAGTTGACAGAATGGCAAAATGCGGAGCAAAGCATGTAAATGGGTCTTACAGCATAGATGTTCCTTTTTCTGCCCGGGAGGGCTATAGCATGTTGCAAAATGCATGCTGGAAACACTTCAAAAAGAAACTATAGGATACTGGGTTTTCCTGGGGTGATGACATAACTCATTTATTATCTTTCGGTAATACTAAGCTTAATGCTTTTAGATCTAAATTTTCAAAAACAGCAACATGTATCTGTGGTGAAACAATTACCAATGCTCATATTCTTTTACAATGTCGAGATCTAAAATCATTTTTTAAATGAATGTGTGAAGAAATTGTGTGCATTTTTTAATAAGTGAAGATTGTACTTACCCAAAGAAATAATGATGAAAAGTGACAATTGTAAATATTTCAGCCAACGTAAAACGTACCTACAAACCAAACGCCAGTCCGCCTCCGCTGCGAGCTAGTCTATTCCATTAGACGGGGGTGAAAATACCGCCGCAGTGTGCCTGGCATGCAGCTGACAAACTGTTTACAGAAGCCGCTTCCCCTGCGCGCGGGTGGGGCGATCTTCGCAGAATCCGGTCAGTACGCCGCAGCGATGCCAGAAAAATGTTTAGGGTAGGGATAAATAATGCTTTATATCAAGAGTTGCCCAGCATTCCCAACTTGGCCTCCAATGGATTTCAAACAAAGACATATCAAAGTTTTAAAATCCGTTGAAAAACTTAATATATCTCACAAAACAAGGTTTAATCCAATTTACAATACCTCACGCTCGGACTATTATGTCACAATGACGTCACACGTTTCAGGCGTGCACAGCTCCTTTGAAAATAGCGTAATGACGTAAATAAGTAGCTAAATGACGTCAGACTAGCCGCTTTGTGATGATTGTGACGACTGTAGGCGCTAATCAGTGCATCTTGCTGTCCCTGGGGTATCAACATAATGACAAACGCATGTAGCCTTATTAAGAAACTGTACAAACGGCAGTTACCAGGGCGCACTGTTTGTTTTTAAAAAATGCGGGAATCCCGCAAGGGCGCACCCTAGAATCAACACTGCTATATGTTTATTGGTTGTATTTTGCTTGTTTGCTTGCTATTCTATTTTTGTTAATTTGTTTGGGTTTTTTCCCTAGATAGATGACAATGAAACTCATTGTGCCATCTGGAAATAAAATTTTGACTTTGACTTTTAAAACCAACATGAAAAATTTAATGACTCTGCTCTAACAACTGAGCAATTTGTACCTTTCTGTTAAAAATGTATTGTCCATGCTTACCCATCCAGTGGTGTAGAAACTCTGGAACATCCATCCTGCTTCCCCTCACAGATGTCTTCACACCCACTCTGCACATACAGAAAATGTCATCAGAAACACACTTCAAAAACTGCCTCAAGTAAGTTTCAGTTTCCTATTCTATACAGAATATTAAAATCTTGTTCTGTTTTTCAGTACTTTTATAAATTCTAAAAGGTAAAAACTATTCCTTTTGAAAACCAACATCAAAATGATTCTACCCTAACAACTTTGAATAATTTGTGGGGAGCATTGCAGTGACTTGAGAAATTGTATCAGAAACACACTTCCAATAAACACAGAACCAACTACACAGCAGAAATAGGCACACCAATCACATGAAAATACGGACAAATCACAAACATCTTCACTTCACCTATTTCGTCACCTTGTAGACCATAGGGCCACTGCTGAACATCAGAAACATATACACATCCAGTACACTATAAACTGTACAACACAAACAGGCATTCATTAAAAACACCAAAGCAACTATACATCACAAACAAGAATTCTTCCAACACACAAAAACAACCACATGCCAAATACGTACACACACAAAGGAATTGAAACTTACATGCAAACTTCGATTCCTTGTGTCCAGCCTTCAATGCCTATTTCCCCGTCTTCAACCCCCTTGAAGTGAAAAGTCTGTGAACACACACACACATATGATCAGCTCTTTGTTTTTATAGTGGATACACAATTTCATTCATTCACAACAACCTGCCACATATTCATAAAATGAGTACAACATACCAAGTTTATCAGCAAGTATTTTAACATGTGTGCAAAAATAGGCTGAAGTGAAACATCATCAAAAAGATGAAAAATTAGAAAAGGTAGTATAACTGTGTGTAAGTATTTTAAACTTGTTAAATTATTAGAAAAAAGAAGCAACAAAGAAACAACAATCAACAGGGTGGATGTATCACGGTGATACATTAACAACAAGGCAACACCATGGCAAACCCGTGTTAAAGTTGGCATCATCAAATAAGCGAAAAATATACGTACCACAAGTAATGACCAAACGCCCCCCCCCAAAAAAAAAAATCCCCACACAAAAGCACTAACTCTTACTGCAGCTAAAAGCATCTCCAGTTGGTGTATACACAATTCCTGTGCACACACACTGAACACACATAAATCAAGTCCCAAATAATGTATGCTAAATATCAACCCCCATCTCTCCCCCTCCCAACACACACACAAATATATCAACCCCTTTCCTTACACTCAGGTATACCTACAAAAAACACTTGTGTACACCAACACTTATGATAATATACAACAACCCACACACCAACCATACACACTAGCGGATGCACAGACAAAATACTTAACTTATCATCCAAAATTGTCTTCGGATGTCTCTGTACACCAGGCCTGTGAACACACAAGAAGGGATATGTAAAAATAAAGTCTGACAGACTGAAATATAAAGTCTGTGAAAAATAAAGTCTGAGAAATAATAGGGTAACAACAAAAGGACCCCCCCCCCCCCCACCCCCACCCAAACACACACAGACACACATGGGGACGAGATAGCCTAGGTCAGAACATTTTGCTTGCAATATGATGACCCACAGTGCACAAATCCAACATCACTCAGTAGGGTCTAGTCAAGAATGCTAAATTTAGCGCACTCTTTCCTTTTACCTAGTACATGTGTAGTCAGCTCCTTCTATAAATAGCACCAGCTGGCCACAGCTGGGATGGGATAATTAGCAGCTGAGAGGAGCTGAAAGCAGGGGAAACCGACAGCTGTGGACCCTGGTTTGATTCCCATTCAAGGAGATTTTCCCCTGGAGCTAACATCAGTGCTGACTCCACTCTCCCCAAAAGTCTTTCCGACGAGACTATAAACCGAGGCCCATGTGCAAACGCACGCAGAACATCTTGCGCACACATAAAATCCTGTTATGCTTTTCGTAAGAGTAGGCCATCATGTGCCGGTGAGAACAGATGACAAGATTTACAAAACTGCATACACACAGGGACTGGATGTAAAAAAGCACATGAGTGCTTATTCCATTATCCTCAACATAAAATAAAGTAAATGAACACAGACACATGTATGCACCCATGCACACACACAATACCATTGATGTCAACATAAACTATTATGACATAACATGTCTGATCTGGACCAGCTTGTCTGTAAAAATTGTAGCTCTTATTTTTCAGATTCTCATTCTATACAGAATATTAAAATCCTGTTTTGCTTTTCAGAACTTTAAATAATGAATTTTTAAAGGTATAAACTATTCCTTTTAAAAACTAACATCATAAATGATTCTTCACTAACAACTTTGAATAATTTGTGGGGAGAATTTCAGTGACTACTGTACCTTTCTGGGAAAAAATGTATTGTCCATGCTTACCCATCCAGTGGTGTAGAAACTCTGGAACATCAATCCTGCTTCCCCTCACAGATGTCTTCACCACCACTCTGCACATACAGAAATTGGCATCAGAAACACACTTCAAGATATGCCACAAGTAAGTTTCATAGTTTCCTATTCTATACAGAATATTAAAATCTTGTTCTGTTTTTCAGTACTTTAAATAATAAATTTTAAAAGGTAAAAACTATTCCTTTTGAAAACCAACATCAAAATGATTCTACCCTAACAACTTTCAATAATTTGTGGGGAGCATTGCAGTTACTTGAGAAATTGTATCAGAAACACACTTCTATCAAACACAGAACCAACTACACAGCAGAAATAGGCACATACCAATCGCATGAAAATACGGACAAATCACAAACATCTTCACTTCACCTATTTCGTCACCTTGTACACCATAGGGGCACTGCTGAACATCAGAAACATGCACACATCCAGTACACTATAAACTGTACAACACAAACAGGCATTCATTAAAAACACCAAAGCAACTATACATCACAAACAAGAATTCTTCCAACACACAGAAACAACCACACGCCAAATATGTACACACACAAAGGAATTAAAACTTACATGCAAACTTCTATTCCTTGTGTCCAGCCTTCAATACCTATTTCCCCGTCTTCAACTGCCTTGAAGTGAAATGTCTGTGAACACACACACACATATGATCAGCTCTTTGTTTTTATGGTGGATACACAATTTCATTTATTCACAACAACCTGCCACAATTCATAAAATGAGTACAACATACCAAGTTTATCAGCAAGTATTTTAACATGTGTGCAAAAATAGGCTGAAGTGAAAAAATCATCATAAAGATGAAAAATTAGAAAAGGTAGTATAACTGTATGTGAGTATTTCAAACTTGTTAAATTATTAGAACAAAGAAGAAACAAAGAAACAACAATCAACAGGGTGGATGTATCATGGTAATACATTAACAACAAGGCAACACCATGGCAAACCAGTGCTAGAGTCGGCATCATCAAATAAGCAAAAAATATACATACCACAGGTAATGACCGACCTCCCCCCTCCCCCCCCCCAAAAAAAAAAATTCCCCCCACAAAAGTACTAACTCTTACTGCAGCTAAAAGTATCTCCAGTTGGTGGATACACAATTCCTGTCCACACAAACTGAACACACATAAATCAAGTCACAAATAATGTAAGCTAAATATCAATCCCCATCTCTCCCCCTCCCAACACACACAAAAAATAAATCAATCCCTCTCCTTACACTCATGAATACACACCTACACAAAACACTTGTGTACACCAACACTAATGATAACATACAACAACCCACACACCAACCATACACACTAGCAGATGCACAAACAAAATACTTAACTTATCATCCAAAATTGTCTTCAGATGTCTCCGTACACCAGGCCTGTGAACACACAAGAAGAGACATGTAAAAATAAAGTCTGACAGTCTGAAATATAAAGTCTGTGAAAAATAAAGTCTGTGAAATAATATAGTAACAACAAAAGGACCCCCACCCCCAACAACACACACACAGACACACATGGGGATGGGATAGCCTATGTCAGAACATTGTGCTCACAATTTGACAACCCAGGTTTGAGTCTCGTTCGAGGAGATTTTTCCCTGGAGTTAACATCAGTGCTGACTCCACTCTCCCCAAAAGTCTTTTGGATGAGACTAAAAACCGAGGCCCATGTGCAAATGCACGCAGAACATCTTGCGCACACATTAAATCCTGTTATGCTTTTCATAAGAGTAGGCCATCATGTGCCGGTGAGAACAGATGACAAGATTTACAAAACTGCATACACACGGGGACTGGATGTAAAAAAGCACATGAGTGCTTATTCCATTATCCTCAACAAAAAATAAATAAATAAATGAACACAGACACATGTATCCATCCATGCACACACACAATACCATTTGATGTCAACATAAACTATCATGACATAACATGCCTGATCTGAACCAGCTTATTTTCAAAAATTGTAGCTCTAATTTTTCAGTTTCTCATTCTATACAGAATATATTAAATCCTGTTTTGCTTTTCAAAACTTGAAATAATAAATTTTTAAAGGTATAAACTATTCCTTTAAAAATCAACATCAAAACAATTCTTCACTAAAAACTTTGTATAATTTGTGGGGAGAATTTCAGTGACTACTGTACCTTTCTGGGAAAAAATGTCTTGTCCATGCTTACCCATCCAGTGGTGTAGAAACTCTGGAACATTGATCCTGCTTCCCTCACAGACGTCTTCACACCCACTCTGCACATACAGAAAATGTCATCAGAAACACACTTCAAGAACTGCCACAAGTAAGTTCCACAGTTTCCTATTCTATACAGAATATTAAAATCTTGTTCTGTTTTTCAGTACTTTTATAAATTCTAAAAGGTAAAAACTATTCCTTTTGAAAACCAACATCAAAATGATTCTACCCTAACAACTTTGAATAATTTGTGGGAAGCATTGCAGTTACTTGAGAAATTGTATCAGAAACACACTTCTATCAAACACAGAACCAAACTACACAGCAGAAATAGGCACACACCAATCACATGAAAATATGGACAAATCACAAACATCTTCACTTTTACTTATTTCGTCCTCTTGTAGACCATTTGGGCACTGCTGAACATCAGAAACATATACACATCCAATACACTATCAACTGTACAACAGAAACACGCATTCATTAAAAACACCAAAGCAACTATACATCACAAACAAGAATACTTCCAACACACAAAAACAACCACACGCCAAATATGTACACACACAAAGGATTTGTAACTTACATGCAAACTTCTATTCCTTGTGTCCAGCCTTCTATACCTATTTCCCCGTCTTTAACCCCCTTGAAGTGAAATGTCTGTGAACACACACACACATATGATCAGCTCTTTGTTTTTATGGTGGATACACATTTTCATTCATTCACAACAACCTGCCACATATTCATAAAATGAGTACAACATACCAAGTTTATCAGCAAGTATTTTAACATGTGTGCAAAAACAGGCTGAAGTGAAACATCATCAAAAAGATGGAAAATTAGAAAAGGTAGTTTAACTGTGTGTAAGTATTTTAAACTTGTGAAATTATTAGAAAAAAGAAGCAACAAACAACAATCAACAACAGGGTGGATGTATCGTGGCGATACTTTAACAAGGCAACACCAGGGCAAACCAGTGTTAAAAGTTGGCATCAGCAAATAAGCGAAAAATATACATACCACAAGTAATGACCACCACCACCCCCCCCAAAAAAAAATAAAAATTCCCCACACAAAAGCACTAACTCTTACTGCAGTTGAAAGCATCTCCAGCTGGTAAATACACAGTTCCTGTGCACACACTCAGACTGAACACACATAAAGCAAGTCCCAAATAATGTAAGCTAAATATCAACCCCATCCCTTCCCAACACACACAAATATATCAACCCCTCTCCTTACACTCAGTTATACCTACAAAAAACACTTGTGTACACCAACACTTATGATAAAATACAACAACCCACACACCAACCATACACACTAGCAGATGCACAGACAAAATACTTAACTCATCATCCCACATTGGCTTCAGTTGTCTCCCTACACCAGACCTGTGAAAACAGAGGAATGGATATGTAAAAAATAAAGTCTGAGAAATAATATAGTAACAACAACCCCCCATCCCCCCCCCCCCCCCCCCCCCCCCCCCCCCCCCCCCCCCAACAGACACATGCATGCATGCACATACACAATAACCAGCATGTTTTTTTTAAAACTGTAGCTCTAATTTTCAACAGTTTCTCATTCTATACAGAATATTAAAACCCTGTTTTGCTTTTCAGAACTTAAAATAATAAATTTTTAAAGGTATAAACCATTCCTTTTGAAAACCAATATCAAAATGATTCTTCACTAACAACTTTGAATAATTTGTGGGGAGAACTGAAACAACCATACACCAAATATGTACACACAAAAAAGAATTGAAACTTACACGCAAACTTCTATTCCTTGTGTCCAGCCTTCTATGCCTATTTCCCCATCTTCAACCCCCTTGCAGTGAAAAGTCTGTGAACACACACACATATATGATCAGCTCTTTCTTTTTATAGTTGATACACAATATCATTTACTTACAACAACCTGCCACAATTCATAAATTAAGTACAACATACCAAGTTTATCAGCAAGTATTTTAATATGTGTGCAAAAATAGGCTGAAGTGAAACATCATCAAAAAGATGAAAAATTAGAAAAGGTAGTATAACTGTGTGTAAGTATTTTAAACTTGTGAAATTATTAGAAAAAAGAACCAACAAACAACAATCAACAACAGGGTGGATGTATCATGGCGATACATTAACAAGGCAACACCATGGCAAACCAGTGTTAAAGTCAGCATCAGCAAATAAGCGAAAAATATACATACCACAACTTGGCACAAGTAATGACTGACCCCCCCAACCCCCTCCCCCCCAAAAAAATCCCCCCACAAAAGCATTAACTCTTAGTGCAGCTGAAAGCATCTACCAGTTGGTGGATACACAATTCCTGTCCACACACACACTGAGCACACATAAATCAAGTCCCAAATAATGTATGCTAAATATCAACCCCCATCTCTCCCCCTCCCAACACACACAAAAATATATCAATCCCTCTCCTTACACTCATGTATACATACCTACACAAAACACTTGTGTACACCAACACTTATGATAATAAACAACAACCCACACACCAACCATACACACTAGCAGATGCACAGAAAAAATACTTAACTCATCATTCCACATTTTCTTCAGATGTCTCCGTACACCAGACCTGTAAACATACAGGAAGGGACGTGTAAAAATAGAGGGACAGGATAGCCTAGTGATCAGAACACTGCGATCACAATTTAACAACCCGAGTTTGATTCCTGTTCGAGGGGATTTTCCCTGGAGTTAAACATCAGTGCAGACTCTGCTTTCCCCCCAAAGTCTATCAGATGAGACTGTAAACCGAGGCCCGGTGTGCGAACACACGCAGAACATCTTGCGCATAAGTTAAATCCTGTTCAACTTTTCGTAAGAGTAAGCCATTGTGTGCCGGTGTGAAGAGATGACAAGATTTACAAAAACTGCATTCACATGGGGACTGGATATAAAAAAGCACATGAGTGCTTATTCCATTATCCTCAATATAAATAAATAAACAGATAAAATAAAATAAAATAAAGTCTAAGAAATAATATAGTAACAACAAATGACCCCCCTCCCCCAACACACAGGCATAGAAAAGCACACATGCATGCATACACACTATACCATTTGATTTCAACATAAGCTACCAAGACACAACAAGCCTGATGTGAACCAGCTTCTTTTAAGAATTGCCACTCATAAGTTTCACAGTTTCCTATTCTATACAGATATATTAAATCCTGTTTTGTTTTTCAGTATTTTAAATAAATTTTAAAAGGTACAATTAATTCCTTTTAAAAACCAATATCAAAATGATTCTTCACTAACAACTTTCAATAATTCATGGGGAGAATTTCAGTGACTACTGTACCTTTCTGGAAAAAATGTATCGTCCATGCTTCCCTGTCCAGTGATGTAGAAACTCTGGTACATCAATCCTGCTTCCCTTCAGAAATGTCTTCACCATCACTCTGCACATACAGAAATTGTCATCAGAGACACTTCCATCAAACACAGAACCAACTACACAGCAGAAATAGGCACACCAATCACATGAAAATAAGGACAAATAAAAAACATCTTCACTTCACTTTTACTTATTTCGTAGTCTTGTAGACCATTTGGGCACTGCTGAACATCAGAAACATATACACATCCAATACACTATCAACTGTACAACAGAAACACGCATTCATTAAAAACACCAAAGCAACTATACATCACAAACAAGAATACTTCCAACACACAAAGACAACCACACACCAAATATGTACACACACAAAGGATTTGTAACTTACATGCAAACTTCTATTCCTTGTGTCCAGCCTTCTATACCTATTTCCCCGTCTTTAACCCCCTTGAAGTGAAATGTCTGTGAACACACACACACATATGATCAGCTCTTTGTTTTTATGGTGGATACACATTTTCATTCATTCACAACAACCTGCCACATATTCATAAAATGAGTACAACATACCAAGTTTATCAGCAAGTATTTAAACATGTGTGCAAAAATAGGCTGAAGTGAAACATCATCAAAAAAATGAAAAATTAGAAAAGGTAGTTTAACTGTATTTTAAACTTGTGAAATTATTAGAAAAAAGAAGCAACAAACAACAATCAACAACAGGGTGGATGTATCGTGGCGATACTTTAACAAAAAGGCAACACCATGACAAACCAGTGCTAGAGTCGGCATCAGCAAATAAGCGAAAAATATACATACCACAAGTAATGACCGAACCCCCCACCCACCCCCCAAAAAAAATCTCCACACAAAAGCACTAACTCTTACTGCAGTTGAAAGCATCTCCAGCTGGTAAATACACAATTCCTGTGCACACACTCAGACTGAACACACATAAAGCAAGTCCCAAATAATGTCTGCTAAATATCAACCCCCATCCCTTCCCAACACACACAAATATATCAACCCCTCTCCTTACACTCAGTTATACCTACAAAAAAACACTTGTGTACACCAACACTTATGATAAAATACAACCACCCACACACCAACCATACACACTAGCAGATGCACAGACAAAATACTTAACTCATCATCCCACATTGTCTTCAGTTGTCTCCCTACACCAGACCTGTGAAAACAGAGGAATGGATATGTAAAAAAAAAAAAGTCTGAGAAATAATATAGTAACAACAACCCCCCCCCCCCCCCCCCCCCGACACATGCATGCATGCACATACACAATGACCAGCATGTTTTTTTAAAACTGTAGCTCTAATTTTCAACAGTTTCTCATTCTATACAGAATATTAAAACCCTGTTTTGCTTTTCAGAACTTAAAATAATAAATTTTTAAAGGTATAAACTATTTCTTCTAAAAACCAACATCAAAATGATTCTTCACTAACAACTTTGAATAATTTGGGGGGAGAACTAAAACAACCATACACCAAATTTGTACACACACAAACGAATTGAAACTTACACGCAAACTTCTATTCCTTGTGTCCAGCCTTCTATACCTATTTCCCCGTCTTCAACCCCCTTGCAGTGAAAAGTCTGTGAACACACACACACACACATATGATCAGCTCTTGTTTTTATGGTTGATACACAATTTCATTTATTTACAACAACCTGCCACAATTCATAAAATGAGTACAACATACAAAGTTTATCAGCAAGTATTTTAATATGTGTGCAAAAATAGGCTGAAGGGAAACATCATCAAAAAGGTGGAAAATTAGAAAAGGTAATATAAATGTGTGTATTTTAAACTTGTGAAATCATCAGAACAAAGAAACAAAGAAACAACAATGAACAACAGGGTGGATGTATCGTGGTGAAACTTTAACAAAAAGGCAAAACCATGGCAAACCATTGTTTAAGTCGGCATCAGCAAATAAGCGAAAAATATACATACCACAAGTAATGACCGCACCCACCAACCCCCCCCCCCCCCCCCAAAAAAAAATCCCCCCACAAAAGCATTAACTCTTTGTGCAGCTGAAAGCATCTCCAGTTGGTGGATATATAATTACATAAAGCAAGTCCCAAATAATGTACACAAAATATCAACCGCCATCTCTCCCCTCCCAACACACACAAATATATCAATCCCTCTCCTTACACTCAGGTATATCTACACAAAACACTTGTGTACACCAACACTTATGATAAAATACAACCCACACACCAACCATACACACTAGCGGATGCACAGACAAAATACTTAACTCATCATCCCGCATGGTTGTCAGTTGTCTCCGTACACCAGACCTGTGAACACACAAGAAGAGACATGTAAAAATAAAGTCTGAGAAATAATATAGTAACAACAAACGCCCCCCCCCTCCCCCCCCCCCCCAACAAACACAGACACATACATGCATGCATGCATGCACATACACAATAACCAGCATGGTTTTTTTTAAATTGTAGCGCAAAATTTTAGCAGTTTCTCATTCTATACAGAATATTAAAATCCTGTTTTGCTTTTCAGAACTTAAAATAATACATTTTTAAAGGTATAAACTATTCCTTCTAAAAACCAACATCGAATGATTCTTCACTAACAACTTTGAATAATTTGTGGAGAGAACTGAAGCAACCATACACCAAATTATGTACACACACAAAGGAATTGAAAATTACACGCAAACTTCTATTCCTTGTGTCCAGCCTTCTATACCTATTTCCCTGTCTTCAACTCCCTTGAAGTGAAAAGTCTGTGAACACACACACATATGATCAGCTCTTTGTTTTTTATGGTGGATACACAATTGTATTTATTTACAACAACATGGCACAATTCATAAAATGAGTACAACATACCAAGTCTACCAAGTTTATCAGCAAGTATTTTAATGTGAGTGCAAAAATAGGCTGAGGTGAAACATCATCAAAAAGATGAAAAATTAGAAAAGGTAGTATAACTGTATGTGAGTATTTCAAACTTGTTAAATTATTAGAACAAAGAAGCAACAAAGAAACAACAATCAACAACAGGGTGGATGTATCATGGCGATACATTAACAACAAGACAACACCATGGCAAACCCGTGTTAAAGTCGGCATCATCAAATAAGTGAAAAATATACATACCACAAGCAATGACCCCCCCCCCCCCCCAAAAAAAAAAAGAAATCCCCCACAAAAGCACTAACTCTTAGTGCAGCTGAAAGCATCTCCAGTTGGTGGATACACAACTCCTGTACACACACACTGAACACACATAAATCAAGTCCCAAATAATGTATGCTAAATATCAACCCCCATCTCTCCCCTTCCCAACACACACACAAATATATCAATCCCTCTCCTTACACACAGGTATATCTACACAAAACACTTGTGTACACCAACACTTAGGATAATATACAACCACCCACAAACCAACCATACACACTAGCGGATGCACAGACAAAATACTTAACTCATCATCCCGCATGGTTGTCAGTTGTCTCCGTACACCACACCTGTGAAAACACAAAAAGGACATGTAAAAATAAAGTCTGAGAAATAATAGAGTAACAACAAATGCCCCCCCCCCCCCTCCCCCATAAACACATACATACACATGCATGCATCCATGCACACACACAATACCATTTGATGTCGACATAAACTACCAAGACACAACAAGCCTGATCTTAACCAGCTTCTTTTAAGAGTTGTAGCTCATAAGTTTCACAGTTTCCTATTCTATACAGAATATTAAAATCCTGTTTTGTTTTTCAGTACTTTAAATAATAAATTTTAAAAAGTATAAGCTATTCTTTTTAAAAAACAAACATCATAAATGATTCTGCCTAACAACAAAGTCTTGTACTTGTAGACCATAAGGGCACTGCTGAACAACATAACCATATACACATCCAATACACAAACAACAGTACAACAGAAACAAGCATTCATTAAAAACACCAAAGCAACAATACATCACGAACCATAATTCTTCTAACACACAGAAACTACCATACATCAAATATGTACACACACACAGGAGTTGAAACTTACATGCAAACTTCTATTCTTTGCGTCCAGCCTTTCTATACTTATTTCCCCGTCTTCAACCCCCTTGCAGTGAAAAGTCTGCAAACACACACACACACACACACACACACACACACACACACGATCAGCTCTTCGTTTTTATGGTTGAAACCACGTTCCGCTTTTCGGAAGAGCAGGCCAACGTGTGCCAGTAGGAGCAGATGACAAAATTATAAAAACCAGCATGCATACAGGTATTGTGTTTAGACACCATCCCTGAGGAAAAATCAGGGAGTTGGAGTCCCCAGGGCGGGTCAGGGCTGTACATATACATTAAAAATAATTATAATAATGGGTAGGCGCTGCACTTGTGGCGACGCGCTCTCCCTGGGTAGAGCAGCCCGAATTTCACGCAGAGAAATCTGCTGTGACATAAAATGGTATTGAATAAAATAAAATAAAATGAACAAGATACAAAAATTACAGAAAAGTGAACTGATACCTAGACGAGTCTTTTTTTTTTTTTTAAATGTGTAGGAGTGTGATGCTATTGGATCTTTCTTGTGCAGTTGCTTCCCTTTGCATAGGAGTTACAGTGTGTTTGACTCGTACAGTCAGGAAAAAGAGGGATAAGTAACCACTGAAAATTATAAACAATACTTCCCTGGACATGTAACTGTAAAATGTGGTAGTGCCTGGAGACTTATGGGTATGTGGGTTCAAACATTTTCTACCTGGAATTATGTCCAATCTTCACAACAAAAATCTCAGGACTGATCATTAATACATGATTATGTCAAAACAGGTCTCATAAAATAAATGTCAGCTTACCTTGGCAATGGGGCTGGCCACCCCCTTGTGTTGACACCATGCAGCGATGGTGGAGACAGGTCACAACACCCACAGCCAGCAATGGCGGAGTCAGGTCATGTAGCACAACACCTACAGCAGGGATGACACAGACAGGTCACGTAGTATAACAGCCACAGCAGTGATGGTGGAGACACATCACGTAGCACAACAGCCACAGCAGTGATGGTGGAGTCAGGTCATGTAGCACAACACCTACAGCAGGGATGACACAGACAGGTCACGTAGTATAACACCCACAGCAGTGATGGTGGAGACACATCACGTAGCACAACAGCCACAGCAGTGATGGTGGAGTCAGGTCATGTAGCACAACACCTACAGCAGGGATGACACAGACAGGTCATGTAGCACAACACCTACAGCAGGGATGACACAGACAGGTCACGTAGCACAACAGCCACAGCAGTGATGGTGGAGACAGGTCATGTAGCACAACACCTACAGCAGGGATGACACAGACAGGTCACGTAGCACAACAGCCACAGCAGTGATGGTGGAGTCAGGTCATGTAGCACAACACCTACAGCAGGGATGACACAGACAGGTCACGTAGCACAACAGCCACAGCAGTGATGGTGGAGACAGGTCATGTAGCACAACACCTACAGCAGGGATGACACAGACAGGTCACGTAGCACAACAGCCACAGCAGTGATGGTGGAGTCAGGTCATGTAGCACAACACCTACAGCAGGGATGACACAGACAGGTCACGTAGCACAACAGCCACAGCAGTGATGGTGGAGTCAGGTCATGTAGCACAACACCTACAGCAGGGATGACACAGACAGGTCACGTAGCACAACAGCCACAGCAGTGATGGTGGAGTCAGGTCATGTAGCACAACACCCACAGCAGGGATGACACAGACAGGTCATGTAGCACAACACACACAGCAGGGATGACACAGACAGGTCACATAGTATAACACCCACAGCAGTGATGGTGGAGACACATCACGTAGCACAACAGCCACAGCAGTGATGGTGGAGACACATCATGTAGCACAACAGCCACAGCAGTGATGGTAGAGACACATCATGTAGCACAACAGCCACAGCAGTGATGGTGGAGACACATCATGTAGCACAACACACACAGCAGTGATGGTGGAGACACATCATGTAGCACAACACACACAGCAGTGATGGTGGAGACACGTCACGTAGCACAACACAACACCCACAGGCAGTGACGGTGGAGACAGGTCACAACACCAACAGGCAGTGAAGGTGGAGACACATCATGTAGCACAACAGCACAGCAGCGATGGTGGAGACACATCACGTAGCACAACAGCCACAGCAGTGATGGTGGAGACAGGTCCGTAGCACAACAGCCACAGCAGTGATGGTGGAGACAGGTCACAACACCCACAGGCAGTGATGGTGGAGACAGGTCCGTAGCACAACAGCCACAGCAGTGATGGTGGAGACAGGTCACAAACACCCACAGGCAGTGATGGTGGAGACAGGTCATGTAGCACAACAGCCACAGGCAGTGACGGTGGAGATAGGTCATGTAGCACAACACCTACAGGCAGTGACAGAGGAGACAGGTCACACAGCTCCTCCATTCCTCCCTCATCACAGCATCACACTCCTGCCCCTCCTTGCTTTAAGTGAGTGATAATCCTTGTCGGCCTCACAGTCCCTGTCCCCAAATTCCTCATCTAAGTCCACTCTGTCCGAGTCAAGACCTGGCATCCATTTTTCAGTTTATCTCCTCCTGCATGAAGTTAGAACTCCACAAGGCTAACTACCGTTTAGGGGGCGGGATATAGCCAAGAGGTCAGAACACTGCGCTCGCAATTTGATGACCTGAGTTTGATTCCCAATCGAGGGGATATTTCCTCTGGATTAACATCATGCTGACTCCACTTCCCCCAAAAGTATTTCGGATGATACTATAAATGGAGGCCCCATGTGCGAACGTACGCAGAACATCTTGCGCACACTTTAAATCCTGTTCCGCTTTTTGTAAGGGTAGGCCATCGTGTGCCAGTGGGAACAGATGACATTTACAAAACTGCATACACATTAGGACTGGATGTAAAAAAGCATGATTGCTTATTCCATTATCCTCAATATAAAAGAATAAATAAATACATAAATAAATAAATAAACTAATGCTTAGCTAACTAATGTATAGTCAGTCAGCTCAGTCAAATGTCTGTCACGTGCTCGTCCTCCATGTCCTCATGACCGACTGTGGATGTCAGCGTTGTTGGGGCTTGAAGTAGATAATGCTGCTGTCTGATGTGCTGATGCTGTGGTCACTGATGTGGCACCCGCCCCCCCCCCACTTCAGGCCTGGAAAAAAACAGCAATGGCTTAGAAAGAACTCTGGTAGGCAAATTTACAACACATTAAACATCTGTTTAAACAACAGTATGTAAAATATCCACCTTTAATGACTTTAAGGAACTTATCACATATCCACCAATGCACCCATTGCCAACATAAAAATGAAAGCTCCGGGCTTTTCATAAAAAAATTATTTCAAACTGTAATGATGTGGAAGTTTACCCCTCCCCCCCCCCCCCCCAAAATGGGAACAAATGACAAAATTTACAAAGCTGCATATAGACGTGTACTGTATGTAAAAAAGCTCATGGAGTGCTTATTCCATTATCCTGAATATAAAAGTGTAAATAAAAAAAATAAAATACACACACACAGGCACACACGCACACAACACACACACACACACACACACACACACAGAGTTACATGTCTATAGATAACAATGATTACAATCTCTTCTCAGTTCCTCCCCACCTTAACACTTACACAAGCTTGGACACAAAAATACACACAACCTTACACATTAACATGATTTACAAACACATGACACATACCTAGCACTTCACCGGAAAAGCCCTGCAGCCTCACTTGATCTTAGGTACTGCAGTGCTTAGGTACTGCAAACGCCAAAACTTGGGTACTGCAAATGCCAAAACCTTGGTACTAGCAAACGCCCAAACCTGCACACTGCAAACGCCAAAAGTTGGGTACCGCAGATGCCAAAAGTTGGGTACTGCAAACGCAAAAAGTTGAGTACTGCAACGGATGTAAAAAAAGCACATGAGTGCTTTTTCCATTATCCCGGGGGACGGGATAGCCTAGTGGTCAGAACAATGCGCTCGCAATTTGACGACCCAGGTTCGATTCCCGGTCGAGGAGATTTTTCTCCTGGAGTTAACATCAGTGCCGACTCCACTCTACCCCAAAGTCCTTCGGATGAGACTATAAACCGAGGCCCCTGTGCGAACGCA
>CM060330.1:34411110-34426110 GCA_030674155.1 Stramonita haemastoma
ATTACCTGAACACACTGATTACTTATCCATTCTGTCAGTCACTCAGATCTTTTCTTTTTCTTTTGCCTCCTCATTTTAAATTTCTTTCACTCATTTTTCAACTACCTGAGAGAAAAAGACTTCTCTGTCGACAAACGACTTCTTTTTCTGATACACCAACTACTGTTGCCGGTCATATGAACAAAAATGTGTTGCACTCTGGCCCAGTGCACCCAACTTTGGGGTGGGAGAGAATTAGCTGTTATTAAAGTCTTACTGGAAAAGAGGGTAGGAGAATGGACCAAGAAGGGAAAAAAAAGACAAGAAGGGGGTGACAGGAAGAAAAGGAACAAACAGATGGATAGAAAAGTGGGAAGTCACAGCACAGATTTTCCAGAAGGCCCCCAGTAAGGGGGATTGACAGACATCACAAGCCTCTGAACACATGAATGAACATCCTTGCTTCACCTCAAGAAGAAGGGAGGGGGATAAAAAGCACATGACCACCAGAAGAACAGTGCTGTGAAGCACAATACTGGGTAACACTCACTCCACTGATACAATGCACAACCCTGATGTGCAAGAGAGAGAAAGAACATGACAGCATCAACACCTAGATCTTCCCTGACAGCTAAACACTCTAGGTGAAAAAAATCCATTAAAGTAATGATAACAACAAGAATAATAGCAATAATAAAATTATCATAACAACAACAATACTAATAATATAATAGCTCCTATTTACAGTGTGTCCGTTTTGAAAAAGAGCTCAAAGCACTTAACACTTTAACTAAAAACAAGCAAACTTTCACAAACACAAAACACACATTCATGCGCACATGTGCAGGCGCATACACAAGTCCTACAAAACAGATGCAACAATACTTTATACTTAACATGACAACAGCAGCACAAACATTAGAAAGGAAGAGTTAAATATATAGGCAGGGCTGCTCGGAAAAAAAAGTAGGAAAGAATGTGAGATGAAAACAGAGCACAGACAAAAAGACTATGAACCTATATTTCTTCATGGCAGTATTAACCACCAAATTAAAGATAATGTTGGAATAGCTAGTTTTGTGAATTTTGCAGAAATTATAAGAAAAAAAATAGCCCAAAACAGATTTCCTGTAAAACTGAATTTCAGAGAAGGTAGAGAGAAAAAAAATTGAGGTTTCGCTGAAAGTTTTACAACCTGCAGATAATATGTGGAAGAGAGGGGAAGAATTTCAGATGTGAGGTTCCTTGATGGTGAGCATTTCTAAATAAAGTCAGATCACTGTGTGAGCTCAGGTAAGCTAACTGCATCATAATTCATAGCAAAGGCATGCTGTCTTGTACTCAGTTCTAAGCCAGTGCAAAGAAAAAAGGTGTGGAGTTATATGATCAGTACATAGAGTTCTGACAATTAAAAGAATGGTATGTTCTGGAGTTTATGAATTCTTTTCAAGTAATTTTGTGGACAGCCTACAAGAAGTGCATTGCAGTAATCAATACAGACAGTTTAGCATTTACACTAAAATGAGAGTGTGTGTAGTTTGAGGTAGAAGAAAACAACATTCAGAACTGATACAGTTAAGTTACAAATTTAAGTCAAGTCAATCAAGTCAGTCAAAGTCAAGTCAAAAACACTTTAATCATCCCTGAAGGGCAATTACAATACTGACAGGCATATTGATACAATCATAATCAAACACACGAAGGAGCTACATTTCTTATTTGTTCAAACATTATATAACTACAAATAAAATGTCACAAACACTCACACTCTATGCGCGCGCGCTTGCACACACGCATACACACGCATACACACACCTATGTTTAGATACAATTTATCATTTACATAGGACCTGCGAATTGGACTTTCATACTTCATAACACCACCAAGAGTTTTAGCTGATTCCCCCCCCACCCCCCACCCCAAAAAAAAATCTATCTGACATTACCAACAAGAAGTAAATCTGGTAGCTGAACAGATACAGGTATCTCTGATGAGAAGAGAATTGAAGCCTGTTTTATCATCACTCAGTCTGAGCTTCTGAAATATGATCCATGGTTTACATGTCAAAAATGTGGTTTTGCATGGACTGAATGAAGATGTTAGTTTGTGACCTCTATTGGAGCATGGAAAATTTCATTTTAAAAAAACTAGGGCTATGAGGGCTCATCCAGGAGCCAAAACTCGAGTCAGGTCAGGCCAAAGGCATGGTTCTTACTCAGAAATGCCTACAATGCTGCCACTGAAAGACATTATTCCTTAGAATTCATTTTCATTTCTTTTTTTTTATAATTTGAATCTCTGATAAGTCATTTTCAAAATGATTGAGAAATTGATACCTGCACTTGTCTTTCCTCACTCCTTTTTCCTCAATAAAAAAAAAACTAACTGCAACATATACAATTAGAACTCACATAACACATTCATATCACAGAAATATGAATGAAGTCTATGTATGTAACAATGTAATGCCACTACACTTAATTATGAATGTCCTCCATTCTAACAAAGTCTTTTTCTCTGAAAAAACATTACAAAATGTGAACATTTATCTTGGATACAGAGAGTTACAAGATGAAATATTTTCCCCCAATTTATGAAAACTTAAGACATTCCATTATGAAGTGGAACTCACTATCAACAGTTTTTATATTACATTGGTTACACACACAGTTATCAAGGAGTACAATGCCATTCAATTGTCCTGTTTCAACTGGCAATAAATGATTACAACACGTTTACAAATCTGAATAATGAAATTATATTGTTAAATATATACCACTCTTTTAAAACATTTAAAAAATCATAACAGAATATGCAGTTACTGTTTTTTTACAACTTCATTTATCATCACTCTTCAAAACTATCTCTTAATGCTTTAATGACATTACCAGATAAACTGTCTTTGTTTATTTATTTATTTATTTATTTATTTATTTTTCTTTTATATCGAGGATAACAGAATAAGCAATAATGTGCTTTTTTCATCCGGTCCCCGTGTGTCTGCAGTTTTGTAAATATTGTCATCTGTTCCCACTGGCACACAATGGCCTACTCTTACGAAAAGCGGAACAGGATTTAACGTGTACGCAAGATGTTCTGCGTGCGTTCGCACACGGGGCCTCGGTTTAAAGTCTCATTCAAAGGACTTTTGGGAGAGTGGAGTCAGCACTGATGTTAACTCCAGGAAGAAAATTTCCTCGACCGGACTTGAACCCGGGTCTTCAAATTGCCAGCGCAATGTTCTGACCACTAGGCTATCCGCCCCCCCGAATTTATAAATGACTAGCATTCCCAAACACAGTCAAAACCTCTTTCTGTTATAATGTGATTTTGTCTCCATCCATTCAGAAGAAATGCACTCTTCTTTTATGTATACATATTACAATTTTGATGAAATTTGTCAGAATTGTCAATCATTAAAGGAATCCAAACTCTGATTAATCTTGCACAAATAAGAAAAGACAGAAGTTACAGTCCAGTTTTACCATACATAGGACTAGTCACCATGATTCTTCCAGGCCGGTTTTGTTTAAATGAGTTATAACTTTTCTAAAATAGCAATATTTTCATATCTCCAAATTCCACAGCCATAAAACAAGACCAGAACCACCATTTCTTGATAAAGGTCAACAATGATATCAACATGAACACTTTATTTCAGATTGTCAATTTGGTTAGGTGCTGCAGATTTTTGAAAGTGTACAATTACATCAACTGCGATTCAGTGGTGGATGAATGAGTAGAGTGAGATCATTTCTAAAGTCTGTTACTATTAGTATTACCTGAGGCTATAGACTGCCCTCTGTTCTGAAGTCTGTTACTATTACCTGAGGCTACAGATTGCCCTCTGTTCTGAAGACTGTTACCTGAGGCTATAGACTGCCCTCTGTTCTGAAGACTGTTACCTGAGGCTATAGACTGCCCTATGTTCTGAAGTCTCACTGTTATCTAAGGCTATAGACTGCCCTCTATTCTGAAGTCCATTACTGGTATATGAGGCTAAAGATTGCCCACTGATCTGATCACATTTATCAATTATTCGATCACATTCTATGAGAGCTGTGTAGAAGTGGTGAGTCATAAAGTACCTCCCATGATCACATACACAGAAACATATTTTACTTGAGACAAAAAGTCATATAGACACAAGCCCCACCCCTTCCCCCTTATTATCACATATATATTACTACAGACCCTCCCCCCCCCCCCCCCCCCCCCCAAGTACCATGAACAACAAAAGAATAACGTTGTGGATATCCCCTTCCCCTCCTTGGTCATATACATAACAAAAAAAAGATATCACTATTTCTTCAGTCGGAATGCAGCTTCCTTCACAGTAAATGGTCGCATACGCAAAATCTCACCATTAATGAACGTTGGAGATCCAGCCAAGGAAAACGGGGAAAAACAAAAGATATCACTACAGAGAAAAGTCATAACCCTCCCCCCCCCCCCCCCCAAACTAATAAAGAACAAAGATATTACAGAGAAGAGTCCTACCGCAAACTTCTGGTCACAGAAATAAATGAAGCCATAGCTCTAGACATCCCCCAGTCACAGAAAGACAGACCCCCCAACACATAATTATCATGAAGAAAACTGGTCAAGACCCCAGACCTCTTCAAAGTCACATGGTAAAGAACTGAAGTCCTATAGACCTGTATTACCTGCAATCATCAAGAAAGACCCCTGACACATCAGTAAATGACTGACACCACAGAATCAGGGTGGGTCAGTAAGAATCCAGCCTGCTGACAGCCCTCATTCACTACAACTGCTTTTGCTATGAATCTCTGTGTGCTAAGATATGGATAATAACAGAACTCCACATCACTGCTGGGTCAGATATGAAAGATGACAAAACTCCACATCACTGCATAGTCAGATATGATAGAACTCCACATCACTGCTCAGTCAGATACTCTGGAGACCCTATTCTCACAGATTCTACACTTTCAATGATCATTACTGTCTAGCACAAAAACTTCCATCAGTACAGTGCCTACACTTTCCATGATCCTGACCATTATTGTAAAGCATATCATCCACCGCCTACCCAAGGCATGGTCTTAAAGCCAAGTGCACTGGGTGAGGGACTTCTAATCCTGATCACAGGTTCAAATGTCAGCAATTTCTGGTGGGAAAAGGCTGGGGATGTTTATGATCTCTTGGGTCAAATCATAACCAAACCTGCCAACACTTTTTTCCTTCATTTGTACACACATACAGAAGATCACATATACACGTTAAAGATCTCATGACTCCTATAAGCAATCCATATGTTGTGATAGCATATCCAGCATGCACCTGAGGTCTAACTGGTTCACTATTATTCAGTTGTGAAGTAGATACTAAGCGCGCATGTGTGTGTGTGTGTGTGTGTGTGTGTGTGTGTGTGTGTGTGTGTGTGTGTGTGTGTGTGTGTTGGTGTTGTTTTTTTTCCAGACGTAGTTTGAGGTATATGGGAAGCATCACTGTTAAGTGTCATCACCTTGAGAAATCTGAACACTCAAAACTGCACTGTACTGGCTGTCACAGACCAGCTTCTATGTCTCATGCCCTTTTTTACCACCCCACTACGACAGACGGTCCTTAACCCTCACAAGAAGAAATGCTAACCCCATCCCATGGATGGCAGTTGTGACACTGACATCTTTTACACCAGCACACACATGTGCTGATTGACAAATGGACAACATGCATTCATACACAGAAATGCATCACCACACCCGGAAACATTCTGCACACATACAATTCAACCCTCTTCCTGCAACACTCACACACACACACACACACACACACACACACACACACACACACACACACACACACACACACACACAAACTGACACACACACAAACACAGTGACACACACAGTGACACACACACACAGTCACACACAGTGACACAGAGTGACACACACACACACACACAATCAACAAGCACAGCTAGAAACAGCCTGTAGATGTACCTGCTTCACAGACCAGTATCCTTCTCGGTCTATGAGCCGAAATCATTACACAGGAGATAGGTAACAGACCCATTCATTTTCTACACCATAAACCATGACACACCAAGTGTTGCCTACACCCCATTCTTTTCCATGTGAAATGCTAGATGACATACAATCTGTACCCTGAAGTATCAATCCCTTTTTCTCTGCAAAATCCTTTCTCCCCGCAGCTTTATCTAACTAAGTTCCCTTGCATGAAAACTGGCTGGAGAATGGGCTGGGTAAGCAAGAAAATAAGTGAGAGATGGGATAGTGAGGTAAAGCTAAGGAAAAGGCAGAGACAAAGGGAGTGATACGATAGAGGAAATGTCTAGCATAGAATTTCCAGACAGTGGGGATGCAATTTATACTGAAAGAGCTCCTCGCATCCCCGCATGGGGCAGTCTTGTAAATTGTACAAAATTCCTTTTCC
Source organism: Stramonita haemastoma (assembly GCA_030674155.1). Classification (NCBI taxonomy): domain Eukaryota; kingdom Metazoa; phylum Mollusca; class Gastropoda; order Neogastropoda; family Muricidae; genus Stramonita; species Stramonita haemastoma. Next base: position 34,417,517 of record CM060330.1, read on the forward strand.
TCCTAATTTTCATACTAAACATGTTTTCCCTTTCAGTTTCATTTACCCTATTTTCTTAAATTTCAGGAATGATTCCTTTCTTAAGTTGTGATGGAAAACTTCACCGTCAAAGGCTAACAATTAGGAAAATCAAACAAAAAGAATGGTGGGAGGAGGGGAATGCACTTTCCACAAGTCAGTAAATTAAATTTCACTTAGAGAAATCCGTTGTTTCAAGTTGATACACTAGAGTGAATTACTCAATATATCTAACAGTACTGTGCTCAGAAGAACCAAAACAAACAAAAAAGCCATGATTTTTACATTAAAGAAATCCATACAATATAGACATGCAGCACCACACTATGAAATGGGCTGGCCATTAAAGATGTCACACACAATTTCATTGAAGCTTTCAGTTATGCTGTTACTTATACACAACATGATGAAATGGGTCACCCATGATGTAACTCTCTGATATCAAGCTTTTAGTTATGCTGTTACTTCCACAGCCAAGTATGTTCACATCTCTCTCTCTCTCTCTCTCTCTTCTCTCTCTCTCTCTCTCTCTCTCTCTCTCTCTCTCTCTCTCTGCTGGCTTCTTTTTAATTTTTTTCTCTCTTGGGGGTTTTTTCTCTTTTTTTCTCTTTTCTTTTTTGCCTTTCATTGTTTTTCTCTCTTTTTCTTTTTTTTTTCTTTTTTCTTTTTCTTTCTTTTTTTTGATTACTGTTTTCATTTTTTCCTCTTTTGTTCCTTCATTTAAAAACAACAACAACAACAACAAAAACCCTACAACATTCTTTCACAAAGACACTTTGCTCTTCTCACACCATTCTATTCTAAATTGATTTCTGATTATATGACACAGATAATAGAAAGGGAATGTTGGACTTGCCAGATAAACACACACGCACACACACGCGCGTGCACACACACACACACACACACACACACACACTCACACACATCTCTCTCTCTCTCTCTCTCTCTCTCTCTCTCTCTCTCTCTCTCTCTCTCTCTCTCTCTCTCTCCTCTCCCTCCCTCCCTCCTCTCTCTCTCTCTCTTCTCTCTCCCCCTCCCTCCCTCCCTCACTCACACACACACACACACACAACCACACTCACACTCACTCACTCACTCACATCACACACACACACACACACACACACACACACACACACACACACACACACACACACACACACACACACACACACCTAAGATAAGAAGAACTTTGGTTTTACCTTGTATCAGGCTATCATTTGTACTTCATTCACATTCTGGTTCACATTGCACATTCAGAATGCATTCACTTTATACATACAATAAAAATGGGACACTGCATTCACCAGATGAAAAAACAAAATAACCCCCACAAAAAAACAACAATGGTCTTTTTCTCTCACCTGGCTCATGCAGAATGCCATTTCTATCATGTGTATTTCAGCACTCATTTGTTTACCATGTCAGAGTTCAACATCTGCACACTCTGTGCTATATACCCATTAACACACAGTGACACACACTGCTGGAACTTTTTTTCTTAGCAATATACCCCAATACAATACTAAGATCTCTTTTCCACAAAACTTGCAAGGTTCCCCCCAAGAATGGCTAACTGGGACACTTTGTGCTGCCCTGATGTTACGACAATAATATAAAAATTAACTTATTTCACTGCCGATATATAAACAACAAACACACACACTCACATGCAGATCGAGATTGAGATTCAATTAAAAAAACAAATAGGATGATCATATACATAACCAGGTAATACTGACCAAGATTTCCTGCACATTCAGGCTGCTTGTGAAAATAATTAACTGTTAACTACATTGAATCTTTGAGTAGCCTATTTCTGGATTATTTGATTATTAACTGTTTAGTGGCTAACTGAATGGCTTCTTTCTCAACTGATATTACTGACAGTTGTACTTTTACATCTATACAGTGTGATCTGCACCGATCTTGGTCAACTGATCCTTCAAGGCTTAGCTGATGACCCTTCTCTAGCATCAGTTGATTAAGCTGTATGGTTCTGTGCCTTTGCCACGGTTTTCTCCAGTTCTCTGCTTATAGGTTTGATGTTTGTTTGTCTGCATGTTTTTCTGTTTACCTGTTTGTTCTACTTGATTGATTACATAATTGATTTGCTTTGGGATTTATAACAGCTCCTACAAGGCATGTGAAAGTCCTTGTAAAATTGGACAGTCCACATAATTCATGATTCCTATCACAATTTTAGAGACTTCTTTGATTTCAGAGAATCCCTTGGATTTTGGAGAGTTCTCATGATATTTTTAAGTCCCAATACTGCAAACACAGAGATCATTTAAGTATACCCCCCCCCCCCCAATTCATTCCCCTCCCCTCCATCCCTCCTCACTCTCTCTCCCCTCCATTTCTCTCCACTCTCTCTCCCCCTCCCTTCCCTCTCTCTCCCCCCTCTTTTCCTCCCTCAATGTGTAGCACACATACACACACACACACACACACACACACACACACACACACACACACTCACTCTCTCTCTCTCTCTCTCTCTCAACACACACACACACACTCTCTCTCTCTCTCTCTCTCTCTCTCTCTCTCTCTCTCTCTCTCTCTCTCTCCTCTCTCTCTCTCTCTCTCTCTCAAACACACACACACACACACACACACACACACACACACACACACACACACACACACACACACACACTCTCTTCTCCTCTCTTCCACCATCACTCTATCTATCATCTCTCCCATCCTCTTCTCTCCTCTCTCTCTCTCTCAAACACACACAACACACACACCACACACACACAACCACATCCTCTCTCTCTCTCTCCACCCCCCCATACTCTCTCTCACATCTAACTTACGCTCATCTCTTCCAACTCTCTCTCTCCTCTCTCTCTCCTCTTCAATAATCACCCAGACACACACACACACACACCTCTCACTCTCAGTCATCTCTCTCTCCCTAACTCTCTTCTCTCTCTCTATCCTCTCTCTCTCTCTCTCTCTCTCAAACACACACACTCTCTCTCTCTCTCTCCTCATCTCCTCCTCTCACTCACTCTCTCTCTCTCTCTCCTCTCTCTCTCTCTCTCTCTCTCTCTCTCAAACACACACACACACACACACACACACACACACACACACACACACACACACACACACACACACATACAGAGTTTGACCCATTCCTCAACACCGACAATGATATGAAATGATAATAACAGATTTTACAGGCCACCATTATTACTATTTAGGATGCATGGCTGTTGAAAACGTATTTAATCAATCATGATACTTTCAGCCAAGCTGACCACAGAGGCCATATCAAGGCTGAAGTGTGTGCATACCAATCCAATCCAATCATGTTGTTTATAGCCCCGACGACCACACAGGCCATACTGGTGCTGACACCTCAATGCAGATTAAAAATGTGCAACAATATGCAGATTAAAATGGGATACAAAACCAACTCTGCGGTCCTTCCTTGTATCAATGACCCGGTCAACCATAAGGGTCATCCCAGGACGGCACTGTTGTGGGAAAAACATCAATCACAGATACAATGAGATAAATCCCAAACCAATTTCACTACAACAACCTTGTTCTTAGTGATCAACTATACCAAAATTTTAAAATGATAAGGATAAAGATGACTGCAGAGAAAAGAAACGGGTGTGTGTGGGTGGGTATGAGTGTGTATGTGCAAGTGTCAAGTAGATCTCCAATCAAATCACAATACCCAGCCAGCCACAGAAGCCATGTCAGGGCGGTCATTCCATCATCAAAATGGCGGACCTCTTCATGCCATCCCCCTTGCCATCAAGAACATAGAAATGATAAGGAACAAGATGACCAATGAGAACAGAAATGTGTGTGTGTGTGTGTGTGTGTGTGTGTGTGTGTGTGTGTGTGTGTGTGTGTGTGTGTGTGTTGTGTGTGTGTGAGTGTGTGAGTGTGTGAGTGTGTGTGTACATGTCTGTGTGTGTACATGTCATTGTGTGTGTACATGTGTGTGTACATGTCATTGTGTGTGTGTGTGTGTGTGTGTGTGTGTGTGTGTGTGTGTGTGTGTGTGTGTGCGTGTGTGTGTGTGGTGTGTTGTTTGTATACGTCAATTGTGTTGTGTGTGTGTGTGTGTGTTGTTGTGTGTGTGTGTGTGTGTGTGTGTGTGTGTGTGTGTGTGTGTTTTTCCCAAGAGATTGGTCCATATCTGTCATTGTTCCACTGCATAAGAAAAGTGATTCAAATAATTCAGATAATTACCGTGGTATAGCATTAACAAGCATTGTGAGCAAGGTGTATACACATATTTTGAACAAAAGACTAAAGAATAGGAGAGAAAAAGAAGAAAAGATAATTGAAGAACAAGCTGGTTTCAGAGCATGTTATAGCACAATAGATCATATTTTTACATTGTATGCAATAGTCTAAACTTTTTTGCTTAAAAACAAAAAACTCTATGTGGCATTTGTTGATTTTAGACAAGCTTTTGATTCAGTAAATAGAAATGTATTATGGGAATGTTTTGAAGAAAACTGGGTAAAAGGCAAACTCTACCATGCTATAAAAAGTATTTATCACACTGTTTTGGCTTGTGTGCATGACAAATGTATATTCTGAGTATTTTGAATGCCCTAGAGGTGTAAAAACAAGGATGTGTGCTGAGTCCTCAACTGTTTCCTTTTTTATCAATGATTAGCTATTAATCTGTGTAAAACTGGAAAACATGGTATTCAGTTACTCCCTGGTGCAAATGAAATATTCTACTGCTCTTTGCAGATGATGTCATATTATTGTCTGACACAGTTGTTGGTCTCCAAAATCAACTTAATAGCTTAAAAAGAGAAGCTGATCAGTTATTTTTGACAGTTAACCTTGAAAAAACAAATGTGATGGGTTTTTTTTAGAAAGGGATGGCACTTAGCTTCAAGGAACAGTGTATTATGGAACTCAACAAGTTAAAGTAACTAATTCATATAGATACTTGGGTATGTTTTTCACAACAAAATTAAGTCTTAGTACTGCTTTGTCTGAGGTTTGCAGAAGGAAGAAAGGGGTCATGGAAATAGTAAAGTCACTGAAAGATTAAAGTCAACTGATCCTAAGTTATTTTGGAAATTATTTGACACACAAATTGAACCGATCCTAACTTATGCAGCTGAAGTTTGGGATTATATAAAGATTGTAAAGGTATTGAAATTGTACATACATTTGCCATAAAAGATTCCTAAATGTTCCCCTGCATGCCTCAATCAAACAGGTTTATGGGGAAACAGGAAGATACCCACTTTATATTAGAATGTCAGTGAAGTGTATTAGGTATTGGTTGAAATTAGTTCAGTTGCCCATGTCAAGAATATGTCAACAGACGTATTAAATGCTTTTGTTTCAGCATGAATCAGGCCGTTTCAACTGGGTACCTATTGTGCAACAGAAATTGATAGAAAATGGTTTTGGTATGGTTTGGTTATGTCAAGGCATTGGATGCCAAGCAACCTTCATTAATGAATTCAAAGACAGGTTAATTTCTTGTTACATACAAAATTGGAATTCCATTTGGCGAATAATGAGAAGTATAAATGGTTTCATTCATTCAAAAATGTCTTTCAAGCAGAAAAGTATCTATCATGTGTTACAAACAAGGGCACAGAGACAATTTTGCAAGTTTCGGCTTAAGGTTTGGGTCTAAAAAATTCTAAAATGTGGTATCTGAATGATCATGTGGAATGCATATTGCCCATTCTGTGAAAATGAATTGGAAGATAAAGTCCAATTCCTATTCCACTGCATAGCGTATAGAGATATTCATATCCGTAAGAAACAGTGCCATACTGCAATCCTCTGGTATGCCTGATCAAAACGAGTTGAAATAATTTTGTCTCATACTGATGAAAATACAATTCTATGTCTTTCAAAATTCATAGCTTTAGCATTAAAAATAAGGAAACAAGAAATCAAGAAGTAAGATAAAAATTTCTATAGTAAGATTATGTTCAAAACAATCCTATATTATTTCTCGTCTCTCTGTGTGTGCTCACAATGTTGTGTGTGCATGTGCGCTTGCGCTTGTGTGTATGCATGAAATTGATGATTCTATTCTTGTTCTTTGATTATCCCCCTTGTCTAAGGGCTGTAATGCTATAGACAATAAAATATTGTCATTGTCACTGTGTGTGTGTGTGTGTGTGTGTGTGTGTGTGTGTGTGTGTGTGTGTGTGTGTGTGTGTGTGTGTGTGTGTGTGTGTGTGTGTTGGATGCCCAGTCAACCAAAGTAGCCATAGCAGGGCTGTCATTCAATCAAAGATCAAAATATGAAATCAAGTTTCCAGAATTTCATTTTATGCCCACCACTGTATAATGGGGAAATATCATCATCATGGCTTGGCTTCGCGAACGAAGATTAAGGGCACTGTCCACGTCTGGTGCAGGCTCGCTGGTGGCTGTTCAGTCCAATGCGTGACAAACAAACCCGGCTGCAGGGCTGCAGGGGAAAGTCGATTCTGGGGTTGATGTGGGGGGACGTGGTTCTTCCTCCTCATTCGCTTCTCCTCAAGGGTGGCTCTGCGATTTTCCTCAAAGGAGGAGACCAATTGATGTACAGTGTGTCGGCCAGGCCTGCCGGTCAGCAGCAAGGACTGACCACTGGTTATGGTCTATGAGGCAGGCTGACAGAGATTTCTTCAGAGAGTCTTTAAATCTCTTCTTTGGTGCGCCTCTGTAGCGGTGTCCGGTGGAAAGTTCACCGATAGAGAACCATCTTCGGTAGGCGATGGTCCTCCATTCTAGAGACATGCCCTGCCCAGCGTAGCTGCGTTTTCAGCAACATGGCCTCAATGCTGGTGATCCCTGCTTGCTCCAGCACCTCAGCATTTGTGGTGAAGTCGCTCCAGTGGATGTCGAGGATGGAGCGGAGACAGCGTTGGTGGAAGCGTTCCAGAATTCGCAGGTGGTGTCTGTATATGACCCATGACTCAGAGCCGTACAGGAGGGTGGTCAGTACCACGGCTCTGTAGACACTGATCTTGGTGTCTTTCTTCAGGTGTTTCTTTTTCCAGACACGGTGGTAGAGTCTGCCGAAAGCACTGTATTGCCTTTGCCAGTCTGTTGTCTACATCTTTATCAATCTTTGCATCAGAGGAGATTGTGCATCCCAGGTAAGGTAAACTGCTGGACTGTCTTCAGTTCTGTCTCACCAATTGTAATGTGAGGTGGGGGTACGCTACCTGAGGTGCGGGCTGGTAGAGAACCTCTGTCTTCTTCAGGCTGACTTCGAGTCCAAAGAGCTGGGCTGCCTCTGCAAAACAGGATGTTACATGCTGCAGGGCGGTTTCTGTGTAGGCTACAAGGGCAGCATCATCAGCAAAAAGTAGCTCTCGAATTTGTTGCTCCAGGGTTTTGGTGTGGGCCTGAAGACGCCGCAGGTTGAATAGGCTGCCATCTGTGGGTAGCGTATGAAAACTCTTCGTCATCAAGATCTTCTGTGGCCCGCTGAAGCATCATGCTGAAGAAGATAGTGAAGAGGGTTGGTGCAAGAACGCAGCCCTGCTTCACCCCGTTTGTGATTGGGAAAGGCTCTGAGAGGTCGTTGCTGTTTCTGACCTGGCCACGCTGGTCTTCATGTAGCTGGATCACCATGTTGAGAAACTTTGGGGGACAGCCAAGACGCTCCATGATCTGCCACAGGCCCTTCCTGCTCACAGTGTCAAATGCCTTGGTTAAATCAACGAAGGTGATGTACAGTCCCTTGTTCTGTTCGCGGCACTTTTCTTGAAGTTGTCTGAGCACAAAGACCATGTCAGTGGTACCCCTGTTAGCTCTGAAGCCGCACTTGGCTCTCAGGGAGGTGGTGTTCTGCAACAGCAGGTACTAGTCTGTTGAGGAGAACTCTTGCAAGGATTTTGCCAGCAATGGAGAGAAGAGTTATCCCCCTGTAGTTGGAGCAATCTGATTTTTCCCCTTTGTTTTGGTAAAGGGTGATTATGATTGCATCACGAAGGTTTTGTGGTAGCTTTCCCTGCTCCCAACAGCAAACAAAAAATTCATGGAGCTTGCAGTGCAGTGTTTGCCCTCCGTTTTTCCATAATTCTGGTGGAATACCGTGACGCCTGCAGCCTTCCCACTCTTCAGTTGTTCTATGGCTTTAGTTACCTCTTCCAGGGTTGGGGCTTTGTCCAGTTCTTCCTTTCACTGTTGCTGTGGGATCTGTTGGATCACTGCGTCATCAACAGTAACGGGCAGGTGGTCACTTGCAATGGCCTCTCCTACATTACTGTGCCCGTAGCAATGGGGAAATAAGTATAAAGAAAAAATGACTACAGAGAAAAGAATGTGTGAGTGTGAGTTGTGTGTGTGTGTGTGGGGGGGGGGGGGGGAACTGGGTACAAAAGGTGGTGTGTGTGTGTCAAACCGGGTACAAAGGGTGTGTGTGTGTGTTGGGGGGGGGAGGGGGGGGTGAACCGAGTACAAAGGGTGTGTGTGTTGGAGGGACCAGTTACAAAGGATGTGTGTATGTGGGGGGGGGGGGGGGGGGAACCGGGGTACAAAGGGTGTGTGTATGTGGGACAGGGGGGGGGGGGGGGGAACTGGGTACAAAGGGGTGTGTGGGT
>CM060330.1:34431110-34456110 GCA_030674155.1 Stramonita haemastoma
GGTGTAACAATCCATCAAAATGAACAAAATAACATTTTGGGGAAAAAAATGGATCACATCACATTTACAACAAAATAACTGTACACTGCTCTTGAATTTAAGCTGCTACTTAATTAACACACTCTTGATTCCAATATGCAAAGTAACTAAAAAAACATGACTTCAGACGTTCAGTGTCTAGAATCAAGTTTTTGACCAAAAATCTGTACATTTATCATGGCATTCATTAAAAATACACAATTTCAGTATAAGTAGTTTGACATAAAACAGCTGTAAATTTATCATGGCACCATTCCTGACTTTGGCATGGTACTGTTATTATGGCTATAGTGCATACAAAACAGGCATGGTATGAATTGGTATGAAGAATGAGTCTGTACATGAAAAAGGAATGGAGACGGGGGATGGGGGTATGGTAGGGGAAGGGTAAGGTTGGATAGGTGTAGGGTAGGGTACGGTACATAGGACATGTATAGGTTGCAAATACTGAATGCAAAGGTTCATCCAATGTAGCGGTGTCAAACGCTGTGGTGGAGTTTAGAAAGATCTGGTGTACTGTGGTATTTTGAGGTATGCTATGTGGTAATGGGTGCAGTGTGTGATGGTGATGTATATTAATGTGTGATGAGGCATGGTGTAATGTGGTCTGTGGTGGTGCATCTAGTGGTAGTGTATGGGTCATGTGGTGAAGTGAAGTGTGCCATGTGGAGATGTCTGTGGTGTAGTGTGGGACATGGGTGTAATGTGGTGGTGGTGGTGTGGTGGGTTATGATACAAATAGAGCAAGCAAAGCATTGCATTGCAAAGCAATGCAATCAAAATAATCAGTTTCTCTGTATGAAATTTAAGTTAAGCTCAGGAAAGTGCATTCCACCTCAAAGCAGGGACAATATGTTTTTTTCCTTCTCCAGCCTGACATTTTTCACCTTCAATGTTAGTTTTTCCACAAAATCTAGCATTGGAAATCTTTTGTTACTACAAATTTTTTTCTATATAATATAAAAGTAGTGGGTTATTCTGGATAATCTTTTACACAAGTTAGAAGATTTGGTTTTTCTCTAGATTATTTTTCTACAGGACCTGAAAGTAGGAGTGACAAATTTTGGATTATTTTCGATGACTTAAAGTAGTGCTATACATGTGTATTCTGGATTATACACAGGACCTGTTGAACACCATACTTGAGTAACGAGCGCCCAGACCACACTAGTGAAATAAAGAGAAAACCCAGTTTCTGGTAGAATTCCAACACGAACCTCTTGCTTCTTAGGCAGGTGTTACTCCCAGACCCCTTCTCTCTCTCCTTTCTCTCTCTCTCTCGACATAATCTGTGGATAGCTACTGAGAGAAATATCTGACACACTCACCTTGAGGCACGAACTACCATGACTTTACATAACTGAAAAGTTGACATTGCATCTTCCTAGCTTACCTTCACACCAAAGTGTACCAATTCAAGGTCATCAGATAAAACTGTGTGAATGAAATAATATGGACCCCACAGAAATCCCACAGAAATACAAACTCACTCACATACACACACATTCACTACAAATACAGTAAACTTACTTAAATAACACACACACACACACATACACACACACACACACACACACACCACACACATGTATACATCAACATACACACATACACCCCACACACAATATACCTGTGCACAAGTCTAAACATTAACACACACACCCTCCCAAAAAAAGCACACACATACTTGTGCATGCCCATGCACGCATCACACACACACACACAAACACACACACACATGTATGCCCACGCAAAAGTATATATATATATTAAACATTAACATTAAAAAAAAAATAACCCAAACTAACAACATCATTATAGTGATATATATAAACAATTAACACCCCCATCCCTCTTCCCAACAAACACACACACACACACACACACACACACACACACACACACACACAACACACACACACACACACACACTGACACAGTGAAACATGATATAGTTTGAGTGTTCAGTTTTTCCAAGAGATGCACCTCTTCCCAAAGAGTTGTACAATGTTTCAGCCTGGAGATATTTTAAGTAAACTGAAATTTTATTCTGCCAAAGTTCTGTTGTGTTCTTACTTAAATTTTGCTCTTTTAAAAGAGATTTTCTATGTGCAGAATAGTATACACTCTACACCATGTGCAAGAAATCCCTAAAGCAGATGCTGATCAACTGTATTTAATTAACCAAGTGTGCTGGACAAGTCCTTAGGCTTAGGTGCATGCTGGGTATACTATTTTCTGCAAGTCACTGAATGCTGATGTGAATCATAAGATCCCTAATTTACAATTTTCGTCTTCAGCATGCGCCCAAACAAAGGATTGGAGGGCATCGGCAGGACTGGCAAATATGTACAATGACTGTAAATTCATCTGTGGCAAATAGGTGACATGTACTAAAATTTTCATCCTTCAGTTGGCAAATAAGGTGATTATGACTGTAAAATTTTCATCCTTCAGTCCTAATGGACTGCCAAGAGTTGAACCCACAACTTCAGGACCCTGGGATCAGAAGTCCACAGCCATATATCTACTTGGCTACCAACCCACACTGAGTATAGCAGTGCACACCTAAAGGCGATCATGCTCCAACAATCTTGTGGACTTGACAACACTGAGCACTATATAATACCGGAAAATATGCAGTTCCAGTCTTTAATACAAAATGACAGGCAGAACACAAGTTACTGTGACTTTTTTTGTTGTGTTTTGCTCCATATAACTCAACCAGTATGTTACAAGATTATGAAATGGATGTAGTCAATCTACATTAAAGGACCAACAACCCAAAACCTTTCAAAGACGAAGTAAATGAAAAAGCCATGAACTGCTATTAAAAGAAACTCTTCCATTCTGCTGAAGGTTTTATTTCTTCATTGTAACATGCTATTCTACTGTGATTACATCTCAGGAGTCAACAAATTATTTATCTGCTTCTTTTTATATATGAATATTAGTTAGAAATTATTCTTATTTCACAGCTATCAAACCAACTTACATCAAAACAAAGAAAACAATGAACTAAACGAAAAGAAAAGGAAATACAGTGCAGTATCACCGTTTATAGACCTGAACCTGCTCCAATTTGTTTCTTCTATTGCTTACTATACTGGGTTGGTTTGTATTTTTACCAAGTGACTGAACTTGTGGAAAGTCACGGGGCATACCACAAATAATTTACAAAAGCAGTTGTTTCAGGCAGAGTGAACCTGACAAGCCCATCCCTAGATAACCTAGCTAACCAACACTTTTTTTTCATTCCTTGGCTAGACAGTGGATCTCCAAGGTTCACCAATGGTAAGATTTTGCATACATGTGCAATCATTTGGTCACCATTAAGGTAGGCCACATTCTGACTTCAGGGTGATGTCTAAACAAGACACCAGTGTGCATGCAAATTAACAGATTTTTTGGAAGGCTATATATGCGGATAGATTGGAAATCAACAGTACGCACCCACACCCCCACCCCCCACCCTGTGACTACGCTGCATCTTCAAATTACTCTTGAAACATCATCAGTGTGACCTGTAACTAACTACCCCTTCATCACTCCTCTTCTCTTTCAGATTATCTTGGGTTTGGGGGTTGTTGTTTTTTAAGCCAGGATTAAAATAGTGTGCAACATAGTACAAATGATTAATCTATAATGATAAAGTGGAAACAAATTACGTACTAGCCCTCTTCAGCTTCACTGAATTATAAATGAACTGCACACACTCTGTGCATCAACAAACACATGCCCCAATAGATAATTTTCAACCATTTAAATGCACAGCAATAATTATGTGGAAACAAACTATGACCCTTCCCTCCTTCAGCTTCTGTGAATTACAAATGAACAACCCAAATAAACTGAACACCCTATGGCTATGTGCTAATGAACACAAGCTAGAACAGACAGACAGACAATGACAGACAGACAGACAGACAGACAGACAGACAGACAGACAGACAGAGGTGAGCCAGAGAGCGAGCCAGAGAGAGAGAGAGAGAGAGGGGGGGGGCAGACGGACAGACAGCGAGAGAGAGAGAGACAGAGACAGAGAGAGAGGACAGAGACATAGAGACAGAGACAGAGAGACAGAGACAGAGAGACAGAGACAGAGACAGAGATGATCATGATCATGATCCGATGATGAATAGGGTTAAAGTGGAGTATTCACAATCTCACCACCTCTACACTACTTTACTGAGCTCTCACAATTAGTGCTCATCACAATCCAATTCATAACAATGCAGCCTTACTACAGGGATCCAAAAGAAATGTTGGTGTGTCAGGAACACCAACAGCAAAAGCCATTAAACCCACTCAAAAAAGTTCAACAATATTTATGCCTCATATTATTCCAGATATGTAATAAAATTTCAACCCTAAAGTTCTTTCCCCAAATCCTGTCAAATTGTTAAATGCATTGTAGCTAATTTTACAAACTAGTACTATGTTCTTCCTATTATTAACTGTTCATTTCTGAGTACTATCTACCCCCACCCCCAACCCCCCTTTTCCTTCAGCCTATAAACAAACAAAACACCTGAATATATTATTATTGACTTTTTAAGTGCTCATATATATTTATTATATATACATGGTATCATGTGACTGTTTTAGATTTTAAACTCTTTTTGCTGATGTATGCATTGTAACAGATATTCAGTATAACACACTAGACTTATCATTCATGTAATACTTATCCCACTCCTACTCGCCCTTTGTGTGAGTAGTGAGTGAGGTGTGTGTGTGGTGTGTGTGTGTGTGTGTGTGTGTGGTGTGTGTGTGTGTGTGTGTGTGTGTGTGTGTGTGTGTGTGTGCACGTCAAATGCATGCATGTGTGTTGAAACTTTTATGATTTTTATAATTATGCCTTGGTGGTACCAGTCTTTTATATGGTTGAGAAATTTGGGGTAAAAAAAATGATATTTTAGAAAAATCACAACTTTTTTTTTTTTTTAGGCTTTTTATTCCATCTAAACAAATAAAATGAATGATGAACCAAATGAAAAACAGGTATAGCTATCAAATTTATATTTCAATGAAAACTAGAATGATTACTGATTAGATTTTGGGCTGGTCTCAATGCCTGTCTCCAATGAAGAAATTTCAGACTGTAAATTTTATTCATATTTTGCACACAATATTTAAACAAAGGGCTTTACCTCACCTTACAACCAAAACATTCTTAGAGAACATGGATTTGACTGTGTTTGAGATTCCCACATATTTTCAGGTAAAAATACTAGAACTACAAACCAATTTTATCCACATATGCTGTACTGCTACAAAAAAGTAATAAATGTACATATATTTTATAGGAACTTCAACTCATGTATAGACAGAGAATGCTACATAATGATCCTACCAGATGCATAAGTATTGTCACTGTTTCAATTCAATACATATTAATTTAATACCTTATCACAATGATGAACTGTAGATACAACAGTATTCCACATCCAAGAGATTTATATCTTTGCTACCTTATCTCAATGATTGAACTGGTAGATACAACAGTATTCCACATCCATGAGATTTATATCTTTGCTACAACTGTGATATGGTCATAACTGAGGACAAGATTTCATTTCATAATGGAATGTCCATATCCATATTGGCATATGTTCTCAAAGAACATTTGAGAACAAAGTTATCTTCAAATTTTTGCAATTTGCTTTCAGCAGGGAGGGCAGTGTGTGTAAAATGGGGAAGTTTATCAAACTTAGAAGGCTATGAAATAATTTTGATTTTCATTTACCTCTCACCAATTTCATGCTTGTCAATGATCATTTAAGGTGCATTTCCATGTGCTGATACTTCCTTAGATTTTTATTCTACATCTCTGTGCCAAAAGAGGTCAAAACTTTTAAATTGTTGATTCTTGTGTGTTGTGTGTGTGTGTGTGTGTGTGTGTGTGTGTGTGTGTGTGTGTGTGGTGTGTGTGTGTGTGTGTGTGTGTGTGTGCTGTGTGTGTGCGTGTGCGTGTGTGTGCATGTGTGTGTCTGTGCGTGTGTGTGCGTGTGTGTGTGTGTGTGCGCACACGTGTGTGCATGCGTACATACATTTGTACCTGCTGTCACTGATTTATTATTGTATAATAAAAAAATTATCTTAAATACTGTAAAGGGCTTACAGCCTGAAAAAGATTAAGCACTATTTAAATTAATCATTTTAAGTTTTCATTACTGTTCTATTTGCGCTCAGTCCTACGCTGATGACATACAGTTTTTTTTACTTCAGTCATCCTTGTCAAATCCAATAAATACACACTGTTGAATACATGGAGACCTGTTCCAAAAATGTCAAGGCCTGGATGACTTCTAATCAACTAAAACTCAACAACAATAAAACTGGAAATCCATCTTATGAATCAAGTAAACCAAGATGCACTTCTAAGAACCACAAATATTTTATTCAGGTTGAAATTTCAAATATCTTTTTCAGAGACTTTGTCCCGGCCTATACACACAAACTTCTTTTTGTCTACAATTAAAGAAATTTCGGCTCTTCTTTCTCTGACTCTTGTTTACTATTTATTCCAAGACTAAAAACACAAACTGTACGTGCATGCCAATAAATGTTCATGCAGTCTACACACACACCACACACACACACACACACACACACACACACACACACACACACACACACACACACACTCTCTCTCTCTCTCTCTCTCTCTCTCTCTCTCTCTCTCTCTCTCTCTCTCTCTCTCTCTCTCTATGTAAAAAAAACACATGGGTGCTTATTTATTACCTTCATAATAAATTTTCCCCAATTTTTTTTCCCACACGCACACAAGCACACAGAGTAGAAAGCCTAACTACTAACTATGGTATAGCTATTCTCAAGAAGGGAAGAGATTATTTTAAATTTTATGAGCCCTTTTAAAGGCTGAGACTGAATCCAAAAGAAGCAAGTGAGATGTGAGATCACTTCACTGAGAGGATGCTGTGTGAGAGAAAGAGTACTTGAACCAGAGGATTTTAAGATTATTTAAGATAGAATGTGTGAGACACTTGCATCAGAGGAAGACTGTAGATGTATATAGATATGGATAAAGTATTTAAAGGATCTGAAGAAGATCAGACAGATAGCAGAGATTACAGCCTATCCAACCATAATAAACTGGACAACACTCAAAACAAAAACTAAGTTCTTCGGATGAGATTTTAAACCACAACCTCATGTATGAATGCACAGAGGATTTAGTGCATACACATTATAAACCTGTTCCACCTTTCAAAAGAGTAGGGTATTTTATGCTGGTAGGAACGGACAACTTTTTTTTTATATAATAAAATGCATGTGTGCACGTGTCGTGTTTAGACACCATCCACAAAGTTGGTATCTGGCGGCCCTTAGTGGTGGTAAAAAGAAGGTCGCATATAATATATATAATGCAAAATCTCACAATTGGTAAACCCCCAGAGTTCTAGCAGAGGAGTGGATGAAAAAAAAAGAAAAAAGAATAAGAAGAAGCAATATATATAAAAAATGGAAACTATAAACATAATGTTAAGAAAAATTAGAAGGGAATCAATAATAAGAGACTCAACACCACAAACATAAAACAATCACATCTGAAAACATCAACCTTCCTGCATTCAATTACATTACAGAACTGAAACACTGATCTATGTATTTGGAACCTAAAAGTCCGTTTATTTTTTTTAACAATTGAAGCTGGAGAAGTCAAAGCCAGCTGTAGGACACCCCTGTTCCTTAACAGCCTCCGAGAACAAGGCAAGCCCCTCAGATATATACCAAGTAATGGATTTTTGGACCCTTGGATATTTCAAGAAATTAAAACATGACTGACAACACCATATAAAAGCAGTAAAGTTAATGTGTTGAAGATAGTGGAAACTCCTTCAGTAAGACCCCCTAATAACCCAAACTTGCTCAGTAACAGAGAGTAAAGTTCAATCTCCTGGCTTCTAATCTCCAGTCACTTTTAACTGTCCACTAGACAACACTGGAAGTTGGAACACATTGATCAACCCTCTCCACTGATGTTGAAGAGAACACAAATCTCAGACCAGAGAAATTTAAGAGACATGAGGGAGTACATGAAAGCAGGGATGGAAGAAGTCACAAAGATGGGCCAGAGATGCAACAGGAAAAAAAACCAGAAGAAAAACAAAGTGCTGTGCTTGTAAAGCATGGGACAGCTATGGGAGTTTGCATTCCTTAGGGGCTAAGCAAAGAGATCTTGTTCAGCCTTCTTCTTCTTTGTCACCAAATGCTCAGACAGCAACCACCATTGTCTGTCATAAAATATTCATGAGTGAAAATGTATTACAATGCCATTACGTGCCTGACAAGTCAGGCTTGGTACAACCGACGTTGGCGTGCAAGAGAATGATTATTTTTAGAGTCTTTCTGGAAAAAAGGGCAGGAGAGTGGACCAAGAGGGTAGAAAATAGACAAGAAAGAGGTGACAGGAGGAAAATGAACAAAGCAGAGACAGATAGAACATGATAGCCTAGTGGTCAGAACATGCTGTCAATTTCATGACCCGGTATCGAATCCCTTTCGAGGGGATTTTTTCCCCTGGAGTTAACATCAGTGCTGACACCACTCTCCCCATAAGTCCTTCGGATGACACTATAAACCAAGGCCCATGTGCGAACGCACGCAGAACATCTTGCACACACATTAAATCCTGTTCCACTTTTCGTAAGAGTAGGCCATTGTTTGGCAGTGAGAACAGATGACAAGATTTACAAAGCTGAATGCACATAGGGACTGGATGTAAAAATGCACATGAGTGCTTATTCCATTATCCTCAGAATTTTTTTTTTTAATTTAAATAGAAAAGAGGGAAATTCCTAGCACAATCTTTCCAGATTGTGGGGATGCTTTTTATATTGACAGGCACCCAGTATCTCTATGTGGGGCCTGTTCAGGCAAAAAAAGGACAACTGTTCAGACACACTCTCATATCTTTCATGCCAACTTACTTCTTGATCTCCCTGCCAATCTCTTCTCCTCTCATGCATCACCCTTTCCAAAACTCTGTTGCTCACCCAGTCCGGGCTCCTTCCTCCCAGTGTCTCTTTCTCTCTCTCTGGTGATCCTTTAAACAGACCAAATATAACAAATTATTATTCTGACACATCAGTCTCTTGGCTGACTTTTCCATTAACTCCTTATGTAATAAGTGTTGTTCAAGCACTCTAATTAATTTTTCAATATGTCCAGCTAGTCCTTTTGGCTTTTCCATGTTGCAGTCTGTTAGCATTCCAAACAAACACACCCCAACACACACACACACACACACACACACACACACACACACACACACACACACTCACTCACTCACTCACTCACTCACTCACTCACTCACTCACACTTAAAAACTTAAAGTAAAAAGATGTTAAAGGATGAACAGTCGGAGCAAAATGTTTTATGGCCCTACTTACTGGAAGGCCAAGTTCAGACCATTACTTTTCATTTAAATACATTATCAGTAACAAATTAAAAAATTAACAATCAAGAATACATCATGCTCTTCAATTCAAATGCTGACTGTCAACAAAACTGCCTATATTAAGACAAATTTACCAAATCAATAAAACTGTGTTGAACACTAACAGCAGAAAGACAAACAAATTCATCATAACCACAAACTGGAAAATTAAATCAGGGATTTTTTTTTTAAGCATTTGGTGTATTCACTGACTAGGGCTCCAAACATCATCAATGGTGAGATTCTTGCACATGTGACCATTCAGGCAGCCACAGTCTACCTTCAGGGATGATGTCTAAATATGACAACTGTGTACATATATGTGGTTTGGGGGTTGGTTGGTAGGTTTTGTTTTTGTTTTTTCAATTTAGTCACCATTCCTACCAGCACACAATGGCCTACTCTTCCAAAGGGTGGAACATGTATTAATGAGTGCACAAGATGTTCTGCATGTGTATGTGTTTGCATATGGAGCTTCATCCAAAGAACTTGGGGGGGGGGGGGGGGAAATCCAGCAGTAAATCACCTTGAAAAGGTGCCTTGATGGTGGCTCTAACCCAGGTCATAAGATCATGAACACAGCTGTCTAACCACCCATCCATCCCCATACCAAAATCAGGGATATATAATGTATTGAACTACTGAAGAGATTTGACTATATCCCACACAAAGAGTATATTTAAGGTATAGTTCTTGATTCTCTGAGACACAAGACCAAAGTGTGCTACAGATTTGTATGCTTGTTTGTCCGTTGTGTTCAACAATGATCTCCAAAACAGCAGAGGAGGCAGCTGCTGTTTCGGAAACTGGGCAGAAATTTGATTATAGTGGAGGTGTCTTGCCCACAGCACACTCCCACTCTCTCGACCAAGAGGGCATAAAGACAGTCAGCATTGGAGATGTTCTCCAAAGGCCAACTAGCCCCCAGGGCTGCAGCACATTAGGACTGTGCAAGTCAAGCCTCCTAGTCAGTCATTAGTTGATCACTAAAGACTAAGCTGTAAAGTGGAATTCCATGAGTGGAAAAGCCACTGTTCATACAGCCTCTCATTTTGCTGTTGCCCCCAGTACCAATGGTTTAATCAAGAACTGTGATAAAGCATTGGCACTGAAGGCTACAGATATATAGATCTATTAAGTCTAGTTCTTGATTCTCTGAGACACAAGACCAGAGTGTGCTATAGATCTGTAAAGTCTAGTTCTTGATTCTCTGAGACACAAGACCAGAGTGTGCTATAGATCTATAAAGTATAGCTCTTAATTTTCTAAGACACAAGACTAGAGTGTGCTATAGATCTGTAAAGTCTAGTTCTTGATTCTCTGAGACAAAAGACCAAAGTGTGCTATAGATAGATCTATGGATCTAGTTACAAACCCTTCTTCTTAATAGCTTGCTTTTGTGCATCTTCCCCACATCACACCAACATAAAATGCTCAATAACTTAGGTTTCAAGCAAAAATCAGTTTTAAGAAAGGTCATGCATGCAAACTTTAACTGCAGAGGAAACATGTTTTGCCCATCCCAATGTATACACTCTCACAAGTTAAAGCCAGAATGGCTTGCAATATTTCTGGTAACATGTTTAATTTGGAAGGACTGGGAATGTTGCTGTTAGATCTAAACTTTCCTTTGGCTTGGACTATCTGTGCCACTTCTTTGCATATGGTTCTCTCATCCTCTGATCTACAAAAGCCAAAGGTGAAAATGCAATCCAACCCTACTACAGAGTTGAAATTTGTGGTGGGGTGGTGATGGTGGTGGTTATATAATTTACATCCCAAGATTTGGAGATAATCAAATAAGGACTGTATAAAATATGAGATGTATTCTGGGTATGCTCATGTTTCTGTAACCCACAGAACACTGACAGGAATTATGGAATCTAGCGTGCCTATTTGACCTCTGATCTTTGATCTCCCGCATGATGTATACAAAAGCACTGGCACAGTGGCAGGTCTGCACTTCACCACGAAGATCGTAAATATCTCAACGCTCAAGCGCAACGCATTTTCGGTCATATGAGAGAAAGCAGTAATTGCTATCAGATCGTTTAAACTAGAAGAAAAAAATTCAGCACATGCCACTAGCCGGCATATACCCACATGTTCTTCGGGCCCAGGCTCTTGAAAATCAAACCAAATGGTCTCAACAACATAAACTTTTAAGTTACAAAATCACCTTGCCCGTATCCTCTCCTTGCAGGCCCCGATTTGCAAAAGTGTGTAGCCTTACAATTCATCCACACCGTAATTACTGGATTCGTACCACCGATGATTAATTAGCTTAATTATGCTTTATTTTTCCCCTTTGCAAGATGGCGGACCAAAGTCACGGATGTTGTCCAAATTTACAGATCAGTGAGCCTCAGTTTGTCTTTTTACTGGTGGTGATCTCAATAAGCGGAGTGTGTGTGTGTGTGTGTGTGTGTGTGTGTGGTGTTGTGTAAGTGTGTTTAAATGCATGTATGCATATAGGGCGTTCTTGAGTATACATGTATGCAATACATTATTTACTGGGTGCAGCTATGGGTGCAAGTGTTTGCAGTGCATAAGTTTGGTTTGTGCTTAGGTCAAATGCATAAAACATGTGAATATATCATATATGCTCTCTCTCTATATTAATATAATATATATATATATATATATATATATATATATATATATATATATATGAATATGAGTATGTGTGTGTGTGTGTGTGTGTGTGTGTGTGTGTGTGTGTGTGTGTGTGTGTGTGTGTGTGTTATATAATGTGGGGGGAGGGGGTATTCATATTCTTTTAAATATCCTGGATAATGGAATAAGCACTCATGTGCTGCTTTATTTTTATTTTTATTTTTTACATCTTATCCCCATATGTATGCAGTTTTGTCAATTTTGTCATCTGTTCCCACTGGCACACAATGAAGCGGAACAGGTTTTAACATGCGCAAGATATTCTGTGTGTGTGTGTGTGTGTGTGTGTGTGTGTGTGTGTGTGTGTGTTGAGAAAGAGAGAGATTAACCATATTTATAGTCAGTAAAGCTGTTCTGCCATTTGGCACTGCCTTACCATAACATGAAAATAATGCCCTGAAGGAGGCAATTTACAATGACACAGAATCAACGGCAACGTTGTTGTTGTTTTTTTTAACCTTAACATGGGGCAGTGGGTAGTGAAACATTATTAGCTATCCCCATAGTCAGACTGGCACAGAAGACAATGGGCCCCTCTGTGTGTGTGTGGGGGGGGTCTCATTACGATGACGTCATCAGCTGAGGTAGAGGCGGACCAGGCCACGTGCGGCGTCTCCCTGTGGTATGTCAACTAGTGGGTATACACCTATGCATGCATGTGTGTTCTCATTTGTGAAGGCTGGACAGTTTGGCAAAGTTCTTCTGGCAGCATGTTGTTTTACTTTTGGTTAATGAACCAGAATGTGCATCATTCACAAAGAGAGAGAGAGAGAGAGAAGAGAGAGAGAGAGAGAGAGAGAGAGAGAGAGAGAGAGAGATGATTTTATTTATTAGTTTATATCCAGGATAACAGAATAAGCAATCATGTGCTTTTTTTCATCCGGTCGGTGTGCATGCAGTTTTGTAAATATTGTCATCTGTTCCCACCGGCACACTATGGCCTACTCTTACGAAAAGTGGAACAGGATTTAAAGTGTGCGCAAGATGTTCTGCGTGCGTTCGGGGGGGGGAGAGAGAGAGAGAGAGAGAGAGAGAGAGAGAGAGAGAGAGAGAGAGAGAGAGAGAGAGAGAGAGAGCACCCGTTTAGTACAAAGTCTATAATATATAATGAGGGATTTGTTTTACATTTGTCACAACACAGCAACATAACCCCAAAGAAACACCTAACATTTCGAAAAAACACAATACTAACTCCACTCCCCACAATGTCCCAACAATGCCACTACAAACAGAGGTCCCCACAACAAACCTACACATAACATCTTGCCCATACATCAAAAATTCGTGCTGCCTTTCCAATACAATGAGTATGCCACTGTATAAGGGTAAGCATTTGCAAATTTTAGAATAAACACACAAAAAGGATGCTCACTGGTGAGTTTAGGCATCATCCCTGAAGCCGGAATGTGGCTACCTTACTGG
Source organism: Stramonita haemastoma (assembly GCA_030674155.1). NCBI lineage: Eukaryota > Metazoa > Mollusca > Gastropoda > Neogastropoda > Muricidae > Stramonita > Stramonita haemastoma. Next base: position 34,444,714 of record CM060330.1, read on the forward strand.
TGGGCAAAGGATCAGAGCCATAAATATCCACCATTGGATAACTTTATTTATTTAGTTAGCTATTTATTTATTCTTTTATTTCCGGATAACTTCGGAGCTCTAACCCAGTAACAAGCAAACAAGCCAAAATTAATACAAAAGGAAAACAATATATATACAACAACCTGGTCTGCAACATAGAATCTCTCTTCTCCTCTCTCTCTCTCTCTCTCTCTCTCTCTCTCTCTCTCTCTCTCAATCTCTCTCTCATCTCTCTCTCTCTCTCTCTCTCTTCTTCTTTGTAGAGCAAAGCCATAAATTCATGGGGTATACTCTTTTTCTCTCTCTCTCTCTCTCTCTCTCTCTCTCTCTCTCTCCTCTCTCTCTCTCCTCATCAACACACACACACACACACACACACACACACACACACACACACACACACACACACACACACACACACACACACACACACACAACCTTTCTCTTCAAACCCACACCACTGCAATGGCTGCCATTGGCACGTGAAATTCCCGGTGCATCACGTGCTGTCACGATGCTGGCAGCTGACAGTGGCTGAACAGCAACAGTGCAATGTATACCTGGCTGGCATGCCTCTACAAGACCACAGAAGGCGAGGACTGTAACAAATATTTAGGTAAGATTGATAATGCAGGCTTCAATGGAGATATTAAAGACTTTGTGGATGAGATAAGAAACAGATCTCCTGCAGAGAACAGTAACGTGTAAGGGACATTTACAGAAATAAAGACTTGGCTTAGGCCTACCTGAACATATATCTCTCTGATGACGTACCTGTTATGTGAAATGGCAAATATATAGTGCAACAGAACCACAGAGGTTGGGAAGATGTCATACTGGAGTCCTTTCGCATTAAAAGCAGTTTCTTAGTTTACAGATTCCCCCCAAAATGGTTTGATAAAGTTGAAACAAAAGAAATATGGGACAGCTGTACCATCTTGTGAATTTTAATTAATAAAAATAGATTTCTACCAGACACTGAAAAGGCAGAAACTTTCCTTAATCTTTTTGCTAAGAACAGTAGGCTTGGCAGTTTGTCTTCATTTGACAAGAGTTACATAAAACAGGAATCTGAAACAGGAATCCCCACCACAAAACGGTTTTGTGGTTTAATTCTCCCATCACTTTGGAAGGATTAAAATCTGCAATATTTTTTTCTCAGTAACAAAAACATCGTCTGTTGGCTCTGATGCCATTTCCAATGAAATGATACAAAAATATCCCAGAAAATTGTCTTAAGTTTTTGCACCGTATTTTTCACACATGTTGGAAAACTGGAATGTTACCACAGTTGTGAAAAAATCGAAAGTTGTACCAATCCTTAAGACTGGAAAGACTGGAAATTCCAAACAGGGCATAATAAACTACAGACCAATTGCTCTAACATCTCATACCAGTAAATTGATGGAGAAAATAGTATTGATCTACAGCTCAACAAGAAGTTAAACTGTCCACACCAATACTATGGCAGTTTGACCTTGGTGTCTTCTAGCAACAATGTTTGATGTGGGGAAGGCTTATTATAATTCCTAGCTGTGGCACAAGGGTTTGTTCATTAAAATCAGTCTGTAAATGTGTATAATTGTTTAAAATATGTTTTTTTTTAGCAGAAGGAACCATTGAAACTAGATTTGGTTGAAGCTATTCTACACCCTGCAGTCCTGAAATGGGTATACCCCAAGGATCAGTTACCGCTCCGATCTTATTTAAGTACATGACCTTCCTAAAGTTCTGTCAAAGAATGTGGTTTTGGTTCAATAACCAGATGCTATCTGAATGTGGATGAACACCACAATAAAAAAAAAATCAACTCTGCAAAGAGCTCAAAACTATCTTATCAAACTGACTTAGGCTTTGGAAACTACATGACAGAAAATGGATCATCTCTTTCGACAGCAAAAACAATGATGATGCAGTTTAATTCAGGAAGTGTTCTAAACAGTCTTCCAATATTCAGATTATACGGAAAAGCGATTGAGTACACACAAATGACAAAATATTTTTGGGATATATATATATTCCAATTTAAGTTGGAATTTTCATATTGAGCATATCCATACCAAAGGTAGAAAAAAAATCTTTCAAAAATCAATTGAATGGATGTGGAGATTTTTTTTTTTTTTTAAAACCTCTTATTCACCCATCCCATGTTGGGAGCTACTCAGAGAAAATTTTGACAAACAATAAAAAAGGTAAGAAAAAATGTTTAAAAAAAGGTAAAGGTGTCCCATAACCTAGGTGGTCATAGGGGAGCGAGGCATCAGAGACCTCAGCATCTCTAGGGGCCAGCACATTGAGGGCGGCACCCATCTCCTCTCCATTGCTGCTTTACCTTCCCTGACCTTAAAAAGGGCAGGTACCCATTTACAGCTTGGTGAACTGGGAGGACTGTACTGAAGCCAAGGTGTGAAAACGACTCCCATCCATCTAGTAACCATGCTCAACGCTATTTAATTTGGGAAAAAAGCGAGTGCTCTGACCACTAAGCTTTTCTGCCCCCCTGTCATCCCGTTTGAGCCCAAAACTTTTCCTCCATCCATAAAATCATGAGAGGTGGTCTGGGTGCTAGTCTCTCGGATGAGATGATAAACTCCGTGTGTTACACATCATTACTTAACGCATGTAAAAGAACCCACGGTAATAAAAGGGTTGTCTCTAGCAAAATTCTGTAGAAAAAAGCCACTCTGATAGGGAAACAAATACAGTTGCAAACAGGAAAAAAATAATGGGTAGGCACTGCACTTGTGGCCACGCACTCAAGGAGAGCAGCCCTAATTTCAGGCAAAGAAGTCACCTTGTGACCTAAAGTGGTATAAAAAAAAAAATTCCATTATCCTCAAATAAAAGGGAAAAAAATGGAAAAAAAACCACAATAAATATGCAAGGATACCCACAAATTTCTCTCTCTCTCTCTCTCTCTCTCTCTCTCTCTCTCTCTCTCTCTCTCTCTCTCTCTCTCCCTCCCTCCTAGCCTAGTGCAGGCGAGCACACACACACACACACACACACACACACACACACACACACACACACACACACACTCAGAAACTAGGCTAATATATAAGTAGGCCTAAGAGATGGCTGGCTGGAGGATGGCAATGCTTATATTACATAATATAAGCGTGCAGCCTGGGCAGGCCTGTTCTCTCAACACACACAGGCATGCCATTTTTTGTTGTTGCATTGATTCTAAAAATTGTCAGTAATCAGTGTAACATATATATCCAAAGTTGCTCAAAATTGGCCCCCATCAAAGTGCACTAAAATAATAGGGCCTAGGCTAGATAGCCTAGTGACAGCAAAGTTGAAAAGATTTCACCAGGTTTGAACCCTTCAAAAAACTGATGAACATGTAGGCAAGACACAACAAAAATATTGAACTTTAAAAATACAAACATTAAGATTGCAATCCTGACTTTGCCAAAGTCTAACTAAATTGAATAAGGAAGGAAAACTGTAATCAATTTACATCACTAGGAGGAAAATTACCACTCTCAATAGCTTACTAAACAAAGAAGACCAACCTGACCGGGAACATCCAATCCAGCTGTTATTTTTGGTTGTAGCCTAACTCCTACACAATACCAATATGCTGATTCAAATTCACGTCTTCACAGCAAGAGATCACTGCATTGAATACACTTGGATATAGATCTAGGGCTGAAGAAGAATATTGCAATCGTACTGATCAAAATTAAAGCACAGAAAAGTTGGAAATCAAAATCTGTGTTGTCTCTTTTCTTCATTGTAACAGTGGGCCCTTGGCCTAGGCCTATCTTGAAGGCAGGATGTTGGACCCTTCAATTGGGGTCAGTGTGTGAGCTCATTGGCTAGGCCTAGACTATAGCCCTAGGCCTACAGCTCAAGTTCCAAGCAAGAATAGGCTATAGGGAAAATTGGGAAGGGGGGGGGTTGCCGGTCAATCATCCCATGAAGGGCAATTACAATACTGACATGCATTTTGATAGGAATCATAATCTCAAAAGATTCAAGATAGGTACATTTCATATTGGTTCAAACATTCTAAGATAACTTCAATTAAAATAATTATCACAAACACACCCACCCACACACAAACACACACACACACAGTGACACACACACACACACACACACACACACACACACACACACACACACACTGTTACAAACAGATTCAGGGCTCCTAATTAAGCATGTTCCTAGGATTGTAATGAATGACATTCTTTGATTATGACGCATGGAATATTAGTTATTGATAAATGTTAATGCCTGTTGATTGCATATATTATGTTTGTCTGCTCATGGAGTTTCGGAGTATTTTACAATATCTTGAGAGGTTTTAGAAGTACCCAGAATCGTTCACAGTATTCTAAGACATTCTGGAATCTGTCAAGACGCGTTGCTGTAATCTAAGATGTTTGTGTGAAGTTCCCCAAGCTTCCGGGATGGTTTGGCAGCTTTGGCAGCGATGGTCTCGTGGCAGCGATGGTCTTGTGGCAGCGCAGTAGAAGGGGCCTGGACTGTATAAATACAAGGGGCTGTTATCGCTTCGAGGAGGGAGGAGAGTCGAGGAGGAAAGATGATACTGAGAAGAGGAGAGGAGGGGGATTCCCACGGCACTGGAATGTTTAGCGGGCAGTAGGCCTAGAAGGGGCCTGGACTGTATATGTACAAGGGGCTGCCTTCGCAGTGGCAGAGGAGGGGAGTCCCATGGCTGAACGCCCTAGTGATCGAGCAGGGGAGGCAATGCGGACTGTAGATTTAGGGAATTCTTTTTATTAGAAGAAGGGGAGAAAAATTGAAGGAATAGAAGAAAAGTTATGAGAACTGTGAAAGTGATTAGCGGTTGAAATTTGTGTTTAATGAGCGTAGTAACAGAGTTTTGGTTAAATCCCTGGTGATGTTAGAAAGGAGTTTTTTTGTTTGTTTTTATTGGAATTTTTGTACTGGAAACAATACTGTTTTGAAGTAGATTAGTTGAATAAAAGAAATATAACATGATCTCTGAGTCGTGTGTGCTCTGTTAGATGTGATTCCCGAGAGGTAGGGGAGCAACTCTTGGCACTTCAGTCAGCGTTATACGCTCACTGGAGTGTCTTCAAAACAAAGAGTTTGTTCCTCAGAACCAATAACGTAACACACACACACACACGCATGCACCCAGGAATACACGTGGTGGCACACACACACACACACACACACACACACACACACACACACACACACACACACACACACACACACACACACACATCCTTCCGATGATACTATAAACCGAGGCCCTGTGTGCAAAGGCAAAACATCTTGCGCACCCGTTAAATCCTGTTCCGCTTTTTGTAAGAGTTGGCCCTTGTGTGCCGGTGGGAACAGATGACAAGATTTACAAAACTGCATACACACGGGGAGTGGATGTAAAAAAAAGCACATGAGTGCTTATTCCATCATCTTCGATATAGAAGAATAAATTTATGAATAAACACACGCACCCACGCCCGCGCACCCGTGCGTGTGCGCACACACACACCAATGTAGGAATATAATGTTATAAAGACCATTGACAAGAAAAGACATGTAAACTTGTCATTAATGCATGTACACGCGCACTAGCGCACTAGCACACGTTCGCTCACAGTCACACACCCAATTAAATAAACACCCCAAAAAATAGGCAAATAGGGCCTACCCTCCCCCCCCCCCCCCCCCATTTTCCAGTCAATGCCTAGATAGGCCTAGAGACAGGCCCTGCCTCTTCTCTGTGTCTGACTACACACTGCTAGGCCTAGGCTTTGGCCTAGGCCCTATAATGTGTTGTGGGTCAGTTGAGCTGTGGGGGTTGGGGGGGGGGGGGGGAGGGGGGCAGAATGATTCAACCGCCCCACAGTTGTGTACTTACACACAGATCCATACACAAAACTATTGCTTACAGGTAATAGGCCTAAAATGATGTCTTAGCTTTGAGAATTATGAACAGGAGCTTGGAAAGTTGTTTGATCATTATTAGCCTGGTGTGGTTATCAAGTCTCTGCTGGGCCTAGTATGCTTGGCTACTGGCTAGTAGAGGGAAAGGAAATTTCGATGGCACGCAGCCGGAATTGTTTGGGGCACATGCAAGATTCCTCTGTTTTGGTCTGCAGACAGCCCCCCCCCCTCCCCCCTCCCCTTCCCCATTTTTTTCCCTGAAAGTGTCAATTAGGTAAAGACTGAACCATCTAGGCTAGGCCTACTACAGCTTCCGATTTTTTTTGTGCATGAATAGGAATGGATTCCCCGCATTTAAATATTTTAAAGCTAAAATTTTGATGTTAAATGATAATTTTACTGGATTTTGTAATTATGCTTTATGCTTTAGCTTGCGCAGAAGACCTGCTGTTATGGACTTGTTATTGATAACAAACATCAACAAAAGATGTTCATACACAAAGTACAGAGAGAGATGGAAATGAAAGTTTATTAAAATGTAGTTTTCTTTTCGAGGATAATGGAATAAGCATTCGTGTGCTTTTTTACATCCAGTCCCGTGTGTATGCAGTTTTGTAAATCTTATCTGTTCCCACCAGCACACAATGGCCTACTCTTACGAAAAGCAGAACAGAATTTGTGTGCCCAAGATGTTCTGCGTGTAGGGTCTCGGTTTATAGTCTCATCCGAAGGACACATAGAAATAGGAGAAGAAATAGTTTTAGCTCTGTTTGGAAAGTAATTGTCGGATCTTAGACTGGTCTCATTTGTATATCATTTTCAACAGCTGAGCTTCTTATGACATACTTTGTTACTGTTAGTTCACGGTATTGAACTAGAGGTAAAATTCCCATTTCTGTACATATGTACCTAAAGATGGAAGATGTGGGGCGGGATAGCTCAGTGGTCAGAGTACTCGCTTTCCCCCAGTCAAGCATCGTCCAGCGTGATCACCAGTTGGATGGGTGACCGTTTGGGCGCCTTGGCTTCAGTACAGTCCCCCAGTTCACCCAGTTTGTAAATGGGTACCTGCCCTCTTTAGGCTCAGGGAAGGTAAAGCAGAGAGGGAGAGGAGATGGGCACCGCCCTCAATATGCTGGCCCTTAGAGAAGCTGATGTCTCTGATGCCTGCTCCCCTACAACCACACAGGTTATGGAACACCTTTACCTTTTTACCTGAAGATGAAGTGTGTGGTGGTAATTAACCAAGGCAAGGCGGTAAGCTTTACAATCCAAGCAAGTAAAATTCTTTAGCATAGTAAATATTTTGGAGCACTAAAGTAGACTTCTTGCCTATACCTTAGAATAGGGCGAACAAGCGCTAAGGATAGGTGTTTCAGAACTGCTGTATTTTGTGCCCATTGATGGAGGCTCAAAACTTTTATGAAATGTTACCTTTTCCTTGCTTTATCTAACAAGTATTCATTATGACCTTTCCATACTAGTTTTGATGTATGATGTACTCCTTTAAAAAAAACACACGAAAGATTTGTACTATAGACATACATAATTAATTTTGAAAATAGAAAAGGCTTGTAGGTCAACTCCATTATTGAAGACTAAATACAGAGAGAGAGAGGGAAGAGGGGAGAGAGAGAGAGAGAGAGAGAGAGAGAGAGAGAGAGAGAGAGAGAGAGAGAGAGAGAGAGAGAGAGGAGGCAAGGCAAGGTAAGGCAAAGCAAGGCAAGGCAAGGCAAGGCAAATTATTTTATTGGAGGATAATAGATAAGCACTCGTGTGCTTTTTTACATCCAGTCCCCGCCCTTTTCAGGGATAACATCCAGTTGAAAGGATACTAAACAAAAAAACTATACGCAGTACCAAACAACATAAAAGAATAAGGACACTACATATGATAAGGTAATAAAAATGCACTCGTTGGGAAGAGGAAAATCAGAAGTTACAATAAAATGATTTTGATTATGGAAGAAAATGAAAAGCCCTAATAGGTAAAGAGCAAGCAAGAGAACAAAATGAGAGAGAGAGAGAGAGAGAGAGAGAGAGAGAGAGAGAGAGAGAGAGAGAGAGAGAGAGAGAGAGAGAGAGAGAGAGAGAGAGAGCATAATAATATTATGTATATGTCTGTTAATATTATTATCATTAAATCTTTTATATCGAGGATAATGGAATAAGCAGTCATCTGCCTTTTTTTTTGTTACATCAATTCCTCGTGTGTATGCAATTTTGTAAATCTTGTCATCTGTTCCCACCGGCACAGATGGCCTACCCTTACGAGAAGCGGATCAGGATTTAACGTGTGCGCAAGGTATTCTGCATGCGTTCCCGCACGGGCCTCGGTTTATAGTCTCATCCGAAGGACTTTTGGGGAGAGTAGAGTCAGCACTGATGTTAACTCCAGGAGAAAATCTCCACCGGAATCAAACCCGAGTTGTCCAATGTCGCAGCTATGTTTTTTTGTTTTTTTATTCTTTTATATCTTTTATATCGAGGATAACTGGAATAAGCAATCATGTGCTTCTTTCATCCGGTCCCCGTGTGCATGCAGTTTTTGTAAAATTGTCATCTGTTCCCACCGGCACACGATGGCCTACTCTTACGAAAAGGCAGAACAGGATTTAACGTGTGCGCAAGATGTTCTGCTGCGTTCGCACACGGGGCCTCGGTTTAAAGTCTCATCGAAGGACTTTTGGGGAGAGTGGAGTCAGCACTGATGTTAACTCCAGGAAGAAAATTCCTCGACCGGACTCGAACCCGGGTCTTCAAATTGCCAGCGCAATGTTCTGACCACACGCTATCCGCCCCTAGCTATCCGTCCCCAGAGAGAGAGAGATTTCGATTCGATTTATTTTAAAGAGGGTAGAATAGCATCTTGTGCATTTAGATCAGTCCCGTGGTAGGTTTGTAAGTCATTGCTCCCACGGCACACGATGCACTTACGAAGGGAACAGATTAAGTGTGCAAGATGTTCTGCATGCGTGCATCAGGGCTCGGTTTTAAGTCTCATCGAGATTTAGGGTGTGTCAGCACTGATGTACTCCGGAGAAATTCCTCGACAGACTCAACTGGTCGTCAATTCAGCGCATGTTTGACCACTAGCTATCGTCCCAGAGTGGATGGAGGATGAGAGGGTGCTAATGTGGTGTGTGGTGTGTGTGTGTGTGTGTGTGTGTGTGTGTGTGTGTGTGAAGAAGTACAAACAGAATATACCAAAATATCAGAAGGGAACACAAATGTGTTGTAGGCATATGCCGCAGTGCATGCATGCATACACAAGATGCTCGAAACCGAAATCACAGAAACTTACCTGACAGCGACTGTGGAATAGAAAGCATCTTGAATCCTATGTTGAATGGATGATGATCAGCACAGTGTTTTAAAAAAGGAGAAGACGAAAAATGATGAACAGCAGGCGCTATAATCGTAGGGATCTTGCTTGAGATAAAACAATGTTTGTGTCTTCGTTAGTCTACCCTACAAGGCCTAGCCTAGGCTACAGTGTGTAGCTCAGGCAAATAAATTCTTTCACTGGGTCAGTCATTCAACAGAGATGAACTAAAATGCAGCTAGGCCTAACACTTTCGCCTAGTAGCCTACCAAAGATGCAAGGGGCCGGGGAAAGGTGAAGGTCAAGGAGAGGAAAGTAAAGAGGGCAAAGAAGGGACCCAGGACTGAGGGTGGGTGGGGGGGGTTGGTGGTTGTGGGTGTGTGTCTATGAATTGGGGGGGGGGTGTCTAAAAACAATGGATGAATGATGGTGGGAGAGGGGTGGGGGGAGAGAGCAGATAGGGATAGGAAGCTTTCATCACTAGGCTACCACCCTCCCCTCCCCCCCCCCCCCTTCCACTAACTCTCCCCCTTCTGCTTTGATCTACACAGCAGTAGTACAATGTGTGAAATCCAGTCAATAATCAGTATTTGACCTCAAACTAATTGCTCCTAAATATTAAAATGCGGGAATTGATTCATATGACCATTTATTTTCTGCACACAATAGTCGAAAACGGTAGATGATTCAATCTTTACGAAATTAACCCAAACATATTTAAGAAAAAAAAATGCCGTGCAGGACGCAAAACAGACCAACCCAGCAGCGCTCAAATTCCACGCAGAGCGTGCCTGCAAAATTTCCCTCCCGTTTCTCTTCTTATCTGGCTTGTCTATAATAATAGGCCTAGCAGACGACTAGCCTAGCCCAAAGATCTTTGGCCTAGCCTAACTAGACGGGATGGGGAACCTCCCCCTCCCCCCTCCCCACTCCTTTCTTCTCCATGTCAGTATGACATCTAGGCTAAGGTTCAGGCCTTCTCTTCACTTGACCATAATGGGGCTCTAGTGGCCTACTTAATTAATGAGTTTACCAGGTCCTCTGAACTGCATAAGCTTCTCAGTGAAGGGAGAGTAGGCAAGGTAATAAATAGTTGCAGGGGGGGGGGGGGAGGCAAGGCAAGGCAAATTCTTTTATTTCGAGGATAATGAATAAGCACTTGTGTGCTTTTTTTACAACCAGTCCCCGTCCTTATCAGGGATGAAGATTAAAAAAAAACAACAACAACAAAAACCTCTTACTAAACAAGAACAATATTAATAATCTAAATACCAAGAGCAAGAAACCATACCAAGTAGTAGCAAACAACAGACAAAAAATAAGACAGAAATACGATAATAAGGTAATAAAAAATGCACTCATTCAGAAACTAAGATAAGAAGTAAAATCAAAATATGATGATTTTTTTAAAGTGCTAATAATCAAAGAGCAAACAAGAGAATATAATGAGGTAAACAACTAAAAACATCAATCCACCACCATCTATCAACAAAATAAGTCATATAAATCATAACATTTTGATGAAAAGGGAGAAAAAAACCTAATACACACACACGCCACGCACGCACGCACGCACGCACGCACGCACGCACGCACGCACGCACGCACGCACGCACGCACCACCACACACACACACACACACACACACACACACACACACACACACACACACACACACGGGGACAGGATAGCCTAGTGGTCAGAACATTGCGCTGGCAAATTGACGACCCCGGTTCGATTCCTGTTCAGGGGATTTTTCCCTGGAGTTAACATCAGTGCTGACTCCACTCTCCCCAAAAGTCCTTCGATGAGACTATAAACCGTGGCCCCGTGTGCGAACATACGCAGAACATCTTGCGCACACGTTAAATCCTGTTCCGCTTTTCGTAAGAGTAGGCCACGTGTGCCGGTGGGAACAGATGACAAGATTTACAAAACTGATACACACGGGGGCTGGATAAAAAAAGCACATGAGAGCTTATTCCATTATCCTCGATGATGATGATGATGATGATGAGTGATGATGATGATGATTGATGTATAATAAATAATATATATAATAACACAACTAACAACAACAACACAACAACTACAACAACATATACACACAAACACACCAACAACAACACACACACACTCACAGGTTCGTG
>CM060330.1:34461110-34463610 GCA_030674155.1 Stramonita haemastoma
TTTATATCGAGGATAACAGAATAAGCAATCATGTGCTTTTTTTTATCCGGTCCCCGTGTGTATGCAGTTTTTGTAAATATTGTCATCTCTTCCCACCGGCACACGATGGCCTACTCTTACGAAAAGCGGAATAGGATTTAACGTGTGCGCAAGATGTTCTGCGTGCGTTCGCACACGGGGCCTCGGTTTAAAGTCTCATCCGAAGGACTTTTGGGGAGAGTGGAGTCGGCACTGATGTTAACTCCAGGAGAGAGAGAGAGAGAGAGAGAGAGAGAGAGAGAGAGAGAGAGAGATGAGGAGAGAGAGGAGAGAGAGAGAGAGAGAGAGAGAGAGAGAGAGAGAGTATGTAGGGTAAAGCTGATAATGAAAAAATGGAGGAAACTGAAATTCGCCCTAGTTCTCAAAATGTATAGATAGTTTTAAGACCCTCAAAAACTCGAACATTTTTTATTTTTTGGAAAGACAAACCTATTGCTTATATTTTGCTTCCTGAAACTTATGGAACTTTTCAGATGTACCGTGTAATGTCTTTCGTATTTACATCACTCTGCCAAGTTTGGTATGCATGTTTAGCACAGACTCATCAGAATGTTTCCTTTTTGTTTTCGTTCCTAGACTAGAGTTATGGTGACAGGATAGCTAAGTAGTCAGAGCTCTTGCTTTCCCCAGGCTAAGATTAAGCAGCATCGAGGGTGGTTACCAATTGGATGGGTGACCGTTTGCGCGCCACGCCTTGGCTTCAGTACAGTCTCCCAGTTCACCCAGCTGTAAATAGGTACCTGCCTTCTTTAGGGACAGGGAAGGTAAAGCAGCGAGGGAAAGGAAACGGGCGCTGCCCTCATATAGCTGGCCCCTAGATAAGCTGGGGTCTCTGATGCCTCGCTCGCTCCCCTACGACCACATAGGTTATGGGACACCTTTACCTTTTAGACTAGAGTCTCTAGGTCTACGGATGGCGAGATTTTGCGCATGCGACCAAAGTTGCTGTATTCTCTGAATTGGGGGATGATGTTTAAACAAGACACCAGTGTGCCGTGCATGTGGCTTTTTTTAAAAAGAAAGAAAGATTTTTCATCCGCGTCTACCGGCAAACAAGGGTCTACTCCTCCCAAAGGCTGAGCAGGTTTTAACACCTGCGCAAGATGTTATGCGGGTGTACGTACAAAGGGTTTAGGTGTATGATTTCATTTTATAAGACCGATTTTGGGAGGAGTGGAGTGGGTACCGATGCAAACTTCATGTTGTATTATTAAAAACTATAAGCCATTGCCCCACCCAACTGTTGATAATCAACTTCCTGTGTTGCAAAAAATTGCAAATGGGGGGACGGGGTAGCCTAGTGGTTAGAACATTGCGCTCGCAATCTGACGACACCGGGCTCGAGTCCCGTTCAAAGGGATATTTTCCCCTGGAGTTAACATCAGTGCCGACTCCACTCTCCCCAAAGTTGTTCGGATGAGACTATAAACCGAAGCCCGTGTGTGAACGCGCGCAGAGCAACTAGCGCACACGTTAAATCCTGTTCCGCTTTTCGAAAGAGTAGGTCATTGTGTGTTGCCGGGAACAGATGACGAAATTTTCAAAACTGCATACACACTGGGGCTGGATGTAAAAAAGCACACGAGTGCCTAATCCATTATCCCCGATAGAAAAGAATAAATAAGATAAATCAATACATAAAAACAAAACTATAGGCCCTCAGTTCTCAATTGAATTGCATGTTTCTTTTGAAGTTTTCTCAGGCAACATATTAATAATAATTTTGTTTCGTGTTTAAGGGAAACTGACTATACATACCAGCTTTTTTGCCACAGTACCAGACTTTTCAGTCACGACATTTTACTTTTGTACCCCATTGCCTGCAGACATGTAAGTAAATGCATAAGAAAAATATGTACAAGTTGTATATAACATATGGCATGTGTTATGGAGTTTTTACATAATTATATTAAGTTTCTGACTTCCACAACAATGTTGAAAACGACTATGCCGTTTGTAGTGGACTGTCTAATTTTGTATACATACCCTATGGTTCGCCACCCTGTAAAGTTTATTTCGTGTATCAAAAGTAAAATTTTGTACAGAGAATCCGACAGCGGAAACTAGATCCTCAATCCTCAGGATTTTGGGGGATCTTTTGACCAAGCTACTCTTTTTGTATGCTATGTTGCAGTCTGTTTGGTTTTTAACTGAAAAAAGAACAGCAGAAAAATGCTATTATGTTTAGAAATGACAGTACTAACTGTGAGCAATTTTAGTTTTGTTGTTGTTGTTTGGGGGGTTGTTTGTTTGTTTCTCTCCCTCCATTTTTTTTTATATTGTTTTTTTACATGTTTAGTACATAAAACAAATTCGAAGTCTGTTTTTTCCTGTCATCATCCTTATCAATATAATCCTCCTCCTCCTCCTCACATCGTCATCATTTTTCTTCTTTTTCTTCTTCTTCTTCTTCTTCTTCTTCTTCTTCTTCTTCTTCTTCTTCTTCTTCTTCTTCTTCTTC
>CM060330.1:34471110-34473610 GCA_030674155.1 Stramonita haemastoma
GAACATAGTCTTTCTTCCCATGGTATGTTATGGAAACATCCAATCTCAATAGAAAGCTTGTGACAACTGCAACTAAATTTCATAAGACTGTAAACATACACATCTGGCAGACAAGTTATATATTTTTCCATACCAAAATTGGTTTTATAGTTTTTGTTCTAAAGGCATCTACTATTATCCCACAGCTCAGCTCTCCATTCATCAACAAACTTTTCTATTAAGAAGGTTTTGATAATTTACTTTTTATTAGTTGAACTAACTGTTCTTCCACAATCAAATTGTCATCACTAAATTTACAGGTTAAACTTAACCTTTATTGAACAAATTCAATGTGTCACATGTATGGTAGATATTTCAGCCATGCATGTTCATAATCAGGACTAATAAATGACCTTTAAAGTAGACATTGTTTGAGCATTCCTTACATTTTGCTAAAATCTGCCCAACTCTCACTGAAAATAATTTCATAAATATTTAAATTAGTTTAACAATTTTCCAAATTTATTCACCATTTATAAAAACATGTCACAGAAGGTATTTTTTTGGCATAAAATATACATGATTTTCCTACACAACACGTACGCACGACAATAACTAACACATAAGGAAGCAACGCACGCAGTCACCAAAGGCACGCACACACTGCACTGATTTTCACACACACACACACACCACCACACACCACCACACACACACACACACCACACACACACACACACACACACATGCTGTGTGGCTATTTCATATCAATATTACTTCCCCTTCAGAGACTATCTTAAACAATTCAATCCCTTTTAATTTTTTTAAATTGCTTAGTAGTCCAAATAAAAGTTGCCATATCATGGAAAAGAAGCAACAACTTTTATATGAATTTGTAGGAATTACTGTTTACCTGTCTTGAACAAGTAAAAGATGAAGTAAATGATTGTAAATATATATATTTTTTCATTTTCAAACTAATATAGGAAAACACCTTCAAAATTTGAAATTGTTTGTTTGATAACATGCCATAAAAATTAGATTGAAGTAATTTATGCTGAGTTAGGAATGGCAGATCTCTACAGGGATCTCCCCCATAACTTCTAATCCTCTGAGCTCTGGGGGAGATGTGTTGTCTATCTTCCTGTGTTTGTGCCTAGATTGGGAGGAGGGGGAGGAGTTCCGGGGGATGGGAGGGGGGACTTCGGAGGGTAGATTGGGGATAGGCAGGGGAGGAGGCTCCAGGGGTAGATAAGGGGGGGGGGAGGAGGCTCCAGGGGATAGTAGGACAGGGGGGGGGAGGAGGCTCCAGGGTAGATAGGAAGGGGGGGGGGGGGGAGGCTCAGGGATGATAGGACAGGGGGGAGGCTCCAGGGGTGATGGAAGGGGGAGGAGGCTCCAGGGGTAGATAGGACAGGGGGAGGAGGCTCCAGGGGTAGATAGGACAGGGGGGGAGGCTCCAGGGGGGGGAGGCTCAGGGGGGGAGGCTTCCAGGGGTAGATAGGACAGGGGGAGGAGGCTCCAGGGGTAGATAGGACAGGGGGAGGAGGCTCCAGGGGTAGATAGGGAAGGGGGGGAGGCTCCAGGGGTAGATAGGGCAGGGGGAGGAGGCTCCAGGGGTAGATAGGAAGGGGGAGGAGGCTCCAGGGGTGATAGGCGGGGGGGGGGGGGAGAGTCCAGGGTAGGTAGGAGGAGGCTCCAGGGTGGTAGGAAGGGGACGGGGGGAGGAGGCTCCAGGGGTAGGTAGGACAGGGGGGGAGGAGGCTCCAGGGGTAGATAGGACAGGGGGGAGGAGGCTCCAGGGGTAGATAGGACAGGGGGAGGAGGCTCCAGGGGTAGATAGGACAGGGGGAGGAGGCTCCAGGGGTAGTAGGACAGGGGGAGGAGGCTCCAGGGGTAGAGTAGGACAGGGGGGGGGGAGGCTCCAGGGGTAGGTAGGAGGGGGAGGAGGCTCCAGGGGTAGGTAGGACAGGGGGAGGAGGCTCCAGGGGTAGGTAGGACAGGGGGAGGAGGCTCCAGGGGTAGGTAGGACAGGGGGAGGAGGCTCCAGGGGTAGATAGGCAGGGGGAGGAGGCTCCAGGAGTAGATAGGGGAGGGGGAGGAGGCTCCAGGGAGTAGGGGAGGGGGAGGAGGTCAGGGAGAGGTAGGAGGGGAGGGGGGGAGGAGGTCAGGAGTAGATAGGGGAGGGAGGGTAGGAGGGGGGGGGGAGAGAGGGTAAGGGGAGATAGAACAGGAGAGGAAGAGATAGGACAGGAGGGGGAGGGGAAGGTGAGTATATTGGGGAGAGGGAAAGGTGGTAGGTAACAGTGGAGGTTGGGGAATAGTAGAAGGGGATATGATGCTGGGGAAACTGGGCTTGTGGTTAAGTTGGGAAGGAGAAAAAGGTTATGTTTGGTCTATGATAAGTGGTATCATTGTCTCAATCACCCTCTGGCGAATAAACATTAATTGATAAACTAAGGAGAAAAAAACAAACAAGCAAACAAAAAGCAAACAAACAAGGAATGCATCTCTGGTTTTA
>CM060330.1:34481110-34483610 GCA_030674155.1 Stramonita haemastoma
GTAAATTCTTTTTTTGCAATTCTTCGCCACTCTTCTTCGTAATCCTTCTTTTTCTACATCAAACACTCGGCCAGCAGGTCTTGTTGTCTGTCATAATTATGCACAGAAAAAGCGTTGTGCTGCGCTGTCGTAAAGCGTCTGACAAATCAAGGGCACATTGACACAAGGAAAGAAAGAAACAAAAAACAATCACCATCAGAGAAACGATTTCTTACAAAAAGTAGAAAATGTTCCGGTTGCATATAGACTCTGTATCAGCTATTGCCATGACCCATAAGGCACGGGCGTTAGTTAGATAGCAGTATAGCGACTCTCCGTCAGTCAGTATGGCTCGTATTGTTTCAGCGGCTGTACTGCTGTTAACGGTTCTTGTACACGATTGCACGCCCTTCGGGAATGCAGGTTGGTTGGCTTTAGCTGGTTGGTTGGTTAGTTGGTTGGCTGGCTGGTTGGCTGGTTGGTGGGCTGGTTTGCTGTTTGGTTGGTTGGTGTTGGTTGGTGGTTGGTTGGTTGGTTGGTTCGTTCGTTCGTTCGTTCGTTGGTTGGTTGATTGGTTGGTTTGTTGGTTGGTATGGTAAAATGGTTGGATGGTTGGTTGGTTGGTTTGTTGGTTGCTTGGTTGGTTGGTTGGTATGGCAAAATGGTTGGATGGTTGGTTGGTTAGTTAGTTGGTTTATTTGGTTGGTTGGTTATGGTGTTGGTTGGTTGGTTGGTTGGTGTTGGTTGGTTGTTGGTTGGTTGACAGGTTGGTTTGTTAGCTGGTTGGTTTGGTAAGATGGTTGTCTGGTGGCTTGGTTGGTTAGTTGGTTGGTTTGGTAAGATGGTTGGTTGGTTGGTTGGTTAGTTGATTGGTTGGTTGTGGATTGGTTAGTTAATTTTGTTGGTAGTGGATTTTGTCTTCAGTGCCTGGGCTTTATCACAGTTCTTGATTAATTAAACCATTGAAGCAGGGGGCTACAACAAAGTGAGAGGCTGTATGATCAGCGGCTCTCTCACTCATGGATCTCTATTTCACAGCTTAGTCTTTAGTGATCGACTATGACTCTCTGACTAGGAGGCATGACTTGCACAGTCCTTATGTGCTGCAGCCCTGGGGGCTAGTTGGCTTTTGGAGAACATCTCGAACGCTGACTGTCCTATGCCCTCTTGGCCGAGAGAGTGGGGATGTACTGTGGGCAAGGCATCTCCACCAAAATCAAATTTCTGCCCAGTTTCTGAAACAGCAGCTGCCTCCTCTGCTGTTTTGGAGGTCATCATCGAACACCTCCCGAGTGGGGGTGGTGGTGGTGGTGGTGGTGGTGGTCTGTGCGTCTGTGCGTGCGTGTGTGCTTGCGTGCGTGTGTGCGTCTGTGTCTGTGTATGTTTGCTTGTATGTGCTTGCGTGCGTGTGTGCGTCTGTGTCCGTGTCTGTGTATGTTTGCCTGTATGTGGAACGCTTACACAACTATGTCACGGAAACATGTGTAGGAGTATGTCAGATATGTGTTGTTTTGCACACCACACAGAGAGCATAATGTGTTGACTTTGTATGGTGTTGTAGATGTAAGCTCTCTGATGACATGGACGTGAGTGATTCTTGCATCCTTTACAGGCATCATCCTGTGGTCAAATTCAAATTCTTTAGTTCCTGTCATCCCTTTCGGGATATGGAGGATTTTACAAAACAGCAGAAAACAAAATCGTAATAGAACAACATACATGCATGCACCCTGTAACTAAATATTTGAACAATTACTATTAAAAAAAAAACAAGAAAATTGTCTGTTTACACGTATCAAACTCCCAAAGTTTACATGTTATTTCTGATAATATCAATCATTCTAACAACATTGAGCAGAGTCCTCTTATTTGGTGAAGAAAAGAGTTGTTTAGACGTCAAAGTGTTTGGATGTTTAGCGTAATATTTTGGCAAACATGTTTTACAAGTTTCATTAAACATTGGACAAATAAAAAAAAAATGTAATGAAGTTCATCACCAATATCACCACTATTGCATTTTGTATAGTATCTTTCATTTCGTTGAATTCCCTCATAACATAATGATGATGATGATGATGATGATGATGATGATGATGATGATGATGATGATGATGATGATGATGATGATGATGATGATGATGATGATGATGATGAGTGTGTGGTGGTGGTGGTGGTGGTGGTGGTGGTGGTAGTGCTGATGGTAGTGGAAGCCATCCATCTGTATGTATGCACTTCCCCCCTCCAATAAAAAAAAAAAAAGAAAAAAGAAAAAAAAAAGACCACTCTTCTGATCCGCAGAACCACCAGCGACAACGACAACATCAACATCAACAACAACAAAAAAGCCAGCCCTCGCAACACAGATACCCAGAACTCTACTGAAGCCCTCTCTCATTCTTCCAAACCTGGAACAACAATACTAATAACAACCCAGCTGCACACGACCAGGGATCCACTCAACACTGCTGCTGCTGCGTCCACTGAAGACAAGTCCAACTCCAGTAAGCTTTCAAAGGAGGAT
>CM060330.1:34488610-34493610 GCA_030674155.1 Stramonita haemastoma
GAAAAAGAGGGTGGCGCTGCTCTTGTGGCGACGCACTCTCAGCATGGAGAGCCAGCCCAGAATTTCACACAGAGAAATCCCTCTGTGACTTAAAAAGCGGCATATAAAATACAATGATAAAATACAAAGACTTAAAACTGACCTGTTGTCGTGTAGTTAACAGACCTGTTATAAACAGGTGATTCTGATTTACCAGGGTCGGTATTGTTTTTTGTTGTTGTGATTATAATACTTACCTCCCACAAGACATTTCCCATGTAGGGACTGTGTACCAGGGTGAAAAGGAGATACCCTTTTATAGCAGACTCCTGCAACAAATCTGAAAACCCTAACGTGCCATACTTAGCCATCAGCAGAAGATGAACACTCCCTGATAAACAAGCCATTCTTTTTTCTTTTTTTTTTCTTGAAAACAGATTAGTCCCATTTATTGACCCTGCACCTGCATGGTTTACAGTGACAAAAAGCCAAGAACTACCAATGAGAACACCTACCCACCACTAAGTACAGACCCTGCACCCACCCTTTTGACTCTGACAAAAGCAAACAAAACTGCCAATGAGAACACCACCACTAATACAGACCCTGCACCCACGTTATTGACTCTGACAAAAAGCTAAAAACTGCAATGAGAACACCTACCCCCCACTACAACACAGACCCTGCACCCACGTTTTGACTCTGACAAAAAGCTAAAAAAAAAAAACTGCCAATGAGAACACCTACCCACCAACAAACTCAAACCCTACACTCACGTCATTCACACAGACAACCCCCCCCCCCCAAAAAAAAAAAAAACAAACAAACAAACAAACAAACAAACAAAACAAAAAACACCACAAAGACACCACTACCACCAACGCGCACACACCAACCCCCCAACCCCCCCCCCCCCCCCCAACCCCCCACCCCCAACCCCCACACACAACATCTCTGCAACTAACCCTGTTACTCCTCAACCCCTGTTACAGCAGACCCCCCGAAAAGGCCCGTCATTGTGGTGAAGCCCCTACTGGTCTCCCCCCAAAACCATCCCGACCCCGACCCCGACCCCAGAGACGCTCCCAACCCCCCCTGCTCTGACCCCTCTCCTTCCTCCTCAGATCCTGCCCGGCCCGTCCCCACACGGAGGAGAGCTCTCCAGCGGTCGGCGAACGGCCCCCACCCTGAGGGCACCTCCGCTACCGCTGAGGGAGAGGGAGAGGGGGAGGTGGGGGAGGGGGAGAGGTGAGGCGGGCCGCAGGACCAAGAGCGTTTACGGCGAGCTTCGTCAGTCTCTGGCCAACCTGGACGCTGTCCAGTCTTACCTGGTGGACCGGCTGGAGTTTGGGCAGCTGACTGAGGATTTTAAGGTCAGTGTGGTGTTGATGTTTATGTTTTTTGGGGATATTTTTTTTTGTGTTGGGTTGGGTTGGGTTGAGTTCAAGTCCAACATGTTTTGATCAGTCATCCCGTGAAGGGAAATTACAGTGCTGACAGGCATATTGATACGGATTCTTATCTTGAAAAACACAAGATAGCTATATTTCATATTGGTTTAAACATTCCAAAATTGGGCATATACTCCGGAGAGACACACAATCTATTGCAAGAACAGCCCTGCACTGGACCCCAGATGGCAAGAGAAAGAGAAGAAAACCAAGAACAACATGGAGGAGGACAGTGGAATGTGAGATGGAAGCCATGCAACACTCTTAGAGTTCATTTGACCAGGCTGGCCCAGGATAGGCAGAGGTGGAAAGTCTTTGTTGCTGCCCTACACACCACTGGGTGTAAAGGATGATGATGATGATGATGATGATGATGATGATGATGATGATGGATGATGATGGATGGATGGGATGATGAGATGATGATGAGATGATGATGATGATAAAACATTCCAAAGATAATTTTAGATAAAAAATATCACACATACACACACACACGAACGCACGCCCGCCCGCGCACGCACAGACACAGACACAGACACAGACACAGACACACACAGACACACAGACACACAGACACACAGACACACAGACACACAGACACATACACACACACACACACACACACACACACACACACACACACACACACACACACACACACACACACACACACACACACACACACACACACACACACACACACACACACACCACACAGCACCACGCAAAGAGCGAAAGTTTCTTCAAGTCGATATACGCATACTGAGGTTGAAGGGGAAAAATAGAGACAGGTTATTACAATGCAAACACAAGTAATATATCTCTGTAACATGAAGGCAGAAACACGAACCCACACTCACAATCTATGGTATGCTTTACCCTGTTTTTCTATGCTTTGCTTGCTATGCTATGCTATGCTATGCTATGCTATGCTATGCTATGCTATGCTATGCTATGCTATGCAGCTATGCATGCAATGCCATTTATTTTATGTATTTATTTCATTATTTTATATCGAGGATAATGTTATTAGCATTCATGTGCTTTTTTACATCCAGTCCCCGAGTGTATGCAGTTTTGTAAATCTTGTCATCTGTTCCCACCGGCACACGATGGCCTACTCTTACGAAAAGCGGAACAGGATTTAACGTGTGGGCAAGATGTTCTGCGTGCGTTGGCACACAGGGCCTCGGTTTAAAGTCTCATCCGAAGGGCTTTTGGGGAGAGAGTGGAGTCAGCACTGATGTTAACTTCAGAGGAAAAATCCCCTCGAACGGGAATCGATCCCGGGTCATCAGATTGCGAGTGCAATGTTCTGACTACTAGGCTATCCTGTCCCCCATGCTATGCTACGCTATATTGTGCTACGCTATGTTGTTCTATGCTATGCTATGCTATGCTATGCTATGCTATGCTATGCTATGCTATGCTATGCATGCTATGCTATTATGCTAAGCGATGTTATGCTGCACTCACGCTACGCTATGCTATGCTATGCCATGCTATGCTACGCTATGCTGTGCTATGCTATGCTAAGCTATGTTATTCTACGCTACGCTACGCTATGCTATGCTATGCTATGCTACGTTATGCTACGTTATGCAAATGCTATGCTATGCTATGTGTCAACAGGCAATCCCAGTGTCCATTGCCAGCCTGCCACACGACCACGCTGACAGACCAGATAATAAGAGCAAGAACAGATTCGCTTCAGTGGTGCCCTGTGAGTACAGATGTGTGTGTGTGTGTGTGTGTTGTGTGGTGTGTGTGTGTGTGTGTGTGTGTGTGTGTGTGTGTGTGTGTGTGTGTGTGTGTGTGTTGTGTGTTGTTTTGTATTTTGTTTTTATTTTCATTTTATTCTTTTGTATCGAGGATAATGGAAATTGTTTGTGGTTGTGTGTGTGTGTGTGTGTGTGTGTGTGTGTGTGTGTGTGTGTGTGTGTTGTGTGTTGTGTGTTGTGTGTGTGTGTGTGTGTGTGTGTGTGTGTGTGTTTGTTTGTCTTGTGTGTGTGTGTGTGTTGTGTTGTTGTCTGTGTGTGTGTGTGTGTGTGTTGTTGTGTGTTGTGTGTGTGTGTGTGTGTTGTGTGATGTGTTTGTTGTGAGTGTGTGTGGTGTGTGTGTGTGTGTGTGTGTGTGTGTGGTGTGGTTGTGGTGTGTGTGTGGTGGTGTGTGTGTGTGTGTTGTGTGTGTGTGTGGTGTGTGTGTGTGTGTGTGTGTGTGTGTGTGTGTGTGTGTGTGTGTGTGTGTGTGTGTGTGTGTGTGTAGTTGGGTTAGGTTGGGTTGATTTGGGTTGTATTATATGATATTGTATGGAATTTATTGTGTTGCATTATGAATATGAAGGGTTGTACTTTATTGTGTTTTGTTGCATTGCAATGTATTGTGTTGTGTTGTATCATTCTACACTGTATTGTTTGAACTGTACTGTATTGTGTTGTTTGTCCTCGAAATTATTTTTCTCCGCCTTCTTCTTTATTTTTCGAAGTTGTTGTTCTTTGTAATTCTTCTTCTTCGCCGTCGTTTTTTTTCCCTTTTTTTTTGCAACTCTTTCTCTTCTTCTTCGTAATTCTCCTTCTTTTTCTCCACAATTCTTCTTTATCCTTGCAAATTAATTTTGTTTTCTTCGTAATTCTTCTCTTCGCAATTCTTCTTCTTCTTTTTAATTCTTCTTTTTCTACTTCCCACGTCTCATCATTTTTCTTCTTTTTCTTCTTTTTGTTTTGAAATAGCCGAGTAACTGAAGTATTTTATCATTATTTTAATATGGTGTTGTCTTATCAGCTCATACCATATCATAAAGTAGTGCACAGTACATCACAGTACAAAAGGAGAATCACACAATATCATCAATGGACAGATTATATGACATAGCTTTTGTGAGTCAGTTTGAAATATTTCCTGTATGTACTTGACACTATACGCTCAAAGATTAGACTGTTTCCGCATTCGTGCATACAGACATGTATGTCTGTGTTTAAAAGTGTGTGTGTGTGTGTGTGTGTGTGTGTGTGTCTGTCTTGTCTGTCTGTCTGTCTGTCTGTCTGTCTGTCTGTGTCTTTTGTTGTATGTGTGTGTGTGCACGCATACGTGTGTGAGAGACAGGCAGAGACTGATGCAAACACGCAGATAAACATGAGAGAGAGAGAAAGAGAGAAGAGAGAGAGAGAGAGAGAGAGAGAGAGAGAGAGAGAGAGACAGACAGACAGACAGACAGACAGACAGACAGACAGACAGACAGACAGACAGACAGACAGACAGACAGACAGACAGACAGACAGACAGACAGCGTGCATGGATGCGTGCGTGCATGTATGCATGCATGCATGCGTACATACATACATACACACACATTCACAAAGAGAGAGAGACAGACAGAGACAGACAGAGACAGACAGGCAGACAGATACAGACAGACATGCAGATACAGAGAGAGTAAAGACATGAAGAGAATAGGAAGAAAGAAGGGAAAAAAAAGGAAGAAAGCAAAAATTCAGACAGAAACTCAAGGAAACGAAACAGACGGAAAAAGGAGAGACAAGACACAGAGACACAAGAGGATGGGATAGC
>CM060330.1:34508610-34526110 GCA_030674155.1 Stramonita haemastoma
TGGTGGGCAGGTGGTAATGAGGATAAGGATGAGAATGAGGATGAAAATGAGGATGAGAATAGTAAAAAGGATGAGGATGAGAATGAGGATGAGAATGGGGATGGTGGTGGAGATGGTAATAATGAGGAGGAGGAGGAAGAGGGTGGTGGTGGAGGTGGTAATGATGATGATTACGTAGATCTGAATCATGGTTGAAAAAATCCATTTGAACTATTTACACACACAATACAAAAAAGTAGACAATATCATTTTCGTTCCCATGCAGATCTTATCATACACTGAGCAGACCGTGTGGTACATGGATTTCAAACAAAACAACCACAACAACAACAACAACAACAACAACAACAACAAAACGACAAAGAAAATGCAAGGGTGTGTGAAGGCAAAGTAGAAGATATTTTGCACTACAGACGGCTGGAAGTTGACAACTTGATTTGAAACTGTCGAGAGCGGGTTTTTCCCTATACCTACCTCTATCATACCCCCCCCCCCCTAAACCTCCTTCCCTTCACTATACCTACCCCCCACCATACTCCTCCCCCTTAACCTCCTCCCCCTTTCCTACACCATACTCCCCCACTAAACTTTCTCCCCCTTCCCTATACTTACCCCCCACCATTCCCCTCCCCCTAAAAATCCTCCCCTATACCAACGCCCCATCATTCTCCCCCCTAAACCTCCTCCCTTCCCGACACCTACCCCTACTCTATCTATCTATCTATCTATCTATCTATCTATCTATCTATCTATCTATCTATCTATCTATCTATCTATCTATCTATCTATACTATACATACTATACATACATACATACATACATACATACATACATACATACATACATACATACATACATACATACATACATACATACATACCAAACATTGAAATATTATACTAGAGATTCGAAATCCACCTATAACTAATGTTATAAAAAATCATTTTGGTCCTAGAATTCGCTTTGCTTTATTACCAAAAGCACTCATAAAAAATCAGCTATTCCAAAACAATGGAAGCATCCAAAGGTGTTTTATGTTGAGCAGACTTTTCACGAGTCACGTGGTAGTGTGGTGACGCAACTTCCTCTTCCGTCTACAATGGTGGACTTCTGGCGACTGGTGTATGGAGAAAAGATCACCACCATTCTCTCCCTTAGCTGTCCCAGTGAGGAGCCAGACATTAGTGTAAGCATTTGTTTATTTGTTTGTTTGTTCGTTGTGCAGTTTACTTGTTTGTCTTGTAGTTTGTTTGCTTGTTTTGTAGTTTGTTTTGTAGCTTGTTTGCTTGTTTTATGGTTTGTTTGTCTTGTAATTTGTTTACATGTTTGCCTGTTTTGTTTGTTGTGGTCCAAGACGATGGAAGTGTTGCTGGTTTTTGTATTGTATTTAGTCGTTGATCTCGACTTTTTTGTTTGCTAGTTTTATTTAATTTTAGTCGGTTTTGGTTTGTCTGTGCCTGTCTTTAGCTTTTGATTTTCTTCTTTATCTGTGTAAAATGTTAGTTGGCTGAAATGTGTCAAATGTTTTTATTGTCTGAAACGTGTAAAATGTTCTTGGTTGAGTGTAAAATGTTATTGACTGAAATGTGTAAAAGGATATATAGGTTGAAATGTGTAAAATGTTTATAGGTTGAAATGTTTAAAATGTTAATAGGTTGAAACGTGTAAAATGTTAATAGGTACGGTTGAAATGTGTAAAATATCAATAGAATGAAATGTAGAAATATTAATGGTTAAAATGTGTATAATGTTAATTGGCTGGAATGTGTAAAATGGCAATAGGTTGAAATGTGTAAAATGTCCTTAGTTGAAAGGTTGAAAGTTTTAATAGTTAAAATGTGTAATTTTTTATTGGCTGAAATGTGTATAATGTTAATTGGCTGAAATGGTTGAAAATGTTAATTGAGTAAAACATGGAGAATATTAATCGGTTCACACGCTGAAATGTTAACTGGTCAACTTTTAAAATTCAACTTGCTCGAAATGTCTAAAAACATTATCAGTTAACTGTTATTGGTTGAAATATGGAAAATATATTTTGGTTAAAAGTTTTTGGCAAATATTGTGTTGTTATTGGCCATTGTTTTTATTGGCATTGTTGTTATTGGCTGTGCGCAGCCTCCGTGTCAGTTCTGGCCGGTGGAGGTGGGGGATGTGATGGAGGTGGCCCCCTACACTCTTCCCGTCTGCAGTCTGTCTCCACTGTGGCCCCCTCCCTCCTCTCCTACACCCTCTGTCTCAACAAGCAGGTCAGGCCTTTGGAGTTGGCGTGTGGACAACATTTCTGTTTGGCTCGGGGCTAGGTTTGGGGGGTTGGGTTGAGGTTGGGATTGCTTTAGTTTGGGTTTGGGTTTGGGTTTGGTTTGGGTTTGGGTTTGGGTTAGGATGGTTCGGTTTTGGGGTTTGGGTTAAGGTTGGACTGGGTTGGGTTTGGGTTCGGGATGGTTTGGTTTGGGTTTGTGTTAAGGTTGGACTGGGTTGGGTTTGGAGGTTCGGGATGGTTTGGTTTGGGTTTGGGTTTGGGTTAAGGTTGGACTGGGTTGGGTTTGGGTTAGGGATGGTTTGGTTTGGGTTTGGGTTAAGGTTGGACTGAGTTGGGGTTGGCTTTTGGGTTGGGGAGTGGTTTTGGTTTGGGTTTGGGTGTGGGTTGGGGTGGGTTGGTGGATTGGAGTTGTGTTAGGTTTGAAGTTGTGGTTGGGTTGGGTTTAGAATGGGTTGTGTTGGGGTCAGTTGGGTTGTATTGGGTTGGTTTTTGGTTGGGTTGGTTTGGGTTGGTTGGTCTTGGATTAAATGATTGGGTTTGGGTTTGTTAGGTCGGTTTGGTTGAGTTTGGTTTAATCTAGTTTGGTATCGGATCTTTGTTTTAGGCTTCTTTTGTTAACTTCCCCCCGTTTATTTGGCTGGGTTTTTTTTTTCTTAAGGACCAGGGTAAGGGGGGGGGGGGGGGGGGGGGGGTGAAAGGGTAGGAGAGGGAAAAGGCTGGAAACAGGACTAATGGTTTATAACTGGTATGACTTTGGTTTCTTTTTTTTTTTTTTTGGGGGGGGGGATGAATATAGGGGATTGGTTGATTTAGTGTAGTGTGTGTGTGTGTGTGTGTGTGTGTGTGTGTGTGTGTGTTGTGTGTGTGTGTGTGTGTGTGTGTGTGTGTGTGTGTGTGTGCACGCGCGCGCGCAACTCTTTGTGAGTGTGTGTATTTAAGTTTTCAATCTTTACTTTTTATGATTTAAAAAAAATGCAGTGTGTGGTGGTGTGTGTGTGTGTGTGTGTGTGTGTGTGTGTGGTTGTGTGTGTGTGGTGCGTGGTGTGTGGTGCGTGCGTGCGTGCGTGCGTGCGTGGTGCGTGTTGGTGGTGTGTTGTGTGTGTGTGTGTGTGTGTGTGTGTGTGTGTGTGCGTCGCGTGTGTGTGATATTGTCATGCAGAAGGTATCGGGTCACGAGAGGTGATACTGCTGCATTACCGGGGCTGGTCGGGCGAAACTGGCGGTGACGTGGATGACGTCATGAATGTCGTCGACAACTTGATGACGTTATCTTCGTCAGAGACCTACCTCATCCAGTGCACGTGAGTTTTGGACTCTTTATTTTGTTGTCGCTGCTGGTTTTGTTTTTTTTCCCCTGTGTATTGTTTTGTTTTGTTTGTGTCTGTCTTTATGTGGCGATATGTCTGTTGCCAGTGATACATTATGTTATGCACTGCAAACAAGCAATCGTTTACATATGTATGCACCGCTACTACCACCACCACCACCGCCACCATGATGATGATGATATCATCATCGTCGTCGTCGTCGTGTCGTCGTCGTCGTCGTCATATCATCATCATCATCATCATCATCATCATCATCATATCATATCATCATCTCAATTTCACTACCATCAGCATCATCAACAACAGCATCAACAGTTTCGTCATCACTACCACCACCACAAACACCAACACCACTACAGTCCTCCTACTCCTCCTCCTCCTCATCGCCACCGTCATCATTATCTTAAGTCTTACAAACTCTGTGTTCAACAGTTAGATCTAGTTAGAAAATTCATTTGATTTTCTGCGTTGCCCACGAATTAGAAATCATAATTTATAGGCTACGTACACTTGGAAACTAAATATTACCGAAAAAAAATGCTCTCTGCACTTGATCCGGTCTATATCATAATATTCTATTATTGCCCTGTGCTTAGTGGTTCATTAAGAAGCAAAGGAATATATCTAAGCGAAAAAATTTGGAAATATCCGAAGTGTTCTGTATGATTCGAGTCGTGTGTCCTAGTATCATTCGCGGAAAGTATTTGCCAGTCACTGTTACCAGCGTTTATTTATTTTATCTTCTGTTTGTTTCATTGTCAATCTTTCAGGGATGGAGTGCAAAAGAGTGGCCTGTTTTGCGCCCTGTGTGACGTCATTGGCCGTATGACGTATGATGACGAAATAGACATCTACATGTCCGTGCGTCACATCCAAAGTGTTTCTCCACAAGCCGTCTCTTCTGTGGTCAGTAGAAGTAGTAAAAGTAGCAGAAGTAGTGGTAATTGAGTAGTAGTTAGTAGTAGTAGTAGTAGTAGTAGTAGTAGTAGTAGTAGTAGTAGTAGTGGCAGAAGTAGTAGTAGTAGAAGTAGTAGTAGTACCGTAAAATCCCTAGCATACGCCCACCCCACCCCACCCCACCCCCCACCCCTGTGCACTGATTTAGGGCAAAATTGGGGGGGGTGGGCGTTTGCTAGGGGTAGACCCCTTTGCACAAAATAATTTTTGTGCTCAATCGTGTAATTGAGTGAATACAAACCCCGAAAGCATGTAAGTTAGGTCGTGTGAGTATAAGTGAAGGAAAATAGAAAAAAAGGGATTTTGATGCAAAGAAGGCCAACAAGTTCCATCACTTTCCGTTGTAGGTCCTTGTTTCGCAATACCCTGCCTTCAGATCTTTCATCTTCCAGATAATGCAGCACACACCTTGGTCGACATGTTCAGATCTAACTGCTGGTCCTTTTGACAGTTTCCGCTTTTGTTTGTCTTTTCCGTACTGCTGTTCAAGTCTATCTCTGTTTTCACTCCCTTCCCTGATCCTCTTCCTATCCACAGAAAATTCACGGGCACACTCCGAAACATTCCCACCTGCTTCCTTATCCAGATACTGGAGGGTTCCAATTTGAAAGATACAGTGTAAGACTGTCGCTTCGGAATTTTGCAAAAATGGCACAGAGAAGTTCAAGAACCAACTTCCGGCCATCAGGAAGCGTCGTCAAAGGACTTAAAGAACAGTCTGCACAAATCCTAGTGAAAGTGAGCATAGTCTCTTTGAAAAAAGCAGGGTGGGCGTTTGCTAGGTAGTTACCCCTGTGCACAACTTTTGGCCCAAAGTGGGGGGTGGGCGTTTGCTAGATGGTGGGCTTATGCTAGGGATTTCACGGTAGTAGTAGTAGTAGTAGTAGTAGTAGTAGTAGTAGTAGTAGTAGTAGTAGTAGTAGTAGTAGTAGTAGTAGTGTGTGTGTACACATGTGTGTGTGTGTGTGTGTGGTGTGGGTGTGTGTGTGTGTACACATGTGTGCGCATGCGGACGCGTGCGGACGCGTGCGAGTGTGTGTCTACATGTATGCATAATGTGAACGCCCGCACGCATACACTTTTGTGCATTTTACACTTGAAAAGGCTACGCGCCCCCTGCTTTGCCAGTACATGTTTTCCAACATATACATACAACCTACATGATCAGCACCCATCGACACATAAATATTGAACAATCTATCCACACAGAAAAACACCCCCAACAGATAATTAAAATATAGTAAAATAACACACAATGATGACACCATTGCAGGTTCAGTATCGCTACCTGTACGAAGCAGCGCAGCAGAGAAGCTCTCAACTCAACGTGTATGTCAACGAGATTTAAACCCCACTACCCCTCCAACCTGGGCCCCCACGAAGAAGCTCAAACACGCAGCCCAGTGCAGCCACAGTCGATGTCCTGCCGATTGTGACAGAGAAAAGTTGCCAGGCCTTCTCGTTAGCGTAGCAGTCAACTGAGAATGTGTGTGTCTGTGGTGCCAAAAAACCCAACTGCTCCGATATTTATAAAGTATGCGCTCCTGCTGTGTATATATATATAAAGTGTAGCTATCACCAATGTGGACTAGACTCGTCGGAAACGCAAAAACTGAAGATTGTGCGGAAGAAGTGAGATTCAATGCCGAAACAGAGACTAGACTGAAAACTGAAATATGAGATTGAGATTGAAAAGCTGAAACAGGAGATTTAGATTGAAAAACAAACAGGAGATTGCGATTGAAAAAACTGAAACAGGAGAGATTGAGATTGAAAAACCTGAAACAGGAGATTGAAAAAAACTGAAACAGAGACTATGTTGTTGTCTGCCATTTAGTGGTGAATAAATCCTCCCCCCTCCCCCCTCTCGCCTCCCCTTCCTCTCCTCCCCTCCCCACCCCTCTTCCCAATTTCTCATCTCTCTCCCCTCCCCCTTTTTTTTGTTCTTTTCACCCGACCTCATCCCCAACATCCTCCTTTCTTTATTATGACGATGACGATTATGATGGTGATGATGATGATGATGGTGGTGGTGGTGGTGATAATGATGGTGATGGTGATGATGATGATGACGACAACGACGACGACGACGATGATGATGGTATAATAATCATATCATTATTATTATTATTATTATTATTATTATTATTATTATTATTATTACTTTTTACCAGTTGAGTCTAGACTTCAATTGACTTCTCCCTCAACTTCTGTAGGAGTCATTAGAGCACTGCACTGAGTGTTCCAGGCAGTTTATTGTAGACAAGTTGAACCTTGGCGGAGCCCATCCTTCTACATGCTGGGTACATTCGTATAATCCATACCACAAGTCATATCTTGCCTTCCGTCTGCAAAAGGCGGCTGGGGTTTTATCGTGAAGAGCAAGATGTTTTGTATGCGTTTGTGTACGGGACCTCGGTTTGTAGTCTCATCCAAAGGACTTTTGGGGGGAGTGGAGTCAGTACTACTGTTTAACTCCAGGGGAAGGGGGGTGGGTATGTCCTCACAGGGACATCTCAACGGAGGCTCGACCCTTACCCTCTGTTCCTGTCAGATCACAATTTTAACGCTCTAACCACTAGACTATTCTGTTCGAAAGTAAAAAACAGTAGCTATATATATATATCTATATCTATATATCTCTATATATCTATATCTATATCTATATATATATATATATATATATATATATATATATATATATATGCTTTTTTAATTTATTCTTTTATTTCGATGATAGTAGAATAGTCACTCACGTCTTCTTTTACATTCAGCCCCTGTGTATATGTGGTTTTGTCAATTTTTGTCATCCGTTTCAACCAGCACACAATGACCTACTCTTCCAAAAAGTGGATCAGGTTTTTTAACGTGTGGGCAAGATGTTCTGCATGCGTTCGCACACGGGACATCGGTTTATATAGTCTCATCCGAAGGTATTAGGTAGTCTATGGATTATGTGTGCATGATGGTAAATGGTGATGAAGATGATGTCGTGATGCTGCTGTGAGGGTACACCTACTTTGAGACTATTTGACAGGGCTGAACTCTACGCTTCCTTTCATATAATAATATATCCTAGCGTCAACCCAGGCCCAAGAGATACAGACACCTGCAGTGTTGGTCAAGTAATCTGAACAGAAACCTTCTCAAAATCACATTTGATACTTGGTATGGTTCCTTACTTTTGGTATTTGGATCATTATCATTGTTGTTGTGTAGTTGAGGCTATTTTTGTCTTAATGTTATCCCTGAAAAGGGCGGGGACTGGATGTAAAAAAGCACACGAGTGTTTATCTATTATCCTCGAATAAAAGAATTTTGCCTTTTTGCCTTGCCTTGCCTTACTTGCCATTCATGAAGTGGATAATGCTCCCATGTTGTCGTCCAAAGTCTTCCAAGGAGTTGAAGCAAACTCACTCTGGGTAGAGGTGGCTGGAGGCCGAGCAATAAACCTAATGACTCTTCGAGGATTCGAACCGCAGGCCTTTTTGCCAGGGATTCAGAGCGCTAACCACTGCACTCAGGCGGCTGGTCCGACAACCTGTTTACTCTGTGGTATTGCGCTGTGTTGTATTGGTTTTGTATTGTATTGTATTATATTGTAATGTATTGCATTGTATTGAAGTTGTTTTGAAATTGCTTTGTCGTGTACTGCATTGTAAATAATAGATTCTGACTACAGTGTACTGGGCTGTATTTCATTGCATTCGGCTGTATTGAATTGTATTGTATTACATGTGCTGTATTGTGCTGTGCTGTGTTGTATTGTGTTGTTTTGTATTGTATTGTGATGTGTTGTATTCTGTTGTGATTGTTGCATTGTGTTGTATTGTATTGTATTGTATTGTGTTGTGCGGTATTGTGTTGTATTGTGTGCATTGTATTATATTATGTTGTATTGCATTGTATCGTGCTGTATTGTACTGTGCTATAGTGTGTCGTTTTGTTTTGTGTTGCGTTGTATTGTATTGCGCTTTATTATATTGTGTTGTATTGTATTGTGTTGTGTCGTATTACATTATTGTACCGTAAATCCATCACTTTGTACTGAATCGCAATGCATTGTATTGTGTCGCATTGTATAACATTGCAATGAATCACATCGCATCGAATCCTGTTTTTTTGCTAACAGCCATAACTTCACTGTTACATTCAAAGAAGAAGGTGCATTGTACTATTCCTTTTTTGTATTGTATTTTATCGTACATTGTATTGAATCTCATTGTGATGTATCACATTTCTAGACAAAACCGTTATTTTCTTAGCTATCAAGTTCAGATAATGTGTATGTCACAATATTCATTTTCTAGCTTTATGTATATACTTTTGAGACACGCTTTTGATACTTTTGGAAATATTGTTCTCATATTGTCTTTGTTACTGCTGGTTTTTTTTCCTTTTTTTTCATTATCGTGGACATAGTTTTCTGTGACAGATTAGACCGATATTTGACAGATGTGTGATAACGTACTTTGTATACTTATCTTTTCTATGGGGGTTATGGTGTATAAAGATTTGAAAGGTCTTATAAGCAAGGTTTCTTTGATGTTTAATGTATTTATTTTTGCAGCGATTTTTTTTCCCTTTCCACACAGGCGTGCAAGCATATGCGCACACGCACACAAACACATGCATGCACTCATGTGCGCACGCACACAGAGATGCACACACACTTTCTGTACAAATGTTCTCATCTCTCTCTCTCTCTCTCTCTCTCCAGTTTTATTATGTAGAAAATTTACGAATTACAAATGTTTGTTTGCTTGTTTTATTGTTTGGTTGGTTGTGTATGTGTGTGTGTGTGTGTGTGTGTGTGTGCGCGCGCGCGCGCGCGCGTGCGTGCGTGCGTCGATGCATGAGTGCTTGCGCATGTGTGTGTGTGCATGTGTGTACATGTGTGTTGTGTGTGTGGGGGGGGGGGGGGGTATGTGTGTGTTGGTGTATGTGCGTGTGTAAAAAAGAGCAAGTGATAGAAAAAGAGAGTGAGAGATAGAAAGAGAGGGGGAGTGTGTTTGTATGCTTGTGTGTGTATGAGAGAGAGACAGAGACAGACAGACAAACAGACAAATAGACGGACAGAAAAACAGACAGACAGAGACAAAGGCAGAAAAAGATTGAGAGAGAGTTATATATACAAATCATGCACACACAGTCACATACTTCTCATTCCCACACACACACACACACACCCCAACACACTACCCCCCCCCCCCCCCCCCCCCCCCCCACACACACACACAAATCACACAACACTACACACTCTTATACACACAAAAACTCCACTGATTGACGGACATGTATTGTTCTTCCCACACCGAGAAGACGGATTATAGCACCATTAGAATCAGCAGACACAAGTCAAGAAAAACTGCACACAAGTCTGGAACCACAGGATCCTGAAATCAACACTATGAGGATGAGAGGTTGTTTTTTTTTTAAATATCGCTGTAGGGGAAAAAAATGCTTTCAGATTTCAGTTTTAAAAAATTTCCTGAATTTTGAAGAAATGAAAAAAAAAACCAAACCAAAGGAAACAGCGCTTTCCCCTTTAAACCTTATCTTCCCAGTGGACTGATGATCATTCTATAAACCTATTTGAGAGAGAGAGTTGTAGAGTATGATGTATGAGAGTAGAGATGATGTAGAGATGAGATGTATTTGTGTATGTGTGCTCTGTGGTATTGTATGTATGTATGTATGTATGTAATGTATGTATGTATGTATGTATGTATGTATGTATGTATGTATGTATGTATGTATGTATGTATCTAACACTGATGACAAAGTATTACGATCTTTAGGAGACAGAAAACAAAACCCACGACAGTTTTTTTCTCTAAAATCATACTGTTGATTCCAAAAGCCTGTGGTTCTTACCAGAAGACACTGAAAGCAAGAGTTGTGCTTCACAATGTACAAGCTAGGTATTTGCACACTGAAAAGGATTTCCAACAGGACTCAACCGACAGTGTGGTACAAACATGGGCCCCCAAAAAGTGACTTTTAAAAGAGGTCTATTCTATAGAAACCCACTACTCTGTACTCGTCTCTCCTTGTCGTGACTGTAAAGGGAGAATTTAGAAGAGAGTGTGTCAAAGTACAGGTCTTTCAATTTGAAAAAAAAAAGTTTTCAGACATAATTTGTGAATAAAATCATGAAAATCATTATTACAAATCACGCCTTAGTCGGAGGCGCTAGGCCTGACTTATCAGGCTCTTAACGGCAGCTCATGTTTTCGCTCATATGACAGACGACTAAAGTTGCTGTCTTGAATGTTTGACCAAGAAGAATCATCTACGAATAACTTTTTAAAAACGTATACAAAGAAAAATTATGATCCACGAACTCAAACAAATAGGAGTAAAGAAGACATAGATAAGGAATAAACAATCCGATTTTGGATTGATAATAAGAACAAAATTTAAAACAGAAATGTAAAAAAAGAGGAAATTTTCGCATAAGAAATGTGTCACTTTGAAATTTCATCAAAGCAATTTTTGAAACACCTGACAGAGATAGTCTGTCAAGAATCACCAGAAATTACTTATAAACAAAGGAACAACGAAACCAAGAAAACTTGAGACGAAATTCGAGATTCACGCCATGAGATCTTGAGCGGTTTTCTGAAAGCGGTGAGAAAAATCAAAAAACATGCACTATGCCCGGCACACCGATTCACGCATGTAACAGAACCCACGACATCATAAGAGGTGTTCTGGTGGTATCAATCAACCTCTTTCCCCACCTCCGAGGAAATTTGATAAAAATGGACACAAACTAAAAAGTCGGTGTGGTAACATGCTTTTCTCTGGGGGTGAAATAAAAGGAGAAAGGATCTGTGATAAACATACAGCCTAAAATTGCACAAAGCGATTACTGCATGAAACCCCGTTACTGGCATGAAACCCCGTTACGGCATGAAACCCCGTTACGGCATGAAACCCGTTACTGCATGAAACCCAGTGCAGTAAAAAAGTACAACAAAGATCGTTTTAAAAAGACCTTCACAACAAACTGTAAAAAGCTAGATTCCTTTTCATACTAACTCCTTTTTTTATCTACAAGATTTTCTTTCTTGATTTCCACCTTCTTAAAAACCGGACCCTCATAAAAATGAAACTGAACTTGACATGAAGTCTAGAAAACCGGTGACAAGACGGCAAAGAGACAGAGGGTGACATTTTTGCCCCCCCGGACAAATATTGTGCAAAAGGTGCAACAACGAACATCCATCAATTCACAGCAAAGAACGGGATTTCCATCAACAAACAGTCCGTGTTTGACCAGAAAGACAGACAGGCGAACAGACAGAAAAACGGACACACATTGTTAACCTACACGACAAAGAACTTTGAGCTCCAATTTTGTGAGACACACATGAAGAATTTTATCAGCCTACAGCGAGGAAAGCTAGACAGGACACGTTGAGAGACAAAGAGTTTTTGGCTACCAAAAAAAAGATGAAAATAAGACTTTAAGCCTGGATACACGTAACACCAATGCCTCAAAAACAATATGGACAAGAAAGTACAAAAACATCAAAATACGAATCAAAATTACTTTTTTTTCCACATTCAATGAGCACTTTAGCTTTGTACAAAGCTTTTGGTAGTTGCCATAAGTCAAAACTCAAACAAAAATCAACAAAATCGAAAAAATGGATATGAAATATATCGATGATAAAAATGAATAAAGTGAAATGAAATTAGGTACACCACAGTAGCCATACAAAATGCACAACGATAAACATTATCTAATAAATCCGCTGATGGATGAATCAAGACCGCACAGAATGTATTCAAATAACTTCAACACAGTTGAACAATTCGAGACAGAATCAATTAATCACACAAGAAAATAAGCTAAACCTATACCGACGATTGATTAAAAATATGACCAACACATTATACAATATTAAAAAGAGGTTCTGACTTTTTGATCACAAATATTAAAGGGTATGCGTGCCCGAGAAAGTAGGTATATACGGTTATATTTAGCCCTGTATCATTTTGAAGGGTACCCAAATCCATTGGAATGTTATCACTGGGAAGTATTTTTAAACAGTTTAAAATGGGTCTGTTTCCTAATTCAGTGAAGGTAAGTCTCGGTTCTTTTGATTACAACTTGACTTTAAATATAGAAAAGATCAGATAAAAAAAAAGAAAAAAAAAAGAACATAGTTACATCTTCAAACATAAATTATCCAAAAACTGTCCCATCAACTTTTTTCTATCTAACCTTTCTCTTGTCTCTTAAAACCTGGTTTACTATATTACATAACCATTCTCTCTCTTAGTCTTCAAAAATGATAACTTTGTCTAAGTTAAAAACATTGTTTTCTATCAAAAGCGTAAGCAATTCTGAAGAAAATGTTCTTTTTCTGTAACTGTCTTCGAGCGCTTGTAATTACATAAGATATCAAAGAAAAGAACAACACACAATGACATAAATTACAAACCAAACAACCAACATTGATTTGAAAAATACATAGAACTATCCTTATTCTAAATCAAGTTTGTAATTTTCCCGAGTTCTTCTCCCAGTGTGAAAATTTAAAAAAAAATCATCTCCAAATAGTTTCTTGTCAAGCAAAGAACTTCACTTTTTTGACAAACATTTTAAATTCAAACACCCTGGCGCCAAAAAGGAGCCTAGAGCAATGGTCCAATCAATGCAAAGAATCAAGACAACCAGCCAATCGCAAAATGCCACGCAAAGAATCACAGCCTCTATTTTGAATAATTGATTCAAAGGACATTTGACTGCCAAAAAAATTTGTTATCGAAAAAATTTTCCAGTCAGCCCTTTTGATTTTTACTCTTGCTTCTGATTTATCAAAAAATAATGACACGAAAAATAAGGATCACATACCAGCCATAAAAGGCTGTAGAAAAAACTTCTCCAAGACCGGCCATTCACCAAAATAACAAAAATGCTGTCATCTCCTATTTGATTATTAACAAAAATGTTGTCAGTCACCAATTCAGCTCATCATAATTCAAGAATACACTAGATTCATTTACACAGATAGTGATAAAAAATCCAAAAGTATGCTAAAAACCGTATGGGCTCATCATCACATAAAAGTCCATGAAATAAGAGAGAGAGAGAGAGAAGAGAGAGAGAGAGAGAGAGAGAGAGAGAGAGAGAGAGAGGAGAGAGAGAGAGAGAGAGAGAGAGAGAGAAGAGAGAGAGAGGAGAGAGAGAGACAGACAGACAGAAAGACAGACAGACAGACAGACAGACAGACAGAGACAGAGATAGAAACAGAGAGACAGAGACAGAGAGACAGAGAGACAGAGAGGGGGGGGGGGGGGGGGGGTCGTATTAAATGCAAATCCTCTTGGACCTGTTAAAAATACAAGTAGCGGTTTTGGGGTTAAAAAAAAATTAACAGAGAATTTGACTTGACTTGACTTGGCACATTATCTCAGCTATCTAATTCTTTTAGGCAAATACTACCCAGTTAAAACCCCACCCACCTTCAGTCACATAGTGGGTCAGCTATGAACGGTAGCATTGATCACATGAACTGTCCAGCATGCACCCAGTAGCCTGGAGAGGGATAGGCTCCACCAAGTTCTACTTGCACGTGCACATACTTCCAGAAAAAAAAATCACTGCAAACGTCCCCAAAAATTCTCTGGAAGTGAAGTGAAAAGTCAAGTGAAAGGAAGTCATACTGTGATGACTTCGGCTTTTTTTCTTGTTGAAATCTTCCCAGAGTTACCTAAAGTTACAAAGAAAACCCTCGAAAAATACTAATAAGAATAGAGGTGGGTAGCTCACCACAGAATGAACTTTTAAAATATACCATTTTCCGTGGTTCTGGGTTTTGTCCCCCCCCCCGTAAACCAACCTAAAATGGTTAAACTACATCAGCACAATAAAGTGCTGAAGTGTCATTAAAATACAGAGAGCAATAAAATGCCTGTTCTCTTTTTCACGTGAACTGGAAGAATCAGAAACCAGACGAGAAAGAAGACATGGAAAGAAAAAAAGCAGAAACAAAGATACCTATAAAATAAAACAAAAAAGACATAACAATCCCAACAAACCAATCAATTGTTGTTGCTGTTGAGATAGAAAGTGGGTGATAGAAATGGGTGCATTTCTTGCACAGAATTTTTATACTGCCATAAGTTTAGGAATAATAAATATATTCCGAAAAGGCTTTTTAGCATTCCAATAAAGACAAATCAAAATAAGTTACCTGGAAACATTGGACCTTGAAATAAAAAAAAAATGTCAAGACAAACATTGGAATTCTTTACCGAACTATTTCATGAATCAAACACAAACTGTCCTATGTACATGTATGTATCTGGAATGTACGGGGGTAAAGGTAAAACAAATGCAGGTGATAGAGAAGCATTCTTTTCATTGTTTTATTAAACTCAAAGAAGCTTAAACAAACAAGGACAAGATTCATTAGCAAACAAAACTCGAAATTTTGTATGCATCCAATTTTGCTCAATGTAAAGACAGGTTTAGAAGTGTAAATCACTGGGGAAAATATCTACTAGGCAGACTATGAGTGTGTGTGTGTGTGTGTGTGTGTGTGTGTGTGTGTGTGTGTGTGGTGTGTGTGTGGTGTGTGTGGTGTGTGTGTGTGTGTGTGTGGTTGTGCGCGCGCGTGCGTGCGTGCGTGCGTGCGCCGATGTGCATGCGCCTACGCGCGCGCGCGCCATTTTTCTCTGTTAAAAATTGTGGTACAAACTTTTGAGCAAATATAAAAATTGCAAAGGGTAGTCTAGATCAACTTAAGACAGAAATATTTTCAAACATACAGCAAGGTAACAAAACAGCGATATTACGCAATGGTACAAGCGAACAGTTCACAATAAACTAGTCAACAACACCAAATACATACACATTGATATCTAGCAAACAATCAGTAATTGTCAATGCCTTCACAAAATTCAACATCCAATGATATTGTTTTGAAAAACAACAACAAAAAAACCGCACACCAAAATAACATGGATAATTTTGTCATGACGGGAATGAACACTCACCACGGAAGGACGGAATGAGAACTTTGGAATGAAAGACAGAAGGAAAGAATGACAGAAAGGAAGGTAGAACAGAAAATGGGAAATGAGAGAGAGAGAGAGAGAGAGAGAGAGAGAGAGACAGAGACAGAGAGAGACAGAGAGAGAGAGAGAGCGAGAGAGAGAGAGAGAGAGAGAGAGAGACAGAGACAGAGAGACAGAGACAGAGACAGAGAGACAGAGAGACAGAGAGAAACACAACCACAGAAAAAGAACAGAAAGACAAAACAAAACAAAACAGACTGATAGCGACACCAACATAAAACAATCCAAAAAAAAAAAAAAAAAACGATGAAGAAAATTAGGAACTGGCACTCACACAGAAACATCAAATCAACACTATCTGGGGTTAGTTTTCACACTAAACTCTATGTCACTTCTCTTGTTCAAAGCGTCATTCAAAATTTTTGGCACGCGGAAGAAATTTGGTACGTACGTGAAAACCCCTAACGGTCACACGTCAAACTGAAAGAATCACTTGATATCGTTAAAAAGCCAGTGTCGATATATACGTAACTCATTTAGGGACAAACCCTTGTTAGGGACACATTAGCGTGCGGTTTGTGGTACCCCTTAAAGACATCAGACACGAAGAACTTTCTGAATGAGTGACAAATGGTATGCGCGCGTACGTTCTTAGTATAAATGACTGCCATGATAACGCTTCAAGCGTTCTTCCATTAAATATGACTGATAAATATGGGCCCTTACAATTTTGAATGAATATATGACCCGATTCTGTTCTTTTGAAGGAACAATAACTATGACACAGATGATAATTATATCAAGGACATCATAAAACAAGCAAAACAAAACCAAAACCAAATCTCTACAAACTCACAAGTTGTTCGGCGATGGGGAAGAATGGCTCTTTGGAAATACAATATGGCGGACTGCTATGGAAGACATACTGCATCTTTGAGGCTTTGTTTCGTTGAACACATTTTTGGCATGGGGAAGATGATGTCGGTTTAAGTGCTGGAGAGAATTATGACACTATCTTGATGGAGGTGAGAATAATTATACAGTGTTGAGATTTCTCGTTTTTTTGTTCATGGTTTTGGAAAATATGTAGTTTGATCAAGGTTCATCATTATCGGGTTTTTTTCCTCTGAAAACTTATGGCTTACTTCACAGAGCATTTACACACATTTCAATCTCTCTACTTCGTTTTCCGTGCCCTTTTTCTCCGAACTTTAAGGCATAATGAATTAATCAAAAAGTTTGGTAAGAAAAAAGCATATTGAATAAATCAAAAAGTTGTGGGATAGGGCAGGGGGGGGGGGGGGGGGGGATTATGAAATCAATCATAAAGTTTGGACCAGAAGAAAAACAAATTAAAGACTTTTAATAATTGATAACAATTTTGTTTCAAGTAATCATTAAGCGACAATCATGTGATAAAATTCACGCTATTTCTCTGGACTCGATTTTCAGTGTTCAAAGAGACACACAATGTTTTTACCATGATAACCACATGCAATAGTGACTTGATGACAACAACATTCATAGTACTGCTATGATCAGACATTGTTACAGTCAATTTGATACGGAAAACGTACAAACAAATGGCATCATGAATCTTTGGTAAGACACAAGGTCGACGACACAAATTATGCTTCTCAAAACTTCAGTGACTAAGAGGGTTCGTACTGAGCTTTCTTTCACAAGTTCTGAAACATTTTCCAATCCCAGGACCCTTTTAACCCAGGTTCCAGCTTGATTTTTTTAAAAAGCAAACAATCTTATTTGCATGATCACAGGATTCGGGTGTAGTCATTTCACAGGGCGCTTTCAGAAGAGGCTACTGAAACTGGCATGACCAACTTCTTGCTTTTGGAAACAAATATCTTTTTCTTTTTTACACCACTTTTTCTTTCGTGGTTAGGGAGCAGC
>CM060330.1:34528610-34546308 GCA_030674155.1 Stramonita haemastoma
AAAATGTGTGTTTTTGTCTTCAATTTAACGTCTGTTCACTCTCAGTCGTATTTCAGAAAGGGTGCGTGCGTGCGTGCGTGAATGTGTGTGTGCGCGTGCGTGTGT
This sequence comes from Stramonita haemastoma, assembly GCA_030674155.1. Classification (NCBI taxonomy): domain Eukaryota; kingdom Metazoa; phylum Mollusca; class Gastropoda; order Neogastropoda; family Muricidae; genus Stramonita; species Stramonita haemastoma. Next base: position 34,528,716 of record CM060330.1, read on the forward strand.
GCGTGCAGATGACTTTTACAAAACAATGCAAACCATATTTTTCCTCTCATATGGCGACAATTTATAAGGAAATAAAATCACAATTATTCCCACACCCATCCCAACTCAACATAAGACACAATGAACTGAGTTACTCAAAACAGGAACAAATACTTTTGACTAACCTTTTTCCAAAAAAAAAAAAGAAGAAACCACGACACACACACACACAAAAATAAGGAAAAAAAATGACAAGATACTGCGTTCTTTTCCCTAGATTCAACAATTATATTTTCCTCATCGTGATAGCTAGCGTGTGAATGCGCTCGCGCGCGCGCGCACACAGGCGCGTGTGCGTGTATGCGCGTATGTACTCGCGCTCTTGTCTACATAGTACATCAGTGCATGTCTGTATTATCAGTGTTTATCTGCTTGCACGCGTGCGTGCGTGCATGCGCGCGAGCGCTCTGACGAATACACGACGTGTTGTCCTTGATCGTATATGACACAAAGAAACAAATGATGCCGATTGTCTTCAAGCCTTTGTTGTTTTTTTTGGTTTTGTGTTGTTGTTTATTTTGTTCCTGGTGTGTGTGGTTGGAGCCAAGACAATCATTCAAACAATCCCGCCAGTTAGGAAGATGAATTAGAGAACGTGACAAAAGCCCTTTTTGCTGAGGCCGCGAGAGGCTCTATACCACTCCTGTCCTGAACTAGATCAAGATCATGCCAAACCCTCTTCTTTGCCCTGACTGAGGCCGCGAGAAGCTCTAGTCCACTCCTGTCCCGAACTGGATCCAGACCATACCAAACCATCTTCTGTCCCGAGCTAGATCCAGACCATGCCAAACCATCTTCTGTCCCGAAATGGACCCAGACCTTGCCAAACCATTCTCTCCGCCCTACAGCACGAACTCGGTATAGGGCGGGGGCGGCTCCTCGGGGATGCCTTTAGCCGCCAGCTCCAGGTGGAAGAGCAGGTTCCAGTCCTCCAGGGTGGAGGGTCTGGAAGGGAGGAAGACGTCCTGGGGAAGGTGGGTCACGCTGAAGCCCAGATCCTCCAGACTGTAAGGCGGCGCAGTGGGCAAGCCCGAACCCCCGAGGAAAGCCACGTCCTCCTCATTCTCCTCCTCAAAGGGCGCGGAGGGGACCTGACGTCCCCGAGACTGCTGCTGCTGCTGGTGCTGGTCCATCATCTCCGGGAAGAGGTGGGAGGCGGAGAGAGACCTGGGGAGGGGGGCGGACATAGACCGCTGCATGCCCAGCACCTGGCGGCAGTGGCGGTTGCACACGTGCTGCCTCATCACCTCCTGGATGCCGCCCTGACCCCGGTCCGTCTCCCCGTAGAAGGCGTCCTGGGAGTGGATGACGGGCGTCTTGAGCACCACCCTCCCTGCTCGTTCTCCTCCCCCTCCAGGTTGCAGATCACCAGGTAACCCCCGCTGGCGTGGTAGGAGAAGTGGACAAAAGCCTCCAGCATCTCCCGCACTTTGGAGCGGTTAGCCAGAACCGCTGAAGACGAAGAGGAAGAGGAGGAGGAAGACCCAGGTCCGTGCGGGAACCTCAGCCGCATCCCGGAGTCGGACACGGCTCGCTCGCGGCACATCCTGCCGCACTTGTCGACGAACTGCACGAGGCTGCCTCGGTCCTGCACCATCTCCTCCAGGAGAATCCACTCGCCGGCGCTGGGCAGGCGCTTGTTGTGTGAGAAGAGCTTGTTGAGCACCGACACCTTGTCCATCGTGGCCATCTGCAGGCGCGCGATCTTCACGCGGTCCGGGCGGTGTCTGCCCTGCGCCAGGAAGCGGGCCAGCCAGTCCGAGGCCGTGCGCGCTTTGGTCAGCTCCTTGCAGCACCGGCTTTCTGTGCCCGGGTGGTCCACGAACACCTGCAAGAATTATGGTGGTATTTAAAAAAAAATAAAAATAATAATAACACCTGCGATGATTATCGTGTTATATAACGCCGGTAACGATTATCATAACACCTGCAATAATTGTGATGTTACAACACCGACGATAATTATAACGCCTGCAATGATTGTCGTGTTATATAATAACAACATGTATTATAACACCTGCAATAGTTATCGTATTATAACACCTGCGATGATTGTGATATTACACCCGCTATAATTATCGTATAATATAACACCTGCAAGGATTATGGTATTTGTTTTTAACACCTGCGATGATTATCGTGTTATAACACCTGTAATGATGATCGTGTTATAACACCTGCAATCATTATCGTAGCATAACACCTGCAATGATTATCATATCATATAACACCTGCAATAATTATCATATCATACACGTACACTGAAGTGACGAAGTCTAGGTATTTTCAAGTGTTCTTTGCGTCTTCTTCTGTTGGTCATTAGCCACCATGTGAAAGCTGACGCTGTACATGGGTACAATTATAAGCTACTAGTTTGTTTGTTGCTATACTTAGTATATTCTTCATGTTATACTCGTTCCAATCTTACTGAATGAATAAATCCAAATGATACACCACTTTTACTAAGTGGCATAAAACAACAACAACCACAACCACAACACCAACAGCACTGTACTAACGTCGTTTTTTTTTCAGTTCCTTATAAGTGACCAATGAAACAAACTAGTGTACAATGCAGGCACACTTGCGCACACGTTAAACCCCGTTGCACCTTTCTGACGAGTAGGCAATTGCGTGCCAGTAGGAAGAAATGACAAATTATCTATAACAAAAAAAAATAATCTGCTTGCACACTAGTGTCGTGTTTAACAACATTCCCGAAGTCAGAATACGGCTACCTCCGTGGTGGCGGCAAAAACGATCCCATACGTAAAATCTCACCATTGGTGATGAACCTCAAAGCTCTAGGTGAAGAACAACAACAAAAAACCCCAAACAAACATGGCGAGATATTTGAAAACAGCAACTCACACCAACTTCTCATCCTGTGTGTATTTAGAGATTCCAAGGTGTGAAGAGTGAGACAGAGTGCATGCTCTGGGGGACCCCCCATGTGTTAAGCTGGGGACTGTCCAACAACAATATTTCAAAAAGACATTACTTTGGTTCTTCGACTGTGATAGTGTGACCATACTGGTAGTTTACCTTCATGGTTCGTTAGGACACTGAGGCGAGAAAGTGGGAACAATCTTTTTTGTTTTTAAAACGTCAATTTTTGCAAAATTTCAATCCAAGCTTTAATCTCAACGAGATAACAGCTCTAATATGGCGAGACATTAATAAACTTCCTGGTTCGTCTTCTTCGTCGAACGTTCAGACAGCAACTATTCTGGTCTGTTAAAAGAGTGAATATGTGCTACTGCGCTAACAAGTCAGGCACAGTACATCCGACTTCGGCGTGGGAGAGAATTGTTATCCTTTAAATCTTTTTTTTTCTGGAAAAAAAGGCAGGAGAAGAAGGTTAAAAACAGACCAGAAGAAAGGTGACAAGAAGAAAAGGAGCAAGGCAGAAACAAAAGAGAGGGACAGAAAAGAGGGAATTCCTGGCACAGAATTTCTAGAAAGTTGGGATGCTATTTACACTAACAGGTCCTCAGCACCCCAACGCATGGAGCGGGGAGGGGTTTCGTTTTTAATCTGGAGTTATTTCAACTCGTAAATACTTGCAGAATTTCAATCTTAGCATTAGCTTGAACAAGATCGTAACCCGGCGCCCTGATGTGGCCCCAGACCGAGGAGACTATCAACTTTACAACATAGCTAAATATCTTTGAAAATCATCCAGAGTAAAAAAATAATAAAATAAAATAAAAAAAATAAATAAAAATTAACACAAAAAAACCAACCACACACACACACACACACACACACACACAAAGAAAACCCTCTGCCTTACCTTCACAGCTGAGAAATCCCCTCCCCGTGGCCCCTTTCCATTCAGCTTGCCTTTGTACACCTGCAGACGGTCGCCACAGCACAGCGGTTTTTCAGAAAAGCTGGACCAGTACTGGTTCTCGTCCTGATCAGGTGACGATGACAACGTGGAATTGCACAGACTGGGCATTCTGCTGTTTGCTTTTTTTTTTTTTTAATCGTTTGTTTTTCTTCTAAAGTTCTGACTTCCAATCTTGCCTTTTTTTAATTTAGATATGTTGAACTAAGATTTAGTGCTTTTTTCCTACAGTTCCAGTATGCAAAGTTTGAAAGTTCCGTCAATTTGGAATATGTTGTCCTGATCGGTTTAAATCAAGGTGTTTTTTTTCTTTCCTGTTTTATTCTTCTTAACAAGATGTGCTTTACTGAAGAAAACAGTTGTCAGTGTTCTTCGTTATGTTTTTCCCCGCGCCAAAGTAAAATGCGATGAAGGTTAAGTGTGTTTAGTTTTGTGTTCTCAAAGTCTTTCACTGTGCAGGGTTTCGTGTCTTTTTCTCAAAGCCTGGGAACAACTGAGATTCTGTTTATTTACAAACAGATGGATGATTACATAGATGGCACTAACTCAGAAATGGATCAACATCCCTGGTAAAGCTTTATTATTATTATGTTACAAGCAGCACTGACATCTGCAGGACAAGTTACACGAAGCAGCACACACGATTTACACTTCTGTAGAAAAAAATCATAGCAAGTCAATCTCTGATGATGGTATGTAGATAATACTGCAGGGTGGTGTTTATTGTTCGTTTCTCTTTGGGTGCAGAATGTTGAAGTGTTCTTTATTAAAAAAATTTTGAGATCTTAGATGATGGAAGACAAGAACACCCAAATCTCCACAAGAGAATGACAAGCTTCCCAGAATAATGAACTTGAGACAGAACCGTACAGGACCAAGCTTCTGCTCTCCACCTTCCAAGAAGAATAAAACACTAACTTTATATATGCTTTTTTTTTTACAGCCTCGAATCAAACTATGAAAAAAGAAAAAAACCCAGACGACGCTAAAGAAACGAGCCAATCATTTCACAGTAACGCCGCTCGGTAATTTCCGGAACCTCTCTCTCGGTAATTTCCGGGGAAGGAGACTTTAACCGCGTTGGTTGGTACCAATGGTCGCGTTCACACACAAGGGAAAACCACGCCGCTCCGAGGTTCGTGATTGCTGGGGTGGTGGTGGTGGTGGTGGAGGTGACGGTGGTGGAGGTGGTGGTGGTAGTGAGGACGGGGCGTGGCCATCAACGTAAGAAGGTTAGGGGAGAATGCTTTCCTCCTTCCTCGAGATACGGTCCTGTAACACAGGAGACACAATCAGGTAGTAAATTACCTCTCTGACATAATTCGAGACACACGGTTAACGTTAACACACACTAGCAGGCAAGCAAGCAAGCAAGCGTACACGCACGCACGCACGCACGCGCGCGCACGCGCAAAAGAGAGAGAGAGAGAGAGAGAGAGAGAGAGGAGAGAGAGAGAGAGAGAGAGAGAGAGAGAGAAGAGAGAGAGAGGTGACATTACAATTTTCTGCACCTAACATAAACAAAACGAACAAACAGACCCCGACATCAAACTTTTTTGTGACTCTGAACAACAGATGAAAAGCAAAACGTATTGCTTTCACAATTTTGTTTCACTCATTTCATCAATAGGACAAAACATAACACAAAATCACAGCCTTTCTTTTGACAATGCCTCCCTCCCCCAAAAAACAACAACAAAAAAACAACCAACCAAACAAAAAAAAACAACAACCCCCCCCCCCAACTTTTTCTTTCATTTTGTAAGAACGTCAAAAATGATTGTTAAAACAGCAAGGATATCTAAAGATTATCAAAAAAAACTAAAGCTATCTCTCTCTCTTGGATAAAAAAAAACAACAACACATCCCCATGGGAATGCTGGAGGGCCTATCAGTACAAATAAAATCTTTGCTAGGAATTCCCTCTTTTCTATCCCTCTTTTTGTTTCTGCCTTGCTCCTTTTCTACTTGTCACCTCCTTCTCGTCTATTTTCTACCTTCTTGGTCCATTCTCCTGCCTTTGTTTTTCCTCCAGAAAGACTTTAAAGCTGATTTTTTCCCATACCGAAATCGGATGCGCAGGGCCTGGCTTCTCAGGCGCTGAACGGCAGCGCAACGCATTTTCCTTCATATGACAGACAACAATAGTTGCTGGTTGAGCGTTCGGCGACGAAGAAGAAAAAAGAATAAAAGACAAATTAATAAACCTTTCTAGAAAAAAAAAACTTTTAAAGTTGTTATTCCTGTATTTGTTTTGTGTGTCAACTTACTATCCATTTCATTAATTTCACAGTTTGTTTTTTTTGTTTTGTTTGTTTGTTCAAATCAGTATTTTAAATCTTAAATCTATGTAGTAGCAAAATAATAGATTAATACAAACAATCACTATATCTTTCATACTTTACCACTTACTTGAACATAGAAGGAAAAAAACGGAGACACTAGAAGCCAACGCTAGATTGTCTATCTATACACTTCTCGTATTGTGAATTCAAACAAGAAACTTCCCCTACAACCATGAAGTAAATAAACTGGTAAATTCCCGAAACCCTCCCTCTTTTTATACACCCCAAACTTTCTAGTCGACGTCAACTTTACAATCATCCTCGTGATGATGAAAAAGGCTCTAAATATATCCCAGTTCGAGTCCCTCGAAACCGAACAAGCAAACGCAAGTATTTAATGTCAAAACTGTTAGGTTAGAGATGTTATGGTGACGCGACTTCTACCGTGACCTTGCCTATTAATAGAACGAGTGAATTCCCGATTGCTTAACTTAGCTCTATGCTGTACGCACATAAAAAAAATATGTGACGCACGAAGAGTTTTGCAATGCTTACGCGACGCCTTCTCTTTTACCTGGAGGTTTGTTTCGCGTGCGTGCGTGCGTGTGTGCGTGTGTGTATGCCTGTGTGTGTGTGTGTGTGTGTGTGTGTGTGTGTGAGAGAGAGAGAGAGAGAGAGAGAGAGAGAGAGAGAGAGAGAGAGAGAGAGAGAGAGAGAGAGAGAGAGAGAGAGAGAGAGAGAGAGAGAGATTTGATTTGATTTATTCTTTTATATCGAGGATAATGGAATGAGCACTCTTGTGCTTTTTTACATCCAGTCCCCGTGTGTATGCATTTTGTAAAAGTCATCTGTTCCCACCGGCACACGACGGCCTACTCTTACGAAAAGCGGAACAGGATTTAACGTGTGCGCAAGATGTTCTGCGTGCGTTCGCACACGGGCCTCGGTTTCAAGTCTCATCCGAAGGACTTATGGGGGAGAGAGAGAGAGAGAGAGAGAGAGAGAGAGAGAGAGAGAGAGAGAGAGAGAGAGAGAGAGAGAGAGAGAGAGAGAGAGAGAGAGAATGTGTGTGTCTTTTGATAGAAAACTATCACTATCGAAATATTCACTTTCACAAAGTATAAAATAACAACAAAATTAAGAAACACTACTCGCGAATCAACATTATCATAACAATTGACGAGTAAGACCCTAACTCATCAAATCAGTAATTCTCTCTCTCTCTCTCTCTCTCTCTCTCTCTCTCTCTCTCTCTCTCTCTCTCTCTCTCTCTCTCTCGCCTACCCTCCAGTGCCTTCTTCGTCCAGTAACTACCCCCCCCCTTGCGCGCGCGCGCGCGCGCGCGCACACACACACACACACACACACACACACACACACAGAGGGTCACTCAACCTTTGTCCTGCCAGCCTATGACCTCAAGCACTGCCCCCTCACTCACTCACTCACTCACTAGGCCACCACTAGCAAACTAATGGCAGGCGGCATTCAGAATGACGCACGTAACGTACGTAAGGCAAAGGCAGAACTGACGCACGCTACGGTAGGCTACCGCACAAGTTGACAGTTCAAATAACGCCACCACCGTGAAAGATTCAAACCCCCACCCCAACCAGCTGATTATCTTGACCACAACGACGCAGTTGACAACAACCCACACTGACTGAGTCTTTGACACGTCAAGTTTCTTCTTGAAGGTTGTTGGGAGGAGGGTGGAGGTAGGGGGGTGGGAGGAGGGGGTCAGGGGGTGGGGGGCAGGGGAGGTCAGTGGTCTAGCGGTGATGATGCACTTGTCTAGAAAGCGAAAACTCGATAGTTCAATTCCTGCTTGGTTCCAGACTACAACTGCCCCCCCCCCTCCCCTTCCCCTCTCTGCTCGACCTTGAATAGGGGGTCTGGGTGCTAGCCCGTTAGACGAGACGAAAAACCAGAAGCCACGTGCGCAAAATACAGTGCGAGTTTGTAAAAGAGCCCACGCTTACAAAAGGAGTTTTCCCTGGCAAAATTCTGTCCGAAAAAGCTCAACTCTACAAGGAACAGAAAGAGGCAATCTACAAATGTTAACCTCGGAAGGAAGAAAAAACTCCTGTGTACAACGGAGGCTGGAACCCGAGGCCCTTAGGTACCGTCAGACCACGAGAACAGAGGTGAAGTAGTGTTGCTTTCATGGCATGTTGCGCATACCATCAGCCATCCTGAGTAAAAAAAAAAAAAAAAAAAAAAAAAAAAAATTAAATTAAAAAGCTTGGTGCTTAGGCTCGCTGTATGTTTGGCACAGTTATATCACCATCTGTTTTCAATCTCCGCGCTGCCCCAGTTATCTGCAAAATCTGCCCCGAAGATGGACGATCTTTTCTTTTTCTTTTCTCGCTAACAGAGAGAGAAAGGGGCATGGGGTTGTACAGGTCAAGCGCACTTGGCTGAAAAAGACAAGAAAAGACAAGAAAAGAGAGACAATCTTTTTTTTTCTTTCTAGCTAACACAGAGAAAGGGGCAAGGGGTTATACAGGTCATGTGCACTTGGCTGGAAAAGACAAGAGAAGACAAGAAAGGGGGAAGGAAAGAAAAGGAAAGAGCGAGAACGAAAAAAAAAAAAAGAAAAAGAAAAAAGAATTTGTGTCCAGTTCCGTGGTCAAGCCGGGTTGTGTTCAGTCGAGTTTGCGTTCCTGGGTGGGAGATGGTGATGAAACTAATTTTGCTTTCGATGAAACTGTACGGATAAAACTATACCGCTTTTGATGAAATCATACTGCTTTTGATGAAACTCTACTGCTCTTGATGAAACTTTACTGCTCTTGATGAAATTATACTGCTTTTCATGAAACTATATTGCTCTTGATGAAACCGCTTTTGATGAAACAATACCGCATTTGATGAAACAATACCGCTTTTGATCAAACTTTACTTCTCTTGGTCAAACTATACACCTCTTGATCAAACTTAAAAAAAAAACCCACCTACATCAGTGCTTATTCCATTTTCATCAAAATAAAAGAATAAAATTTAAATTTTTAACAAATAAAGCAAAATACTGCTACAGGGAATATGGTCTCTTGTGACAGCTACTGTGGCTGCTTTTGGCCTCTGTTGGGTTTGGCCATCTGTCATAAATAAACGCGAAGGAACAAAAGCATGCCTTTAAAACAAACAAGAAAAAAATGATTTAACAGTCGATACACACAGTACGACGAAAACAAGAATAAGAATGGAATAAACACAGACTTTAAAAAAAGTACACTGCTTAACAAATAAATACATACATGAAACCCAGGAGGCCCAAGCACGTTTATGCATGTGCTCGTTAGCGCGCGCGAAAACGTGCATGCAAGCATGCAGTGAAGAAATGTATGCTGTTTCTAGATTAATTGTTGGAAAATTTTCTGCCCGTTTTGTGGATTATTGAAAGGAGGTTTTCAAACTTTTTAACTCGAAAAGCAGTTCTGCCTTGAATAGACAATGTCATCTTACGCGCGCTGTAAAGGTGGGGGAAGGGGAGAGAGAGTGAGTAGGAGGGGTGGGGAGAGAGAGAGAGAGAGAGAGAGAGAGAGAGAGAGAGAGAGAGAGAGAGAGAGAGAGGGGGGGGGGGTGTTTCTTTTCCAAGACGACCATTGATTTTTTTTATCTGGCCCTAGCCCTGAACAGGAACTACAATTACAAGATTTCAACTCTGATTTAAACAAAATAAGAGAAAAAAGGCAAACAGTGCTAAAATCGAAATAGGCTACATTCATCATACACATTTCAAAATCACTTTTAATATTATTCATAATAAAATAAAACTTTGTATACAGAGAGAGAGAGAGAGAGAGAGAGAGAGAGAGAGAGAGAAGAGAGAGAGAGAGAGAGAGAGAGAGAGAGAGAGAGAGAGAGAGAGAGAGAGAGAGAGAGAGAGAGAGAGAGAGACAGAACAGTATTCGAAAACCTACAATTAAAAAATAAAGCATGCCTCGTATTAAAACTGAGTGACCCAGAGAGGACCACGTATAGCATGTCACTACAATATAGATAGTTCAAACTTCAAAACGAAAGATACCGGTAAAGACATGAATTTCAATCCAATTCAATCATGTTATTTATAGCCTGGCCGACCACAAAAGTCTTATCAAGGAGTCAAAACTTAATTATATCGATGAGGTCGACTTAAACACATCGTCAAAACTTAAATCTCACCTTAAAAGTGTGCAACTATAGGTAAGGTAAAGGTGTCCCATAACCTATGAGGTCGTAGGGGGGGCGAGGCATCAGACCTCAGCTTCTCTAGGGGCCAGCATATTGAGGGCGGTGCCCATCTCATCTCCTCTCCCTCGCTGCTTTACCTTCATTGACCCTAAAGAGACCGGTTACCAATTTACAGATGGGTGAACTGGGGGACTGTACTGAAGCCGAGGTGCGCAAACGGTCACCCATCCACTTGGTAACCACGGTCTATGCTGCTTAACCGTAGCTTGGGGAAAGCGAGTGCTCTGACCTCTGAGCTATCCCCATGCAGATTAAAACAATATTTAACACCAGCTCTACTGTCTTATCTTGTATTAACACCCTGGCTTAGAACACGAACACACACACACACACACACACACACACACACACACACACACACACACACACACACACACACACACACACACACACGCACGACACAAAGTGTTAGTCAACCCAGGGCAGTTACGGCGTTGTGAAAGAACTATTCGTTAGCATGTTAATTTCTTTTTTAAAATTTCAAAACGAAACAAGGAACACTTATGAACATCCGGTACAAATCTGAATTTGAAACTCTGGAGTAAAACACACACACACACACACACAACACACACACACACACACACACACACACACACACACACACAACACACACACACAAATAATGCTTATAATTTTGCAGAATTCAAAATCTGTCATAAAGTAAAAACCTGCCAACCTGCGTCCCCACCACCATCTCTCTCTCTCTCTCTCTCTCTCTCTCTCTCTCTCTCTCTCTCTCTCTCTCTCTCTCTCTCTCTCTCTCCTCCTCCCTCCCTCCCTCTCTCCCTCCCTCCCCGCTGTCTTCCTCAACTTTTTTTTTTTCGTCAAACCGGTTCCCTGGTTTCGTTTCAGTTTTCAAGTTATCCAATGAGAACACGACTTTCCTAAGAAGGCGCGCTCCTGCGTACTGGCTCGTGAGGGAACTCTACTATGTATGCATCTGTTGACCTAAAATGTTCTCTCTGCCTAGTAGACGCGTGTCATAGTTTTGTACCGGTGAGAAAAACCAAGGAGTTTTTTTTTTCTTTCTTCTCCATGTCTTGAAAACAGTTTCCCGCGCTCAAGGGTTTCTGCGAATGGGTGCAGGAGTGAGGAAAAATAGAGAGGGAGGGGGGGGTAGGTAGGTGGGTCATTTTGTCCTGGAAGTTTTATTTGTTCATATTATCTTTCTGAGAAATGAATGCACTAGTTTTGGGGGGAGGGTTGTTGGGTTTTTTTTGGGGGGGGTTCGCGTTTTTTTTTTTTTTAAGGGTGTAGGTTTGGAGTTCACGTTTGTAAATAGGAAGTGTGTGTGTGTGTGTGTGTGTGTGTGTGTGTGTGTGTGTGTGTGTGTGTGTGTGTGTGTGTGTGTGTGTGTGTGTTTGTGTGCGCGCGCACACGCGCATGCATAAAAGATCATAAGTGCTTTACTAATGTCACCAAGATGTATATGAGTGGAAGCGGGAGTGCAGTGCGCGCGCGCGTGTGTATCCGTTCAGGCACGCGCAAGTGGATGCATACGCGTGTGTGTATGTTTGTGTGTGTGCGCGCGCGTGCATGCGTGCATGACACTGGAAAGGGGTAAGGGGCACACCAGCTTGCACACAGGTGTACACGAGCATGCCGTGCGCTCGCACCAATATGCACACACTGCACATGTGCACAATTTGTGCAATAATATATTTCTGCACCCATGCGCGTATCGACCCTGTCCCCCGCTAACAAAAGGAGAGACAGAGAGGAAGAGAGAGAAAGAGAGAAGAGAGAGAGATGAGAGGAAGAGAGAGAGAGAGAATTCCACACAGGACAGCAATTCTATCCTTGTCCTTGTTTGTTTTTTTCTTTCACTTTTTTTCAAGTTTCATTTTATTTCATGTTTTCTTCTTAATTATATATTTAAAAAATTTGTGATACTGATACTGATCAAAAACCAGCACAGGAGATTCGGTTTTGCCGCCTCTCTGTCTGTTTCCTTTTCTTTAGGTGTCGATAATTATGTCACCGCTTCCTGTACCCCCCCCCCCCCCCAAAAAAAAAAAAAAATATATACAAAAAAAAAAAGACCCTATCTATCCCCTCCTGTGCCTCTTGCCTTCCTATACCAGTTGTCTCTTCTCTCTGTAATACCCTTTGCCCTTCTTTTTGTTTAGGTTTTTTAGTTTTGTTGGTCAAAGTTCGTGCTTCGAGTGCACGAGGGTTACAAATGAGAGAGAGAGAGAGAGAGAGAGAGAGAGAGAGAGAGAGAGAGAGAGAGAGAGAGAGAGAGAGAGAGAGAGAGAAGAGAGAGAGAAGGCGAGGCAAGGCAAGGCAAGGCAAGGCAAATTCTTTTATTCGAGGATAAGGAATCAGCACTTGTGTTTTTTTTACATCCAGTCCCCGCCCTTATCAGGGATAAAATCAAAATAAAAACCCCTCTAAACAATAACAAAATAATGATCCAAATACCAAGAGCAAGAAACCATACCAAGTAGCAAACAACAAACAAGAAATAAGAGAGAGAGAGAGAGAGAGAGAGGAGAGAGAGAGAGAAGGAGAGAGAAAGGAGAGAGAGAGAGAGAGAAGATGCAGATTATATGATATAATATATATATAAAGAGAGAGATGAGAGAGAGAGAGAGAGAGAAAGAGAGAGAGAGAGAGAGAGAGAGAGAGAGAGAGAGAGAGAGAGAGAGAGAGAGGAGAGAGAAGAGAGAAAGAGATGGCAGAGAAGAGAGACAGAGAGAATGAGACACAGACAGACAAAGAGCGAGAGAGATTTGTCCTTGGCAGTTGAACAGCAGTAACTTGCTCAGTGGGATCCTATTCTTAAGTCAACATCAACTTTCCCGCCACAACTGTCAAACCTTCCAGCCAACTGCGTACTTTCAGTAGGCCTACTTGCTAGGAGAAGTAAAAACACACAACACACACACACGACACACACACACACACACACACACACACACACACACACACACACAGAGAAAAAAATACCGAGACGCGTTCAGCTACGCATAATGTTATCACATTTGGATTCTTTTAAGAAATCCTTTTGGTGTGATTTAGTTGCTAGAGTGCAGGGTCAACTCTGGTTTCCTCCGTGTTTGTATGTTGTTGTTGTTTTTACATGTTGTAAATGTGTGGACAAGGAAGAGATGGGAGGACAACATCAGCGAATGGACAGGCCTAGAACTCAACAAAACCCTGAGAAAGGCAGAACAGAGAGAGGAATGGAGGGAACTGGTTGTCAAGTCTTCAGGGGTGCCCCCACGGACGCCAGACTGCAGGATAGATAGATAGATAGATAGATAGATAGATAGATAGATAGATAGATAGATAGATAGAGACAGATAGACAGATAGAAAATAGATAGATACATAGATAGGTGTGTTGCACACGAGACCTTGGTTTTATATGGTCTCAGTCGAAAGACTAGCACCTAGACCATCACTCGGGATTAAACCTGCTCCCTCTCGGTGTCTAGGACCATTGGTCCACTATAGATGTCTTCATGGATAGCACCTACAAAAATCAAACATTGTGGTAGTGTTACACACACACACACACACACACACACACACACACACACACACACACACACACTATGTATGTGTGCATATATATAAATTAAAAAGTTAAAGTCTGTCCCGAGCCTAAGGCTCATCAGGCCGGTGCTTATCACGGTTTCTGTGGCGTTAAGCGACTGAGAGTCATAGACTCCCCCCTGGATAGGACGCCAGTCTATCGCAGGGTTAACCCCCAACACAAGGTTGGTACCCCCCTTTTACACCTGGGTGGGGTGAGAAAATAGCGTAAAGTGCCTTTTCCAAGGGCACAACGCCATAGCCGAAAGCTTGGATCGAACCCGCAACCTTTAGATTACGAGTCCAACGCCCTAACCACTAGACTACAGCGGAATATATATATATATATATATATATATATATAGAGAGAGAGAGAGAAGAAGACAGGACAGACAGAAGAAGACAGACAGAGACAGAGAGAAAGGGACAGCAGAGAGAACAAGGGCAGACAGAGATAGAGACAGAGAGACATAGACACACAGATAATCATATGAACACTACACTTTTTCATCTCAAAAACCAAAATACATCACCCCTCTTCCTAACCTAATAACTGCTGAACGTGAATCTTGTCGCGGAAAGTTATGATTTAGGCTGCAACATTACACATTCGGGGTCAGCCGTCAAAGGCAATAATCTCCATGTCCTCATTCTCAGCCAATTGTCAACGACAAGGGGGGTGGGCATGATACCCCATTGGGTTAGAGGGCTAAACTCTCCAGCAGTCTGTGAGTCATGGGTTCCAATCTGTCTTGACAGGTTTTGCGAACAGTTAAAAGGCTCTGAACAGTTAAAAGGCAGAGCCGGGATAGTTCAGTGGTCAGAGCACTCGCTTTCCCCAAGCTAATGTTAAGCGAGGCGTCAGAGACCTCAGTTTCTTCAGGGACCAGCATATTGAGGGTGGCACCCATCTCCTTTCCCTTGCTGCTTTACCTTCCCTGACCCTAAAGAGGGCAGGTACCCATTGACAGCTGGGTGATCTGGGGAACTGTACTGAAACCAAGACGTGCAAAAGGTCACCCATCTACTTGGTAACCACGCTCGATGCTTCTTAACCTTAGCTTTGAGAAAGCGAGCGCTCTGACCACTGAGCTATCCCATCCCCTGTATTCTCCATTAAAGGAGAAAATTTCTCTTCAGACGGGAGAATGGTTGTCTTATATATGGCATTGCAAGATACTACTGGAAAACAGCTATACAGGCAAACTTCTCATCAGAGTGTACAAACAACTCTCACTGTGATTCTATGGAGGGATGAGTGAGACAGAGCACATATAACAAAATTCAGCTTTATAAAAATTTTGACATTATCATTTATAATTATTATGTTGCCAGGTTGGGTTTGGTTCAACAATAAGGGGGTAGAAGAATGGGAAGAAGGGGAAGATGGTAGGATGATCTCAAAGCACTCCACAACTCAAACCTATTGATGGAGGCCACGCAGGGGTGTTATGGTAACACGTTTTAAAATATTGTTTCATTTACCACAACATAACAACACACAACCTGAAACAAACCAGAGAATTCAGGTAAGTTCTACTCTATCCATATTTAACAAGGTACATAATTCATGAAAGACACACATAGTAAATACTATCGTTGT
The DNA here is from genome assembly GCA_030674155.1 of Stramonita haemastoma. Taxonomy (NCBI): domain Eukaryota; kingdom Metazoa; phylum Mollusca; class Gastropoda; order Neogastropoda; family Muricidae; genus Stramonita; species Stramonita haemastoma. Next base: position 34,544,280 of record CM060330.1, read on the forward strand.
CTAGCCGAGTCAAACTCCTTTTATTACTCGCACCAAGATACCAAGTTAATCCTAGGAAACCAATAGAGAGTATACAATTGTGAATCAAATCCAAATATTACAATTACACCAGGAAAACCCTTTCCTCAGTACTCTCAACTAACATTATCCTAAATAATGTCCAACAGAACTTAGTCTACACTAAGATCTATTTCACAACATTGGCTCCTATCAAACCCATGGATATTGTAGCACAGAGAGAGAGAGAGAGAGAGAGAGAGAGAGAGAGAGAGAGAGAGAGAGAGAGAGAGAGAGAGAGAGAGTAAGGTAGAGATTGAGCAGGCAGATTCTAGTGTCACAAAAGTCACATACAAACTTAGCAGCTTTTGGCACACATAACTGACCAGACAAATAGTCACACCTGGTTGCTGAAACAACCCTAGTACAATAGTAGAACAATTATCTCAAGGACCAAGCTAGTCCTTACTTTCAGTTAATAGACTAACCAGTCTATTTTCACAGTTTCCAACTCATTGTTCCAATTAAACTTTGCCATAATAGTTTAACCCAAAACTTTGTACTAGTCCACATTAATTTACCTGTGATCACTGCGATTTATAAAGCATCTCAGAATAACACAAAATCAAACGATTAGTTACTCATAAAATTCCATTGGTAACACCAACATCCAACTATAGAATAAATCCAAGATCCACAGCTCAGTAGTAAAAGCCTTCTGATTTTAGCCATCTTCCATGGGTAAACTACACAAACTACACATACTCTCACTGAACCAAATCAATAAGTTCAGTTTGTATGTAATACACAAATACAATTTGCTTCTCAAATCTTTTATCTTGATAAAATTAACAACTACTATCAAGAAGAAAAATGTTTCACTTACAGCTCAACCCTGAAGAACAAAACTGCTATTTTCTAAGTCAGTCACATCTGGTAGATTTCAACAGTCACAAAGTCGTCTTCAGCTGTCCTCTACATGTTGTTGCAGGGAAAGGCTGAGTGAGTTCCCCTTATTTATACCATTACCTATTCTTGCTGACTCGGGCCTAAACCAACCAACTAAACTAGAACTATCTAGAAGAAACATTTATCAAAGGACCTGCCATACTACAAGTTTGGTTGAATAGAAGAATAGACTGAGCAAGCTCTCCCAGGTGTTAATCACATGACTGTTTCAAGTGAACAAGGCACACTTGCTAACCCTCCAACTAACCTACTAGGTCTACAAGGACCACACAAAAGATCCTTACTGCAGACCAGGTTGACAAAGGCAATGGAAGACAAGTCCAGCCACCAGCAAACTTAGCAGCTTTTAGCACACATAACTGACCATACAAATAGTCACACCTGGTTGCTGAAACAACCCTAGTACAATAGTAGAACAATTATCTCAAGGACCAAGCTAGTTCTCACTTTCAGATAATAGACTAACCAGTCTATTTTCACAGTTTCCAACTCAACTGTTCCAAGTAAACTTTGCCATAATAGTTTAACCCAAAACCTTTGTACTAGTCCACAATAGTTTACCTGTGATTACTGCGATTTATAAAGCATCTCAGAATAACACAAAATCAAAGATTAGTTACTCATAAAATTCCATTGGTAACACCAACATCAACTATAGAATAAATCCAAGATCCCACAGCTCAGTAGAAAAAGCCTTCGATTTTAGCCATCTTCCATGGGTAAACTACACAAACTACACATACTCTCACTGAACCAAATCAATAAGTTCAGTTTGTATGTAATACACAAATACAATTTGCTTCTCAAATCTTTTATCTTGATAAAATTAACAACTACTATCAAGAAGAAAAATGTTTCACTTACAGCTCAACCCGAAGAACAAAACTGCTATTTTCTAAGTCAGTCACATCTGGTAGTTTCAACAGTCACAAAGTCGTCTTCAGCTGTCCTCTAATGTTGTTGCAGGGAAAGGCTGAGTGAGTTCCCCTTATTTATACCATTACCTATTCTTGCTGACTCGGGCCTAAACCAACCAACTAAACTAGAACTATCTAGAAGAAAC
>CM060330.1:34551408-34556408 GCA_030674155.1 Stramonita haemastoma
TTTGAAGAAAGTCAAAGTTTGAAGAAGGTTAAAGTTTGAAAAAGGTTTAACTTTAAAGAAAGTCAAAGTTTGAAGAAGGTCAAAGTTTGAAGAAGGTCAAAGTTTGAAAAAGGTCAAAGTTTGAAGTAAACAGACTTTAAAATTGATAGGACATTCCAATATGATCTGTCACTATAACTGGTGATGGTTAGTTAATTAAAGGTACAGTGCCGAAATAAGTGAGCTCCACTGGGACTTTGATATAATCAAACCAACCAACAGTGATCATTCCTGCAGCTGCTTTTTTTATTTACTTTAACATTATTATGATTATGATTATTATCATTATTATCATTATTATTATTATTATCATTATTATTATTATTATCATTGATTCATTGTTTTATTTCAAGGATAATGGAATAAGCCCTCATGTGCTTTTTTTTTTACATCCAGCCCCCATGTGTATGCAGTTTTATGAATGTTACCACCATTACCGCCGACACACAATGGCCTACACTTCCGAAAAGCGGAACGGATTTTAACGTGTACGCAAACTGTTCTGCGTACGTTCGCACACGGGACCTCGGTTTAAAGTCTCGCATATTCAAGGTATGCATTTCTTTTGGCAAGGATGGGTAATTGCAATTATTCCTTTTGGACAGCCTGTGTCTGTCCGTCTGTCTGATGCTGCAAAGCAGCGATGTTTTTTGTGGTGAAAGAGTTGTTTTTTTTAAATACCCACTTTATGTCACAGCAGATTTCTCTGCGCGAAATTCGGGGCTGCTCTCCCGGGGAGAGCGCTCGCCACAAGTGCAACGCCTACCAATTCCTTTTTTTTTTTCGTTTTCCGGTTTGCAACTGTATGTGTGTCCCTATCAGAGTGGCTTTTTTTCTACAGAATTTTGCCAGGGACAACCTCCTTGTTGTCGTGGGTTCTTTTACGTGCGCCAAATAAAGATGTGTAACAACGGGAGCTCGGTTTATCGTCTCATCCGAAAGACTAGCGCCCAGATCACCACTTATGGTCTAATGGATGGGGGGAATAGTTTTGGACTCAAACGGGATTTGCAGGACCAGTAGTGATCATTCCTTCAGCTGCTTTTAGTTGTTTTTTTTGTTTTTTTTTCTATTCATCATCATCATCATCATATATTATTATATTATTATTATTATTATTATTATTATATTATTATATTATTATATTATTATTATTTCACTCTATCTCTAAGACTCTTGGTGCTCCAAACCCCAAGGATTCACAGTCCGCTATGTCAAGTCAAGTCAAGTCCAAAACACTTTAATCCTGCATCCCATGAAGGGCAATTACAATACTGACAGGCATACTGATACGGATCATGATCGCGAAGACACGAGAAAGGTACATTTCATAATTATTGGGTTTAAACATTCCAAGAAAGCTTCAAATAAAATATCACACACACACACACACGCACCTATGCACGCACGCACACACACACACACCCATACCCGCGAGCGCGCGCGCACGCACGCACCCATGTAGCCGCCCACGCGCGCACTCACAGACACACATGCACACCAAAGTAGGAATACAATGTTATTAAGACCACAAATAGACTAGAAAAAACATAATATAAACTTATGTGTGACATTGGTGAAGCAGTATCAGCATTTTGTTACTCGGAGTATATTATGTCTCATAATGAGTGAAGATAGTAAAAGGTAAAAGTAAAGGTGGTCCCATAACCTATGCGGTAGTTGACGAGCGAGGCCTCAGAGACCTCAGCTTCTCAAGGGGCCAGCATATTGAGGGCGGCGCCCATCTCCTCTCCCTGGCTGCTTTACCTTCCTTGACCCTAAAGACGGCAGGTACCCATTTACAGCTGGGTGAACTGGGGCACTGCACTCAAGCCAAGGCGAGCAAACGGTCACCCATCCATTTGGTAATCACGTTCGATGCTGCTTAACCATGGCTGGGGGGGAAGCGAGTGATCTAACCACTGAGTTATTCCGCCCCCAAGAAGATAATACGTCTGAAATATATTCCTTCTATAATAGGATAGGTAGCATGGCTGCTGCTGCTGCTGCTGCTGTTGTTGTTGTTTGCTGTTGTTGTTGCTGCTGCTGCTGCTGTTATTGCTGTTGCTGATGCCGCTCTTGCTGATGTTGCTGCTGCTCATATGATATGATTTATAAAAGAACTATCAAAATTGAGCATCATCGGGAGCAATTCCCTATCTTCTCTTCTTTGTCCAGTTTGAAATTATATATACATTTTCTGCTGTAGTCTGAAACTCGGTTTAATCGATTTTTAATAATTGATGTTAACCATCATAAACAAATACAATGTTACACTACGATATATATATATATATATATATATATATATATATATATATATATATATATATATATATATATATATATATATCATATATATATATATATATGTCACAGCATACTGCTTGACAAGACATGGACCAGATTTGTTGTCCTGTCAAAATCATAAAATGTCTCTACACTTGTGAATTAACGTAAATAAAATTCGGTTTATCATCATCATCACCATCATCACAATCACCATCATCTCATCATCCCACCATCACCATTATCATCATCGTCACCATCGTCATTTTCATTATCATCATCATTCATCCGATTGACTACCAAAACAGATTGCAGATAATAAGATGAAAAAACCTTTGTTGATACAACATTTCTGCACCAAACACACCAATTAATGTCCGAAAAAAAACCCATTGTTTTTGTATTCATCATATACTAAAATCAAAAGAGGAAAATCATTGTTTTTTCAACGAACAGAAAACAAAATCTGGTGTAGCCGTACTTTTCTCAAGCATCAATGTACATTTCTTGAAGAGAAAAAAGAGTAAAAGAGACTTAAGACAAAAATATATGTTCCACTCAGAAAAAAAAATCTGCACAATACACATTTTTTTCCAGCCAAATACTTACGCAGGACTCATTTTCTTTTTTCCGGCTTATCATACATTTTCCTGCTTTGGGCGTCTTTTTCGCGACAACCTACCCCGCAAGTGCCACGGGGTTGCCAAATACTGCATTATATATGCTCCTCCTTCTCTAACCCAGCCATATTTAGCTGCAAAAATGGATGCCAGGGCGATGATGTCAACAACACAAACAACAAACAACAACAAATCCTTAAAAAAACAACAAGTCCTCTCAAAAAAAAACAACAAAGCAACAGACAACAAAACGTCAACTTCACACACCACCACCACGAAAAAAGCCCAAAACCTTTTTCTAGACCTACACATTTACTTATTTTTACACAGAGAAAAAAAAAAAACTGCAGGAGCTAGGCGCTGTCAACAAAAAGCCAGCATTTCGCTACTCACAGGAAAACTTGACCCAGCCTGAGCAGACGACAGACGGCGACCCGACTGTGTCACGGAAAACGAAAACAACGTGACCTCACGCTGAAACGTCGATATTCCCAGATCAATATTTCTGGGGAGGGAGGAGGAGAAGGAGGCGGGGTAGCAAGGAAGAAAGACGCTAACGGCTCTTGGAGGGATGGGGGGGGAAGGAGGGAAGGGAGGAGGGAGAGATGGGGGGGGTGGCTGGCAGCTTTGGCCGGAGCAGGGTAAACTGACCCTGACCAGCCGTCTCTGTCCAATTCTGGCCAGAAAGAATCGCCAAGGTAACCGTTTTCGGAAGAGGCGGCAGGAAGGAGGGGTGGGTGGGAGGGGTAGAGGTGGAGGTGGGGTAGGGAGGGTGGTGGTGGAGATGATGATGGCTTGGTCTTTTTCCTTGATTTTGTTTTCTTTGTTAGTTTCATCTTTTTTTTTTCTTTTCTTTTTTTTCTTTTTTTTTAAATCCTGATTGTTTCAGTTTTGAGTACTTCTCTTTCGAAAGAAAAGATGACAGAGCAAAACGTGAATGATCTTTTTTTTTCCTCTTTGGGGGTTAAGAAGAATCCTGAATTTTAGGTGTGGTTCTCTTAACGGTTCCTGATTGTTCAAGCCGTACAGAAAACGCGTTTAAGATCATCTTTGGTTCTACCTACCCCATTTAGCACTCCTATCTTATTCCTTTGCTTTTTTTTTTCTAAGGAAAGAGGAGGTAATAGTATATCTACGCCCTAGCTATTATAACTTATCTCTTTGAAGTGTTTTCCTCTTTGCCATCGACTCGCTCTCAGACAGTTCTATTGTTGTTTGTTATATGAGCGAAAATGCGTTGTGCTGCCGTTAAGTGCCTGACAAGTCAGGCCCGGCGCATCTGACTTTTGGCGTGGGAGAAAATCGTTATCTTTCAAGGCTTTCTGGGTGAAAGAAGAAGAAGATGATGATGAAGAAGAAGAATTGCGAAGAAGAAGAAGAATTGCGAAGAATAGAAGAATTGCGAAGAAAGCGAAGAATTGCGAAGAAGAAGAAGAAGAAGAAGAAGAAGAAGAAGAAGAAGAAGAAGAAGAAGAAGGAAGAAGAAGAATTGCGAAAAGAAGAATTGCGAAGAAGAAGAATTGCGAAGAAAAAGAAAGAAGAAGAAAAAAAGAAGAAAGAAGAAGAAGAAGAAGAAGAAGAGAAAAACAACAACAAATAGAAGTACTGATTACCTTTAAACAAAGCAACACAAACATTTCACCCTTAATTTCTGAACCCTTAATTTCTTAATCCTTGCACACTTCAAAACACACAAACAAAAAAACCCCAAACAAACCACCAAAACACAGTTACAAGTCCTAACCACTACACCACAACATACTCACCACTCTTGGTGTCCCCAACACCTCTCTCTCTCTCCCTCTCTCTCTCTCTCTCCCAACCCCGGATGAACCCACAACTCCCGTTAACGAAGTGACCCCCCCGAGCTCTCTCTTCGGCATTGTTCGGGTGGCTCCGGCCGTTCCTCTTGCCACGCCCCTAGCCCCTCGCCGTCGCACAAAACGGCACTGACGACGGTTTCCATGGTAACGCACGAGCCACACGTTTTCCGCACGTGACAGCGACGCGTGTGTGTCGCCGCTTCGACGGAGTTGGTCGGAACCGAGACAA
>CM060330.1:34568908-34571408 GCA_030674155.1 Stramonita haemastoma
CATTCACTTGCAGAATTTTCTTTTGACCAAAACACACTAACTTTATAAGCTTCAACTCAAAGGTTGAGGCATTGCATGGCAAGGCAAGGTATGGCAAGGAAAGCCAAGGCAAAGCAATGCAAGGCAAAGCAAAGCAAAGCAAGGCAATGCAATGCAATAGCAATGCAATGCAATGCAATGCAATTCAAAGCAAGCAAGGCAATGCAAAACAATGCATACAAGGCAAAGCAAAGCAATGCAAGGCAATGCAATGCAATGCAAAGACAATGCAAGGCAAAACAAGCAATGCAATGCAATGCAAAGACAATGCAAGGCAAAGCAATGCAAGCAATGCAATGCAATGCAAAGACAATGCAAGGCAAAACAAGGCAAGACAAGGCAAGGGAAAACAGTTTATGTCAAAACCCTGGAGATGTACAGGAAAGTGTTACATATTTCATGTAACTAACTCAAAACACGAAACATAAAAGTTTGTTTTGAAAGATATTTCAAAGTTTTAAAAAAAATCCCAAAACATAGACAACATCTTTTTGTCAGTTAGATAATTCACTCTTAAATTGACATATGAAAAAAAAAATCTTAAAAAAATAAAACTAACTTTAAAAAAATTATTAAACGCCCCCGGAAGCATATATTATTAGTACAATTCAAGTCTTTCTTGAGTTTGTACAAAAAAAACTAAAGTTCAAAACATATAATGCGTTTTTCTTTTGGTGGTAGTAAGATGATTAACCCCTACAAAGGCTCGCAAACACATTATATAATTATTAGTAGGAATTCAAGTGCCTCGAGTGTTAACAGAGAGGAAAGTACAACATTACATACAATGCATCTTTTGTGGGTGAGAAAGATAATTCTTCATTGTAAACCCTCACAAACAGATCTTAGATATGAACTGGAGTACTTCTTGAGTTTGATAAACGAATCTTAAGATTCAACATCAATGGTTATGAATGACGACAAACAAACGCGTTGTATCTTGTAAACTACTCTTTTCCACAATTGGTTTTATTTTGTTCGTTGATAAACATGTAAGCAACAGGAAAGGAGAAAGGGGGGTAGGCAGGTACATGAATGAATACAATGCGAGCGCGAGCGCCTATACGTGTGTGTGTGTGCGTGCGTGCGTGTGTGTGTGTGTTTTGTTGTGTGTGTGTGTGTGTGTGTGTGTGTGTGTGTGTGTGTGTGTGGTGGTGTGGTGTGTGTGTGTGTGCGCGTGCCTGCGTGCGTGCGTGTGTGCGTGCGTGCGTGCGTGTGTGCGTGCGTGCGTAGGCGTGCGCACGCGCGTGTGGCGTGTATGTGTGTGGTTTCTGTGTCTGTGTATGCGCGCGCGCATGTGTGTGAGGGGAATAAGAGACACGCATGCGCATGCGTGAGCGCACACACAAGAAGCAAGTACGCGTACACAGAAGTCCCAGCAACACTGGTGCACATGCCCGCAGAGAGAGAGAGAGAGAGAGAGAGAGAGAGAGAGAGAGAGAGAGAGAGAGAGAGAGAGAGAGAGAGAGACAGAGAGAGAGACAGAGAGAGAGAGAGAGCATATACAGAGCATATACAATTAAAAAAAACATGTAAGTTACTGTATTTTCAAATATACAAAAACACAGACATGTAAGCCTCCGACAAACACTTAAACGTGTTCCTGTTCAGTCTAACCACAAAAATACCTCCTTTGTGATAACCTTACCCCAAAGCAGGCTTCCACTGGGAAAAGAGAGAGAGAAGGGAGAGACAGAGGATAGAGAGGAAGGGAGAGAGAGAGAGAGAGAGAGAGAGAGAGAGAGAGAGAGAGAGAGAGAGAGAGAGAGAGAGAGAGAGAGAGAGAGATTCTGCTTGAAAGTTCATAAGTAGTTTTTTTTTTATTCCAAAACAAAAATAGATATTCTAGCTTCATTATTTTTATACAAATTAACACGCATTTATATATAAACGTGCATTCTTCAGACACAAACAGTTAACAGTAAAATATTTGTTACTTTCATTTTCCTTTTTCTTTAATCAAATTAAAGATTAATAAATGATACAAGAAAGTCAGGTGTGGAGTGATATAACACAATGGCCTACTCTTACGAAAGGCCTAACAGGTTTTAAGGTGTGCTCAAGACGTTCTGCGTGCGTTCACACACAAATTCTCGGTATACAGTCTCATTCAAACAAATTTCAGGGGAGTGGAGTCGGCACTGATGTTCATTCCAGAGGAAAAATCCCCACGAATGGACGCAGATTGCGAACACGAGTCGCGCGCGCGCGCGCGCGCGCGCGCGCGTGTGTGTGTGTAGTGTTGTGTGTTGTATGTGTGTGTGTGTGTGCGTGCGTGCGTATGTGTGTGTGTGTTTCAATATATATATCCCTTCTGGGACATACTTTAAATACATCACGGTATATATCCATTTCTATAACGTGTAACACTCACAAAAGATATAAACCACAAAACCCCCTTACCTCATAAAGTTCACACGTAGCTGTTAGGCCAAAACAAACACAGCAATTCTCCTTCGTC
>CM060330.1:34583908-34586408 GCA_030674155.1 Stramonita haemastoma
GGGGGGTGGGGTGTGCGTACGTGTGTGTGTGTGTGTGCGTGCGTGTGTGTGTGTGTGTGTGTGTGTGTGTGGTGTGTGTGTGTGTTTTGTGTGCGTGCGTGTGTGTGTGCGTGTGTGTGTGAGGGGGAGGTGAACGTGTGTGTGTGTGGGAGGGGGGGAGTCGAGTATGCGTGTGTGTGTCTTCAATTTAACGTCTATCCACTAAAAAGTGATTTTAGACAAATGATTGGGGAAAAAAAAAAGAAAAAAAAAAGAGTCGGTGTGTTTGTGTGGACAGGTGAATGGAGGATACTAGAAAAAACAACAAAACAGGTCTAACCATCAGAAACTGCTTGAACTATACATACTAAAAGATAACAAATAGAAGCAAGTGAACTTGAGTAAGATAAATGCTGCAATATATATATATATATGTGTGTGTGTGTGTGTGTGTGTGTGTGTGTGTGTGTGTGTGTGTGTGTGTGTGTGTGACTGTGTGTGTGTGTGTGTGTGTGTGTGTGTGTGTGTGTGTGTGTGTGTGTGTGTGTGTGTGTGTGTGTGTGTGTGTGTGTGACTGTGTGTGTGTGACTCTGTGTGTGTGTGTGTGTGTGTGTGTGTGTGTGTGTGTGTGTGTGTGTGTGTGTGTGTGTGTTCTTACAGGCATTAAATACCATCGATAAGATAACATGTTATTGGAACAAGAAAAAGGTAAAGTCCAATCTAAAGTAAACGGGCAACTGGACTATGAAGCAAACATTCAGAAATTCTAAAAATTAATGAAAAATCACTGAAAACATTTTCTAATGAACAATCGGGAATATTGGGCAAATATGTTTTTAAAACTTTACATTCAAAAATCAAATGAAAACTTGAAATGTTTTCACCACAACAGCACGTAACACCTGTCACAAATTTTGTTTTAAATGCATTTAGCTTTAGTCTATAAAGTAGCGAGATTACTTGTCTGAGCTTCACTATACTATAATGTGGAAAATTCGATATCATATTTTTAAAGTTATAAGTCTTTACAATATGATGTTTAGAATTGCTACCAACATCTTTAACTAATAATTTCATTTCATTCTTGGATTCTTTTTCCAACAGATTGTATGCCTCAGAGATTGAGAGTGGATACATTAAAATTATTGATCCTTTCTCTTGTTTCGCACCCCTTTTTGCAGCGCGATCTGCCCATTCATTACAAGAAAGGCTCAAATGAGATGGAACCCAACAGAAACTCACATCTGATCCTCTTAAAATGAGACAATGTATTAAATGATGAATTTCTGTCACAATATTAGAATGCGGTTTTACTGAAACAGATCTAAGTGAGTGTAGGGCTGATTTTGAATCGACACAAAATAAAATTCGTGTGTGTGTGTGTGTGTGTGTGTGTGTGTGTGTGTGTTGTGTGTGTGTGTGTGTGTGTGTGTGTGTGTGTTGTGTGTGTGTGTGTGTGTGTGTGTGTGTGTGTGTGTGTGTCTTTGGGCATGCAATCCCGTACAAGCCTGCCTGCCTCCAGGTATGTGTGCGCGCGTGTGTGCATGTGTGTGTATGTGTGCATGTATGTGTGCGTGCATGCGCGCCCAAGTCTGTGTGTGTGTTAGTGTGTGCATATAAGTGTTCACGTACGCGCAAGCGCACGTGTGTTTGTATGTGTCTGTGTGTGTCTGTGTGTGTCTCTGTGGGTGCATGCATACTTAAGTAGACTATCATACATCATACGTGCATATATTATGCGCGTGCGTGCGTGTGTGTGAGTTTGTGCGTGCTCGCACGGGTGGGTGTGTGTGTGGGCGCGCGTGCGGGTGTGTGTGTGTGTCTGTGTGTGTTCATGCATACTTATAGACTATGACATGGGTACATGCGTGCATATACGCGCACTTGTGTGTGTATGCGCGCGTGCGCGTGCGTGTGTGCGTGTGTGCGTGCGTGTGTGTGTGTGTTGGGGGGGGGGGGGGGGGTGCTCTAAAGAATGAGTGTTTATGGTGGGGGTAATTTTTGCCAGTCAGGGTTATATCTCAGCATGGTGTGGAAAAATGCAGCGGATATCAGATATTTTTCCCTCGATTAAAAAAAAGAGTCTATATTTTATTTTAAATATTTTATTGAGACTTAAAGGAAAACTGCATTGTCATTGTATAATCTATTACTCTGTCTCTTTCTCTGTCTGTCTGTGTATCTGTGTGTCTGTGTGTCTGTCTTTTGTCTCTGTCTGTCTGTCTGTCTGTCTGTCTGTCTGTCTGTCTGTCTGTCTGTCTGTCTGTCTGTCTGTCTGTCTGTCTGTCTGTCTCTCTCTCTCTCTCTCTCTCTCTCTCTCTCTCTCTCTCTCTCTCTCTCTCTCTCTCTCTCTCTCTCTCTCTCTACGGGGGACGGATAGCCTAGTGGTCAGAACATTGCGCTGGCAATTTGACGACCCGGGTTTGAGTCTGGTCGAGGAGATTTTTCTCCTGGAGTTAACATCAGTGCTGACTCCACTCTCCCCAAAAGTCCTTCGGATGAGACTGTAAACCGAGGCCCC
>CM060330.1:34591408-34596408 GCA_030674155.1 Stramonita haemastoma
GCGAAATTAAAGGCATTTACGCACTAATAACTGTAAATCGATAGCTGAGGAACAGGTCACAGAAAAAAACCATACTATTTTATAGTCTATAGGGTCAACGTCTGCTATGCCTCAGCAAATATCGAAACGTTCTAATGGTATTGAAAAGAAAATGGTAGTGTGACTATCGGAGCGAAGTGAGTCATGTTGATTTATGTGTAGTATAGTATAGTACAGCTGCTGTGTTTGCTCTTATTATATTGACAAAGTATGTAGCGAAATGGCTAGACCACCACCTAAAGTGCCTAGGGAAAAAAACACCTGAAAGAACATGACTGACATGATCAGAAATTCTAGACCCTACGTTTGTGATGATTGTCAATATTTATACACTTGCTGACGCAGCTCAGCAATTCTTGTTTTGTTTTTATTTTATTGTATAGTTTTTCTAGGGGACAGGATGGATACCTCAGTGGTCAGAGCGCTCGCTTTCCCCAAGTCAAAGTTAAGCAGCATCATGCGTGGTAAGTTACCAAGTGGATGGGTGACCGTTTGCGCGCCTTGGCTTCAGTACAGTTCCCCCCCAGTTCACCCAGCTGTAAATGGGTACCTGCCCTCTTTAGGGTCAGGGTAGGTGAAGCAGCGAGGGAGAGGAGATGGGCGCCACCCTCAACATGCTGGCCCCTGCAGAAGTTGAGGTCTCTGACGCCTCGCTCCCCTACGACCACACAAGTTATGGAACACCTTTACCTTTAAAAAAAAAAGTTTTTTAGTGTGCTATTGGTGTTAAAGTCTATTTCTGATTAATCGGAGAATGAGATGAAGGATGATTTCTTGGGTGTATTCCATTGCTAGAGAGTTATAAAGATGCAAAAATAGTTACTTTAAATTCTAACAAAAAATCATAAATAATTTGTGGAAAATTAATTGTGAAAATAGCTGTGCATGCATAATTTTATTGTTTTTATTTTTTCATTTATTTTTCTTCTTATTTCGAGGATAATGGTATAAGCAGTCCTGTGCTTTTATTTTTTTACTTCCATTGCTCGTGTGTATGTAGGTTGGTAAATTTTGCCATCTGTTCCCATATAATGTGTGTGCGCGCGCGTGCGCGTGCGTGCGTGCGTGCGTGTGTGTGTGTGCACTCACGCGAGTTCTGTGTATGTGCGTGCGTGCGTGCGCGCTCGTGTGTTATATGTGCGTGCGCCCGTGCGCTCGTGTGTGTATGTGTGGTGTGCGTGCGTGTGTGCATGCGTGTCTGCTGTGTGTGTGTGTGTGTGTGTGTGTGTGTGTGTGTGTGTGTGTGTGTGTGTGTTTGCACACAAACACAAAGGGGGGTAGTGGAAGGTGGAGATTTTCATGGGACAATTAGGTCTATAAAACAGAATCAGTCTCGGTCGAAATTGGTTTCGTTGGCTTTTCTTTCTTTCTTTCTTTCTCTTTCTTTCTTTCTTTCTTTTCTTTCTTTCTTTCTTTCTTTCTTTCTTTTCTTTCTTTCTTTCTTTTTTCCTTCTTCTTTACTATTTCTCAGGAGCAGTGTGAAAGCATACTATACGGTGCTGACGTAGTGTTTGTCTCTTAACACTCAGCCTTGACTGTTCCAGAGGGGTCCAGCTTTCAACACTTAGTTGTGTTCACAGGGACCCTGGGAGTGCAAGTGTGTACATGTGTGTGTGGTGTGTGTGTGTTGTGTGTGTGTGTGTGTGTGTGTGTGTGTGTGTGTGTGTGTGTGTGTGTGTGTGTGTGTGTGCGTGTGTGTGTGTGTGTGTCGCGAGAGAGAGAGAGAGAGTGGTGTGTGTATGTATGTGTGAATGTGTGTATATGTGAGGGAGTGTGTGTGTTTAGGGGGGGGGGGCTGGGTGGGAGTGTGTATGTAAGAGAAAGTTAGGGGTGTGTGTATAATGTGTTTGTGTGTGTGTATGTGTGTATGTGTATGTATGTGTGTGTGTGTGTGTGTGTGTGTGTGTGTGTGTGTGCTGCACGCGCGTTTGATAAAATTCACAGTGCTTGTATAGCTCTCAGTTTTCCAGTACAATATATAACAGTACGACAGACATCAATAAACATGATTAGCAATGTCAACCTTCTTTGCAATATTCAACAATGTAAATCGACTGTAAAGCGTTACATATACAGCTGTGTAAACTTTCTGTCCAGCTATGACAAAATCATGTACATCACTTCACATGTTTGGGAGGGGAGGGGGGTATTTTGTTCCTCAGCTAGAACTCGGACGTTCACCAATGGTGGGATTTTGCATGTGCGACCGTTCCACCGAATGCTGACATGAAATACAGGATCTTTAACGTGCGTATGTGATTTTCTGCATATTATAAATACGCACGAAAGGAATATCCGTCACCGAGCAATGTGTGTGTATATATATATCCGTCACAATGTTTCTATGTGAAATATGACAGGACTATCGTAAGATTACTTCATGTCCTGTCAAGGTATGTTTGTCTTTTTTGTTACACTATTCTTAAATAAATTCTGTTTAAACCAAGAGAATTAAGGCACTGGCAGGTCTGCACTTGAAGTTGACCCGAGAGATTGTCAAAATTCCCCTCCCCTTAATTCATCAGACGCTACCGAGATTCGAACCGAATACTTCATAGACCAATGGATCGGTGGTCTAGAAGTAACGCGCCTGCCTAGAAAGCGAAAAATCCGGGTCGAAAGTGTGCGGTGGTTCGAATCCCGTTTGGGCCCAAAACATTTTCCCCATTTATTATACTATGAGTGGCGGTTTGGGTGCTAGTCTTTCGGATGAGACGATAAACCGAGGTCCCGTGTGTTACACATCATTATTTAGCGCACGTAAAAGAACCCACAGCAACAAGAGGGTTGTCCCTGGAAAATTTTGTAGAAAAAAGCCACTCTGATAGGGAAACAAATAGAGTTGCAGACATGAAAAACAAAAACAAATAAAAGAATGTGTGGCATTGCACTTGTAGCGATGCGCTCTCCTCGGCGGAGAGAGCAGCCCGAATGGCACGCAGAGAAATCTGCTGTGGGCATAAAGGGGTATAATATAAATATTTAAAAAATAATAATAAAATGGGATTGAAGGCGAAGGGTCTTAACCACTGGGCTATAGCGTCTGTCGTGCAAATATCAAACTTTGTCACACTTCCATACAATCCAGAACAATATGCTCAACACCGGTGCGCATATACAATTGTGTCAGTTTTCTTTTATATAAAATTTCATGTGACACTAATTACGACAAACTTCGATGCACATGTAAAGTTTCTGTCCAAGGTTAGGTTGAGGTGTGTTTTTTTTTTAAACTAATGATCTGCTTCCGTCTTTTTGTGCGTACGCACGCGAGCATGCTTCCTACCCGTTATTTGCTGAATGCGCATGCAGCAGAGAGAGAGAGAGAGAGAGAGAGAGAGAGAGAGAGAGAGAGAGAGAGAGAGAGAGAGAGAGAGACAGAGACAGAGACAGAGACAGAGACAGACAGACAGACAGACAGAGACAGACAGAGAGAGAGACAGAGAGAGACAGAGAGAGAGACAGAGAGAGACAGACAGACAGACACAGTGACAGCTAGAGACAGACGTGTGTGTGTGTGTGTGTGTGTGTGTGTGTGTGTGTGTGTGTGTGTGTGTGTGTGTGTGTGTGTGTGTGTGCCTGTTTGTCTGTCTTGTCTGGGGGCGCGTGTGCGCGTGTGTGTATCTGTGTCTCAATGTGCGCATGTGTGCGTGTGTGCGTGTGTGTGTCTGCGTGCCTGCGTGCGTGTGTGTGTGTCTGCGCGCGAGTGCGTACATCTCTGTGTGTGTATGCGTGCACACGCACGTGTACATGTGTGTGTTTGAGTGTGTGTAGTGTGTGTGTGTTTGTTTGTGTGTGTTGTGTGTGTGTGTGTGTGTGTGTGTGCGCGCACATGCGTGCATGTGTCTACGTGCGTGCGTGTGTGCGTGCGTGCGTGGTGTGTGTATGCATATGGGGTGTGTGGATGGGTGGGTACTGGTCTTTGAACTGAGTGTATGCACACCTGCACAGTACAGAGAAACCGACAGACAGACAGGGAGAAAGCGAGGAGCTGATTGGCTGATGCAGAATCATTGCCTCTCTCTCTCTCTCTCTCTCTCTCTCTCTCCTCTCTCTCTCTCCTCTCCTCCTCTCTCTCCTCTCTCTCTCTCTCTCTCCTCTTCTTCTCTCTCTCGGTTACACATGAGGGTTAGATTCCAGGGTCAGTGGATCGGTGGTCTAAAGGTAAGCACCTGCCTAGAAAATGTAAGTCCGGGTCGAGTGCAGTGGTTCGATTCCGTTTAGCCCAACTTTCTACACTATTAGACCGAGTGGTGTGGATCTGTGTGCTAAGTCTTTCGATGAGACGGTAAACGAGGTCCGGTGAGTGTACCAGTTATGAATTTAGCGCCGAAAGAACCCACGCAACAAGACAGTGTGATCTGGCAAGTTTCTGTAGAACTAAAACAGCCCTGATAGGGTTGACAAAACACAATTAGCGCAGGAAAAAAAAAAAACAGTTGTCCTGGCAAGTTCGGAAAAAAAGAACTGATAAAAAATAAATGAAAGGAAAAAAAAAATAATAATGGTAGTCTGTACATGTGGCCACGCGCTCTCCCAGGGAAGAGCAACCCGAATTTCACGCAGAAAAATAAAGTGGTATGAATAAATGAATACATAAATAAATGAATGAATAAATAGTATCTTCTACAGAATGTCAGTCAGAGACAGGTTTGCTGGTTTTCACGGGACCTTTTTTTTTTTTTTTTTTTAAGTTTTGAAAACATGCACTGTGTACTTGTTTTTTTTTTTGGGGGGGGGAGTTGAGACCATAGATCAACGTCAACAGGTAGGGATGAGAAAGTGGGATTTGAAATTATCATCAAAATGAGGATTGCTTGTGTTCCTACAGCGTTGACCCCCGTGCATACATAATATTGTTGTGAGGCAGCCAAGCAGACGACAAAAGGACTGAGAGGGTACAGTGTTTGCTGAAAAAAAATAAAAGAAACTTATATTCTACCAAATTTGTTTGTATTATT
>CM060330.1:34598908-34613908 GCA_030674155.1 Stramonita haemastoma
TCTTCTGCTTTTTTACATCCAGTCCCCGTGTGTATGCAGTTTTATAATTGTCATCTGTTCCCACCAGCATACGATAGCCTACTCTTACGAAAAGCGGAACAGGACTTAATGTGTGCGCAAGATGTTCTGCGTGAGTTCGCACACGGGGCCTCGGTTTAAAGTCTCATACGAAGGACTTTTGGGGAGAGTGGAGTCAGCACTGATGTTAACTCCAGGAGAAAAATCTCCTCGACCGGAATCGAACCCGGGTCGTCAAATTGCGAGCGCAATGTTCTGACCACTAGGCTATCTGTCCCAGAGAGAAGAGAGAGAGAGAGAGAGAGAGAGAGAGAGAGAGAGAGGAAGAGAGAGAGAGAGAGAGAGAGAGAGAGAGGAGAGGGGGGGGGGTGGAAGAGAGAGAGTCTTCTTTTTGCATGGATTGGGTATATTTGGAGGGGGGGGGTTGTTGGGATTTTTCGGGGGGTTTTGTGGGTTGTTTTTTTTTTTTTTGGGGGGGGGGCTTTTTTCTTTTTGTATAGCTTTCTTGGAGATCTTTCGCGTGGAATTTGGGGGAGTCTCTTTCCTTTTTACATGGATATTGGGGGCTTTTCCCCCCTTTTTGCATGGATTTTGGGGGCCTTTTCCCTTTTTGCATGGATTTTGGGGGCCTTTTCCCTTTTTGCATGGATTTTGGGGTCATTTCCCCCTTTTTGCATGGATTTTGGGGTCATTTCCCCTTTTTGCATGGATTTTGGGGGCCTTTTCCCTATTTGCATGGATTTAGGGGGCCTTTTCTCTTTTTGCATGGATTTTGGGGGCCTTTTCCCTTTTTGCATGGGTTTTGGGGGCCTTTTCCCTTTTTGCACGGATGTTGGGGGTCTTTTCCCTTTTTGCATGGATTTTGGGGGCTTTTCCCCTATTTGCATGGATTTGGGGGGCATTTTTTGTTGCATGGATTTTGGGGGCCTTTTCCCTATTTGCATGGATTTTGGGGGTCTTTTCCCTTTTTGCATGGATTTTGGGGGCCTTTTCCCTTTTTGCATGGGTCTTGTCCGGGGAAGTTTTGGGTCATTATTTTTCCCTTCTTCCGTGAATATTTTTGAGAGCTCCTTAAGTCAAATTATGATGTATGACTAATTATCGTTTTCTTAACCGCTGCGGATCTGCATGGCTACTCTTATAGCGAAGAACACTTCACCAATGTATGTGTACTTTTCTAATCTCTTGTTTCCTTTCTACTTGCACTTTGTTTGTCTGTGTGACATGGTTATGAGTACGAAATCCGTATAGCGTTTATAATCACAAGAAAATGGCTCCATTCCTGTGGAGTGTGCGTAGCCAGAGTACGACGCCACAGGATAGCCTAGTGGTCAGAGTGATGCGCTAGTGATCTGCTGCCCCGTGTTCGAATCTCGTTCAAAAGGATTTTTCCTGTGGAGTTAACATCAGCGTTGACTTCACTCCCCCCAAAAGTCCTTCGGAGGAGACTATAAACCGTGATCTCCTGTGCGAACGCACGCAGAACATCTTGCGCACACGTTTAAACCTGTTCCGCCTTTCGGAAGAGTAGGTCATTGTGTGCCGGTAGGAACGGATGACAAAATCTACAAAACCGCATACACACGAGGATTGGATGTAAAAAAAAAAAAAAAGCACATGAGTGCTTATTCCATTATCCTTGAAATAAAAGAGAGAATTCTCGAAATAAAGAAAAGAAATGAAAAGAAATAAGGAATAATAAAAAATAAAAAAAAAATTAAATCTTAGGCATTCTTCAGCTTACATGGGTGTATTATGCTTGCCCACGATGGTGTAAATTTTGCGGAGGGGGGAGGGGTTGTTTGTTTAGCTATTGCTATTTCAAACTGTTTGTTTGTTGTTGTTGTTGTTTTTGTTATTGTTGTCATTTTTGTTTGTGACAGCACACTTGTTTGTGTGGTTGCTTTGGTTGTTATGTCTAGTTTCGTTTTTGTGTATGGGTTCTTGTTGTTTCTTTTTTTTTTTTGGGGGGGGGGGGGTAGGAACGGAGGGGGAGGGGAGGTGCAGGGGTGGAAATAATATGTTTATCGACTCTAGTTCTCATTACCACAACATATTTATCAGGGGGGGGGAGGGGTACAACAGATCTTGCTCTCATCTTTCTGTTCAAAAAGACTGTCATGCAGACCACTGCTCAAAGTCTAGTTTTTTGTTTGTTTTGTTGTTATTGTTTTGGGGGTTGCTGTTTTTTTGGGGGGGGGGGGGGGGGCTGTTAAATTAGAGGGAGAATATCTAGCTTTGAACTAGACTCGATCCGTAAAACCTCTCTCTCTGCATAGACGAATAGGTTAACTAACACTCTTAGTCACCAGACTACTCTGAAACCTATGGGAAGAGATATAGGACTACAACCACCGCTGGACAAGAAATTGGGGGAGGGGGGTGGGGGACAGGGAAAGTAGGGGAAAGAGGGGGAGGGGGGCTGGTAGAGATGAGAGAGTAGTGTCATGAAATCCCTCCATTCACCAAGACTTTCCAGAGCAGAAAAGCCACACGTTGTCAATGGCTTTCACCTTTGGCACAACTGATTAGCAAACGCTTCACTGGTCTGCGAAGCAACACACACAAAAAAGATCACAAAGAAAAGGACGATAGAAGGCTTGTTTTTTTGTTGTTGTAGGTATATAATATATAGGCCTCGGAGAGATAGTCCCCGAAACACTGCCACCTCTATCTCTGTCTCTCCACGTGTGTCAGTCATCCTTACACAAGCTTATATACATGTGCGCGGACACGCACTCGTACACGCATCCACGTGCACGTGTACATGATTCTTTTGTCTGTATGCATATGACTATACTATATTAACAAGTTTACACACACACACGCACGCACGCACACACACACATAAATATATATATATACATATATATATATATATATATATATATATATATATATATATATATATATATATATATATATATATATATATATATATATATATATATATATATATATATACCGTAAAATCCCTAGCATAAGCCCACCATCTAGCAAACGCCCACCCCCACTTTGGGCCAAAAGTTGTGCACAGGGGTAACTACCTAACAAACGCCCACCCTGCTTTTTTCAAAGAGACTATGCTCACTTTCACTAGGATTTGTGCAGACTGTTCTAAAAGTCATCTTTTCCCCCTTCTTTACCTTTTCGTGTTTCTTTCCTTTTTTCTTATTCTTTGTCCCCTCTCCTCACTCCCCGACAGTCTTACACTGTATCTTTCAAATTGGAAGCCCTCCAGTATCTGGCTAACTAAGCAAGTGGGAATGTTTCGGAGTGTGCCCGTGAATTTTCTGTGAATAGGAAAAGGATCAGGGAATGGAGTGAAAACAGAGATAGACTTGAACAGCAGTACGGAAAAGACAAACAAAACCAGAAACTGTCAAAAGGACCAGCAGTTAGATCTGAACATGTTGATCAAGGTGTGCTGCATTAACTGGAAGATGACAGATCTGAAGGCAGGGTATTGCAAAACAAGGACCTGCAACGGAAAGCTATGGAACTCGGCCTTCATTGCCTCAAAGTCCCTTTTTTTCTATTTTCCTTCACTTCTACTCACATGACCTAACTTACATGCTTTCGGGGTTTGTATTCACTCAATTACACGGCTGAGGACAAAAATTATTTTGTGCAAAGGGGTCTATCCCTAGCAAACGCCCATCCCCCAATTTTTCCCTAAATCAGTGCACAGGGGGGGTGGGCGTATGCTAGGGATTTTACAGTATATATTATATGGCGCATGCGTGCGCGCGTACACGCTCGCACGCACGCACGCACGCACGAACACACACACACACACACACACACACACACACACACACACACACACACACACACACACACACACACACACAACAAATTGTCACTGAAAAAATTCTTCAGAAAAAGCCACTCTTACGAGGAAACAAGTTGGCCTACACTTGCAGATAAAAAACATTGAGTAATGGATACTAGTACTGCTCTTGTGGCAACGAGCTCTCTCCCGGTAGAACAGGCTGAATTTCACGTAGAGAAATCTGCCGTGACGGAAAGTGATAGATAATAATACGATACAATACAATACAATACAATACAATACAATACAATACAATACAATACAATACAATACAATCCGATACGATACGATACGGTACGATACGATACGATACGATACGATACGACACGATTCAATACAATACAATACAATACAATAAATACAATACATTACATTACAATAGTTTTATTTATTTTATTCTGTTTTATTTTATACCACTTAAAGTCACGGCAGATTTCTCTGCGTGAAATTAGGGCTGCTCTTCCCGGGGAGAGTGTGTCGCCACGAGAGCAGCGCCACCCATGCAATAATACCATACAATACAATGCAATGCTATACAATACAATGCAACAAAATACATTTCAGTACAATACAGTGCAACACAATGCAATTCAATACAATACAATGCAATGCAATGCGATGCAGTTCGATACGGTACAATGTCATACAGTTCAATTCATAACAACTGAAAACAATACAATACAGTACAACACCATACAGTACAATTCAAAACAACGCAATACAGTACAATTTCAAAGCAGCTCAATGCAATGCAATACGTACAATACAGTACAATACAATTTAATACAATACAGTTTAATACAGTACAATACAATACTATACAACACAATGCAATGCAATATAATTATAACAATACAATACTAGTTAATGCAACACAATACAAAAGAACATTACTCCTTTTCCCCAAGCCAATGAGCGCGCAGGGTTTATCTGTTGGGTGAGTGACCTTTTGCGCGCCTTGGCTTCAGTACAGTCCCCCAGTTCACCCAGCTGTAAATGGGCACCTGCCCTCTTTAGGGTCAGGGACGGTAAAGCAGTGAGGGAGAGGAGATAGGCACCGCCTCAAAATGCTGGCCCCTAGAGAAGCTGAGGTCTCTGATGCCTCGTTTCCCTACGACCACATAGGTTATGGGACACCTTTACCTCGTACATTTTTTTTCAAACTTTTGAATGTACATTTTTCAATTACAAACAACAGAGCAAACGTTTCTAATCAAAACAAAATACCCCCCCCCAAAAAAAAAAAGCAATTTTGTTTCATATATATATATATATATAATATATATATATATATATATTATATATATATAACATATATACATATATACATATATATATATTTACAATACTGTTCAGTAAGATTCCTTTCATTCCAGTCTTCTCTTCCTTCCATACATTACTCACCCTTTGACCACAGGTCAGTGCAGACAGAACCATGGTCTTCACACACCCTTATATAAACCACAGTGGTGCCAGCAATCTCACAAGATTGTATACACAAGTCAGGACCATATCAAAAACTCCTGAATTCAGTGAGAGAGAAACAAAACAAAAAACACCTGCAAACTAAAGTGGTACGATCACGTCACACAAACATCTGAAACTGGCCAAGACTGTCCTATACAGGGAACTGTACAAGGAGGGATGTGACGAAGAGGCAGAGAGAGTCAAAACGATGGGAAGACAATATCAGAGAGTAGTGGACAGGCCTTGGGTTAGAACTTGAAGACAGCCTTGCGGAGATGAATGTGGTTCCAGCAGAAAAACGATGGGAAGACAAGATCAGAGAGTCGACAGGCCTTGTAGGTGGAATTTGAAGATATCCTTGCTGACATGAACGTGGTTCCAGCACTTTCAGGGTAGCCTATACAGTTCTGTTGTTTGTTAAAATTAATCTGAGGAAACGGTGCTAGTCTACAGAGAGTGGCTGCAGTGTGGGGGTATGATACGCTGTGTGTTGTCTGTCATCAATAGCTAGCGAGCTTACCAGCGCTGTTTTGAGTGAGGAAAAAAAACAACAGTGTAAGCAAGCGGCTCTTGAATTTGTTTTGTTTCTGGTCTGGTCTGGTATGCTTTGCTGTTGTGTTAGGGTTTTGTCACATGGTGGTGTTCGAAGCGGGTATTGTAGTGTTGTGTTGTATGTATTGTTTTGTATTATATTGTATTGTATTATATTGTATTGTGTTTATGATAGTGTGTTGAATTGTATTCTATTGTTCTGTATTGTATTGTACTGTATTGTATTGTATTGTATTTTCAGGGCAGACTTTTTTTGGCGTGAAATTTCGGGCTGCTCTTCTTTGGAAAGAGCGCGTCGCCACAAGAGCAGCGCCACCCATTTTTTGTTTTTTTTTGGTCTGGATATGCATTTGTTTCCATATCAAAGTAGCTTTTTTCTACAAGAGCTTTACCAGAAAAAATTGTCGTGTTTTCAAGGGGTTCTTTGACGTGCGCTAAATGTGTGTTACACACGGGACCTCGGTTTATCGTTTCATCTCATAGACTAGCACCCAGACCAACACTCCCGGTGTAGTGGATAGGGGGGGTGGACACGCTTTGAGGCATAAAAGAAGATCGAACCACTACATATAGTGCGAACCAGGACTCTTCACTTACTAGGCAGGTGCGCTACTTTTAGACCACCGATCTTGGGGACGGGATAGCCTGGTGGTCAGAGTGATGCGCTCGTGATCTGCTGACCCGGGTTCGAATCTCGTTCATGAGGATTTTTCCTCTGGAGTCAACATCAGAGCCGACTCCACTTCCCCCAAAAGTCCTTCGGATGAGACTGATAAACCGAGAACCTGTGTGCGAATGTAGGCAGAAACAGTTTGCGTACACAGTAAAACCCATTCCGCTTTTCGAAAGAGTAGGCAAATATGTGCCTGTGGGAACAGATGACAACATTGACAAAACTGCATACACACGGGGGCTGGATGTTTTTTTGTTTGTCTTTTTAAAAAAGCGCATGAGTGCTTATTTCATTATCATCGAAGTCAAAGAATAAATTTTAAAAAATGATAGAGATAAAAGCAGCTTGATTCAGAAATAAAATAAAGAAATACGTGAATCAAGTTTGTGCTGGGGAGAGGGTATTACGAGGCTTCTCTTACACTTCGTCCACTGGTTTCTGCCTCTAACTTATCTCTCTGTCTCTGCAAAACTTGCCTTTAGAGGGAAATCACATTCCTGTGTGCTACCAGCTTTAAGAGAGAGAGAGGGGGGGGTGAGGGGGAGAGGAGAGAGATGGAGAGAGAGAGAGAGAGAGAGAGAGAGAGAGAGAGAGAGAGAGAGAGAGAGAGAGAGGAGAGAGAGAGAGAGAGAGAGAGAGAGAGAGAATAGAGAGAGAGAGACATAGAAAGAGAGAGAGACATAAACACACAGACACACAGAATGACAGATACAGATACAGACACAGAGAGAATAGGCTTAAGCCTATTGTCTAGGCGGAACCAAATATTATTTAACATAGATTGACGTCACTCTCATCGGAAACAGGAAGATTTTTGAAGAGGTCAGGCTTTAAAAAAAAAAAAAAAGCACAACCCCACCCCCACCCCCCACCTCTCTCCCTTCCACCATTTGATCCCTATAACTGTCTATGTTTCTCTCCGTCACTGCAAAACATAAAAGCATACATACTATACACCCACTTACTTTCTCTGAAACTTCCAACAGTTCCACGAAAATCACATCCTACCGTGAGGCTCCACTCTCCCCAAAAGTCCATCGGATGAGACTGTAAACCGAGGCCCCGTGTGCGAACGCACACAAAACATCTTGCGCACACGTTAAATCCTGTTCCGCTTTTCGTAAGAGTAGGCCATTGTGTGTCCGGTGGGAACAGATGACAAGATTGACAAAACTGCATACACACGGGGACTGGTGGTAAAAAAAAAGCACATGAGTGCTTATTCCGTTATCCTCGATACAAAAGAGAAAAAAAGAAAAGAACGTTCAATAAGGGGGGGGGGGGGGTGGTCTTTTTTCATTCCTTGGTGAGATCTTTGCGTATACAACCGTTTTTTGTTTCTTTGATTTTTGCCAACCATGAAGATGGCTGCATTCCGACTTCAGGGATTTTCAGATGTTTAGATAAGTCAAAGCTTTCAACCGCTCAATAATATCTAGTTTAAGCAAAACTTTCTATCTATTTTAAAATATATCTTGTTTATTTATTCTTTTACATCGAGGACAAGGGAATAAACTCTCAAGTGATTTTTACTTCCAGTCCCATGTGTATGCAGATTTGTAAATTTCGTCATCTGTTCCCACTGGCACACAATGGTCTACTCTTTCGAAAAGCGGAACAGGTTTATCGTGTGCGCAAGATGTTCTGCATGCGTTTGCACACGAGGCCTCGGTTTATAGTCTCACCCGAAGGACTTTTGAGGAGAGTGGAGTATGCACTGATGTTATTAACTCCTGGGAGAAATCCCCTTGAGCAGGATTCGAACCCGGGTCGTTAGGTTGCAAGCGCAGTGTTCTAACCACTAGGCTTTCCCATCCCTGGGAAAATCAACCAGACATTTTACTTTTCTAACGTGTATTAATTTGTCTCGAGGCTGCAAAACACGTCATTGAAAGATTCATTACAGAAGAAGATGGACGTTTCCTCCTCCTCCTCCTCTCCTCCTCCTCTCCTCCTCCTCTCCTCCTCCTCCTCCTCCTCCCCTCCTCCTCCTCCTCTCCTCTCTTCCTCTCTTCTTCTTCTTCTTCTTCTTCTTCTTCTTCTTCTTCTTCTTCTTCTTCTTCTTCTTCTTCTTCTTCTCCTCCTCCTCCTCCTCCTCCCTCCTCCTCCTCCTCCTCCTCCTCCTCCTCCTTCCTCTCCTCCTCTCCTCCTCTCTTCCTCCTCCTCTCCTCCTCCTCCTCCTCCTCCTCCTCCTCCTTCTTCTTCTTCTTCTTCTTCTTCTTCTTCTTCTTCTTCTTCTTCTTCTTCTTCTTCTTCTTCGTCGTCGTCGTCGTCGTCGTCGTCGAACGCTCAGACATCAACTCATTGTTGTCTGTCATAATAATGAGCTAAAATGCGTTCCGCTGCTGTTAAGTGCCTGACAAGTCAGGCCCAGCGCATCCAACTTCAGAGAGAATTGTCTTTGGAGTCTTTCCCCGTGGGGATGCCTGGGGACCTCTCAGTGTAAAGAAGATCGCCACCTTCTGAAAATTCTGTGCTGGAATTCCATCTTTTCTATCCCTCTCTTTGTTTCTGCCTTGTTCCTTTTCTTCCTGTCATCTCCTTCTTGTTTATTTTCTGCCTCCTGAGTCCGTTTTCCTACCTTTTTTGTCCAAAATACTTAAAAGATAACTAGTCTCTCCCACGCCGGGGTCGGATGCGCTGGGCCTGACTTGTCAGGCGCTTAACGGCAGCGCAATGCATTTTTGCTTATATGACAGACAACAACAGTTGCTTTCTAGGGTATGTCGAAAAAAGAAGAAGAAGAAGAAGAAGAAGAAGAAGAAGAACAAGAACAAGAAACAAGAACAAGAAAGAACAAGAGCAAGAACAAGAACAAGAAGAACAGGAACACAAAACAACGAAGAACAAGGACAAGAACAAGAACAAGAACAAGAAGAACAGGAACAAGAACAAGAAGCAACAAGACAAAACAAGAACAAAACCTGCAAATGCAAAGGTAAAAAAAAAAAAGAAACAAGAACACAAGAAGTTCTTCTTGTTAATATTCTTCAATAATACAAACAACAACAACAACAAAAAAACCAGACAATCTCGAACAAGAACAAAAAAACAACAAAACAAGAGAAGACCTAGATCAGACTGACAAGCCACTTCCAACCACCCCAGCTGCAAAACTCCCAAACAATCTTCAAGTCATGGTCATTTTCACCAACAAAGGACTAAAACACCAAAGACGAACTGAAATCAGAACCTTCCCAGAGGCAAGTCTTTAAATCTTTGTTTTCGTCCCCCCAAAATAAGTAACAAAGTACAAGGAGGGAGACGAAGAGGCAGACAGAGAGAGAAAAAAAACATGGGAAAACAACATCAGAAAGTGGATTATACTAGCTTGAATGGAGCGACTTGCTACAGAAAGCTGAATTGAAAACCACGAAGTGTGGAGGAAGCTGGTAGCTAAATGTTCAGTGGTCACCTAGCTGTGTACTAGCTAGACGACGGGATAGGTGAAGGTGAGGGTAAAGCGATAAAAGGATATTAGTAGTTTGGCTATGGAATGACTGTTTTGGACAAAACTTGGAATATTTACAGCAAATTCAGGTGGAAATTTCTTTCAAAACGTATTATTGACGGTCGTGATTTCTAACCAAAGGGACTGTACTTTTGAGCTTGGTACTATTTTAGGGAAGGAGGGGAGAAGGGGAAAGGGGGGGGACTCTGAACCAAAACAGTTGTAATGGAACTTAAGTCTTTCTTTAGTACCAGTGTGTTGGTTTTTTTTCCTGTGTTGTGGGTCTTGTATGTTTTTTTTTATTCACTACTGTGGCCTTTGTGGTTGTGTGTTGGTGTGTGTTGTGTTGTTTGGTTGTTGTGTGTGTGTGTGTGTGTGTGTGTGTGTGTGTGTGTGTGTGTTGTGTTTTGTGGTGTGTGTGTGTGTGTTGTGTGTGTGTGTGTGTGTGTGTGTGTTGTGTGTGTGTGTGTGTGTGTGTGTGTGTGTGTGTGTGTGTGTGTGTGTGTGTGTGTTGTGTGTGTGTTTGTGTGTGTTGTGTGTGTATGTGTGTGTGTGTTGTGTGTGTGTTGTGTGTGTGTGTGTGGTGGTGTGTTGTGTGCGCACTGGCGCGCACGTGTGTGTGTGTCAGTCTGTCTGCCTGTTTGTCTGTCTATCTGTCTGTCTGTATGTATGTATGTTTGTATGTCTAAAGGGGTATAGATCTGAATAGCTATTATTTTCCTACCATATCTATATCGTGCTTCATGATATAGAGAATCTAAAGAACCGCCACAGTACCAATAATAATTATTTTATATATATAATATATATTAATATAAATTTATAATATATTTATAACAGATGTTTTCTTGCTTACAAATTGAAACAAACATTATGACTACACTAGGCAAAACTAAGGGAGCTTTGCTGAAGCAACACTTTGTAGGCTTGACCTGTAAACTATTATATCCACTCTTCTTTGGTGTGTGGCGAGTAAATAAAGCAATAATACCTACACGCTATCACACATGCAGGCAAGTCACCACATTATCCCAGGTTTCGTCGATAAATGTCATAAAATTCTTTTTTAAGCCTAAACCCCACGAGTTGGGTTGGCTGCTTTAACATATAGTACATAACAGCTATCGCATGGAAATCATTTTGCATAGAATTTCGCATTTTCTGTTCCGCATGAAGATCACATGTATCCATATATATAATAGTGTGAGGGGCAGTGGCCTCTATAGAGTTAAAGGATCTAGATTTTGACTATGTCTTTTAATACATTAACTTTACAAAACGAGCTTATATAAAGGACTTGGACATTTAGTATCTGAAGAGATGTCGAGATTTTTTTTGGCTTTGTTTTGGTTTTGGTTTGTTTGTTTTTTTGTTGTTGTTGATTTGTTTGGGTTTGTTGTTGTTGTTGCTTTTTGATGTTTGTGTTTTGTTCTTGTTTGCTGGTTTGGTTTTGTCTCTTGTGTTTTCGTTTTTGCTTTTGTTTTGTACTTTGGTTTGAGTTTTTCTTTTAATGAGGCTGAAGTGTGAATATTGCCCTTTTTGATGGCTTCAGTGCGTTCTTACTGTTGAAAAGGTGTTAAATATACACTAGTCATATCTTTTGTGACAAAAAAAATCACTCGGTGAAAAGAAATGGGGTATTTGAGATAAGAAAGGAGAAGAGAAGAAGGGAGAGAAAAGAAGAGGAGAGGGAAGAGAATAGATGAGGAGAGAGAGAGGGAAGGAGAGGGAGGGGAGGAGGGAGGGGGAGAGGAGAGAGAGAGAGAGAGAGAGAGAAGGAAGGAGGAGACGAGAGCGGAGAGAGACAGACAGGACAGACAGACAGACAGACGACAGACAGACAGACAGACAGACGACCAGACTCAGACTTCAGACTTTTACTGTACATCGGCCTTAGGCCACAATACAAAAGAATGGTGGGTTAGAGTGTGGGATATGACATGGGTATTAAAACACATACACACAGAGAGGAGAGGAGAGAGGGAGGAAGAGGGAAGAGAGAGAGAGAGAGAGAGAGAGAGAGAGAGAGAGAGAGAGACAGAGAGAAGAAGACAGAGAGACAGAGAAGAGAGAGAGACAGAGAGAAGAGGAGAGAGAGAAGAGAGAGACGAAGACGGAGAAGAGAACGAATACCAAATACGAAAAAAAATAATTACGAGGTAGTAGATTTAAGTATACAACTACTTTTTTTTTCCATCCAGCTCTAAAAAAAAAAGAAATAGATATAAACACCAAAGCACAAACAACAGACAGACAGACAGACAAACAAACAGGCAGACAGAGACACACAGAGACAAAGAGAAGAGAACAATTGTAGCAGAAACAAAAAAAAACACTATCACGAGGTGACCAAAACTGTGGTATGTGTACAGGACGAGTGTATAATATTATGTGTGTCTGTATGTAGTATAGTAGACTGTGTGTTCAGAGAAGCTTTTTGTTCTTTCGTTTGTTCAATTTTATGGCCCATATCCCAGTGGGCGACTTTCTTCCTTTCTCAAACCCCTAAAGGTTATGTGTGTGCAGGAGATGTATTGTATAGTAGGGTACGGACCACTGCTTCTGCGACTGTGTGTAGCTTGGCTTGCAATCTGTTTTGCTCATGTTACCCAAGGTTGTGTGTATATGTGTGTATATGTGTGTGTGTGTTGTGTGTGGGTGAATGTTGTGTGTGTGTGTACGTATGTGTGTGTGTATGTGTTTGTGTGTGTGTGTTGTGTGTGTTGTTTGTGTGTGTTGTGTGTGTGTGTGTGTGTGTGTGTTGTGTGTGTGTGTGTGTGTGTTTGTGTGTGTGTGGTGAGTGTGTGGTGTGTGTGGGTGTGTGAGTGTGCGTGCGTGTGTGTGTGTGGTGTGGTGTGTGTGTGTGTGTGTGTGTGTGTGTGTGTGTGTGTGTGTGTGTGTGTGGCGTGTGTGCTTGCGTGCTGCAGGAGGGGAGAGGGGGGGTGGTAGAGGGTGAGAGAATCAGAGTATTTGAGGGATAGGGGTATAAGGGTTTGTGTGTGTTTTCTTTCTAAAATTTAACGTCTTTAAGCATGGAGGGATATTAGACAAGATAAGAATGTGTGTGTGTGTGTGTGTGTGTGTGTGTGTGTGTGTGTGTGTGTGTGTGTGTGTGTGTGTGTGTGTGTGTGTGTGTGTCCGTGCGTGCTTTTTTGAGTGTGTGTGTGTGCAAGTGTTTGTGTATGTGTGCGTGTGAGAGTGAGTGTTTGTGTATGTGTGTGCGTGCATGTGTCTTTGTGTTTATGTGTGTGTTATGCGTGTGTGCTTTGTGTGTGTGCGTGTGTGTGTGTGTGTCTGTCTGTCTCTGTGTGCGTGCATGTGTGATGTGCATGCATGCATATTAGTGTGTGTGTATGTTTGTATGTGTGTGTTTGTGTGTGTAAGTGTGTGATGTGTGTATGTATGTAGTGTGTGTGTGTGTGTGTGTGTGTGTGTGTTGTGTGTGTGTGTAGTGTGTGTGTGTGTGTGTGTGTTGTGTGTGTGTGTGTTGCGGAAAATCTTTTGATCCAGGAAGTGAATCTCACTGTTTACATGGATGAGTTCTTTTTTTTCACTTTATCTCGTTGTTCCTGTGTGTGTGTGTGTGTGTGTGTGTGTGTGTGTTGTGTGTGTGTGTTTGTGTGTGTGTGTATTTGTGTGTGTGTGGTGTATGTGTCGTGTATGTTGTGTGTATGTTGTGTGTTTGTGTTTGTGTGTTGTCTGTTGTCGGTGTGTCTGTGTGTCTGTGTCTGTGTCTGTGTGTGTGTGTATTTGTGTGTGTGCGTGTATGTGCGTGTATGTTGTGTGTATGTTGTGTGTATGTTTGGTTGTGTGTGTGGTGTGTGTGTGTGTGTGTGTGTGTATGTGTGTGTGTATGTTGTGTGTGTGTGTGTGTGTGTGTGTGTGTGTGTTGTGTCTGTGTGTGTGTGTGTGATTTGCTATAACACCATTTTCCCATAAATGTGTACGCATAATTTCCATTTCTTTTGAATCTATGCCATTTGTTCCTGAAGGGTCAGTATTTACTGCTGCCGTTTTCTGAAAAATGATGGCTGAAGAATATTTTTTTTATTTTTTACCAAAACGATATGATTTTTATGGTTGGCTTCACTCATTTTTGGTAAGAGTGTGTGTGTGTGTGTGTGTGTTTGTGTGTGTGTGTGTGTGTGTGTGTGTGTGTGTGTGTGTGTCTGTGTTGTGGTGTGGTGTGTCTGTGTGTGTGTCGGGTTGTGTCTGTGTCTGTGTGTGTCTGTGTGTGTCTTGTGTGTGTTTGTGTTGTGTTGTGTCTGTGTCTGTGTTGTGTGTGTTTGTGTGTGTGTGTTTGTGTGTGTGTTTTGTGTGTGTGTGTTTGTGTGTGTCTGTCTTTCTGTCTGTTTCCGTGTGTGTGTGTGCATGCGTGCGGGCGTGCGTGTGTGCGTGTGCGCATGCGCGCGTGTGTGTATGTGTGCGTGCGTGTTTGTGTGTGCATTTGTGTTTGTGTCAGTGTTGTGTGTGTATGTGTGTGTGTGTGTGTTTAGTCTTTTCCCCCAAACACCCCCCCAACACCCGCCCCTAACACCCCCCCTCCCCTATTTAGAAAAACCATACACAGAAAATCATTTTGCATTGACTTTCGCATTTTGTGCTCTGCATGAAAGATCGTATATATGACATATATGACATATATAACAGTAGGAGGGGCAATGGCCTATATGGTGTAAAATGATCTGATTTTGAATACGTTTTTCTGTGCTTGCTTACCTGCCTGCCTGCTTGCCTGCCTATCTGTGTGTGTGTGTGTGTGTGTGTGTGTGTGTGTGTGTGTGTTGTGTGGTGTGTGTGTGTGTGTGTGTGTGTGTGTGTGTATGTGTGTGTATGTGTGTGTGTATGTGTGTGTGCGTGTATGTGCGTATGTGTGTGTTTGTGATAGAGAGATAAAGAGTCTCTCTCTCTCTCTCTCTCTCCTCTCTCTCTCTCTCTCTCTCTCTCTCTCTCTCTCTCTCTCTCTCTCTCTCTCTCTCTCTCTCTCTCTCTCTCTCACATAGA
>CM060330.1:34623908-34628908 GCA_030674155.1 Stramonita haemastoma
GTATGAAAATCTAAGGTATAAGTACTTGGTCCCAATCGATCAACCATACGTAAATGTGTTGAAATATGGCTCTGTATTTACCATTCGTAGGCTAAGTTTATATCTTTTCAATGCCTTGAAAATAAGGCAGGATTTTGTTGAAAACTTGGAGACTTGACAAACAAATAACATCATTTAAAAGAGGTCAGTTTAATCTAAAAGTACACATGTTCACACTTGATATGTTTTTAGCAGTTGCCATATATGTCATGAGGTTTCATTTTATTTTTGCATTATTTGCTTTGCTTCGCTATGCTTTGTTTACCCCATTCTTGGGGCTGGTGGCCTGAAGAATAAATCTTGTTCATGTTCATGTTCTCTCTCTCTCTCTCTCTCTCTCTCTCTCTCCTCTCTCTCTCTCTCTCTCTCTCTCTCTCTCTCTCTTCTCTCTCTCTCTCTCCTCTCTCTCTCTCACACACACACACACACATTCCCTCTCTCTCTCTCTCTCTCTCTCTCTCTCTCTCTCTCTCTCTCTCTCTCTCTCTCTCTCTCTCTCTCTCTCTCTCTCTCTCTCTCTCTCTCTACACACACACACACACACACACACACACACACACACACACACACACACACACACACACACACACACACACACACACAGCTGATATTTTTTTTAAATAAAAAACATTGCAACAGAAGAACTGGTTAGGGACTTAATTTCATCAAACTAATGCCCATACAGAGCGAAGATTAAGGCCTCACGCAGTGTTGACACAGAACATTGCCACATTCCCCACCATGCTTTGTAACCTTCGGTCATCATCATCATCATCATCATCATCATCATCATCATCATCATCATCATCATCATCATCATCATCATCACTCTTTGTATTTCTGATTTTCTGTTTGTTTGTATACTTATAGGGACGGGATAGCTCAATGGTCACAGTACTAGCTCCCCCCCCCCCCCCCCCCAGCCAAGGTTAAGCAGCATCGAGCGTGGTTACCAGATGGATGGGTGACCGTTTGCGCACCTTGGCTTCAGTACAGTTCCCCCAGTCCACCCAGCTGTAAATGGGTACCTGCCCTCTTTAGAGTCAGGGAAGGTAAAGCAGCGAAAGAGAGGAGATGGGCGCCGCCCTCAACATGCTGGTCTTCAGAGAAGCTGAGGTCTCTGATGCCTCACTCCTCTATGACCACATAGGTTATGGGACCCCTTTACCTTTTCTTTCTACCTTTGTTTATTTTTTGATCACTTTTTCATATAAATCTTATTGTGAAATAAGTGTTGAAATAACCTTAAACTGAACAGACACTGCAGAGAGGAAGCCATACAAGAGGGAGATAATAGTAGAAACCCCATAAAAAATCCATCAAAGCTTTTAAAAGGAAAAATATAACCCTAACCACACCATTCCTCTTTTTTCTTTGACCACTACCCAAAAAAATGTCTGAATGAAATATCTTAAATCTGACCTACATTTAACCTTAAAACGCACTTTGTCCACAACAAATAAAAAATACTAATACTCGTGTTCCAAACGTCAGTCTTACATCTGTTTAAAGAGTTGTCTCTCTTTCTCCCTCTCTCATTGGCAACTATGCAAATGAGATTTAGCCTGCGTAAGCGAACATAAGGATCGCGTTTCGTCTTTGAAAAGAAAGAGAAAAAAATATATTAAAAAAATCCTATAATCTGCATTGTGGCCTGGGGGTTGGCTTTCAGGCGAGGCAGTCACTAAACACCTGAGGACACTATTCACACTCTCGCCGCTCTCTATTTTCCGCGCACCTATTTCACCTTTGTGGTTTTTCAATCAAAGCCCCTCTCACTTGTGCTAGTCTACTCGCGTTTCAATCATTCTTCCATAAGCAAATTTTCAGTATGGAGGAGTACAGGGGACTGGGGTGGGTGGGGGGGGGAGAGAAGGGAAGGAGGGAAGGATGGGAGGAGGAGGAGGAGGAGAGAGGGGGAGATCTTTGTTTTTCAGCGGTTTACGGATAAGCACTCACATACTTTTTGTTTTCACCCGGCCTATGCCCTGATTTTTTTTTTTCAAATCAATGATTTAAAGAAAAGAGATCGATGCAGTTTCAACAAAAGACATAACATTTGAACTGATTCGAATATTAATGTTATGATATATATTCCATTAATTATTATTAAGAAAACTACATTGAGGGAAACACGAGAGGAGATAGTGGGAGGGAAGAGAGAGAGAGGGGGGGGCTTGGTTATCAGTCAGGTGACCCACATTCTGAAAATAGCCTTTAAGGGCAGAGTTTTAGAAGGTGCTCTTTTTTGTACGAGGGACGCTGTTGTATAGCTCCTTCTGGTTTTGGTGGTGATTTTGATTATTACACTTACTATCATAATATATCCCAGCGTCGACCAGGCCCAAGAGATACAAACACCTGCAGTGATAGTCAGGTAATTTGAGCAACACTCTCAAACACGCATCCGTAAAGTGGATGAAGCTTGACTGTGTGGTCCCAGTCTTGCCAATAAGCCCACAGCACTCTCACTCTAGGTAGGCGCCAGCCGGAGTCCAAAATATCCCTATGACTCTTATGGGATTCGAACTTGCGACCCTCTAGTCTGGTAACCCAAGGTGCTAACCGGTGCGCCATGGCAGCTGGTAAAAAAAAAACCCAAACAACTAACAACTTGTTATACTAGCGCCCGCTGAGGGGGGGGGGGGGTGGAGAGGGGAGGGATAAATGCTGAGAGAAATGAGAGAATCCTTGATGATGCTTTAGCGTGCTGATGTGATGTGTGGCACCCCAACACACACAGAAGAACCAGTCTGTGCTATAATCCAGATAAGCCCCTTTCTGCAGAAGGGTGAGTGGCCTGTATGCTTCACAGACTTCTTTACTTTATATTATCCAGTGTTTCCAAACCATGAGCAACACCAAAGGAAGACTGTTGCTTTGAACTATGTTTTGGAGGTTATAACTTTGTTTTTATGGCGTTTTCTTCTTCGTCGACGCTCACACAGTAAGTAACTCATTGTGGTCTGTCATATCAGCGAAAAGGCGTTGCACTGCCTTTAATAAGCGCCTGACAAGTCAGGCCCAGTGCATCCAACCTCGGCGTTGTTTTTTTTGTTGTTGTTGTTTTGTTGTTGTTGTTGTTGTTGTTTTACATCACAGGGGTCTTTCTCTCCAGACTGGTTGCTTTTTCTGAGCTGCAGAGTCCAGTTTTTCCTCAAGGCCATCCTCCTCTGCCTTCACAGCCGTTGGGAGACAGGTTTTTCTCTTCCGCCTCTTCCGCCATTGGAATCTCCTCTTGGTATTTAACCTACACCTGGGGGATGACCATGTCTCCTTTATTCAAGAATTATTTTAAGACTTTCAGAGGGAGGGGGGGGCAGGAGAATGAACCAAAAGGCTTCGGAAAATAAACGAGAAGGAGTTGACAATAAGAACCAGAAAGAAGGCAGAAACTATTAGAGGGATAGAAAAGAGGGAATCGCTGTCACAAAATTGCCAGAAAGTAGGGATACCGTTTAAACTGACAGCCCCACGGCTTTCCCACGGAGTTTTTCATGTCGTTTGAGCTGTGACATACCAGGCTAGAAAGAAAGGGGGACTTTGTTTTCCATGTTATCTGAGCCCTCACACGTTGCGTGATAAAAGGGTGATTTTTTTTCTGATGGTGAACCGATATACAGCGGTGTTTCTCTTTAAAAAGAAAGAAATGCTTCACAATGTTTTGATGAATACAAATATTTAATTTTAGGGGAGTGGGTTTTTGTTTTTTTTAAACTACTTCTAACAATCACTAATCTGATAAAAACTTGTTACAATGATGAAAGTTGCGCAAGCACACTTCATCGTATATTTTTATATCACAACGCACTAAATTACACTAAAATGTGAAGATGATAAAGATGTCCCATAACCTATTCAGTCGTTGGGGCGTTAAGTGTAAGAAACCTCGGCTTCTCCAGAGGCCAGCATATTGAGGGCGGCGCCCATCTCCTCTCCATCACTGCTTTACCTTCCCTGACCCTACAGAGGGCAGGTACCCATTGACAGCTGGGTGAACTGGAAGACTACTCAAGCCAAGGCGCGCAAACGGTCACCCATCCACTTGGTGACCACGCTCGATGCTGCTTAACCTTGGCTCGGGAAAGCGAGTGCTGTGACCACTGAGCTATCCCGTCCCCATGAAAATTACACCACATGTGAGAAATAGATGTCTGTGGGTTTTTCATCATATTAGTTACACATGTAGTTGTGGTTAGAGTGGGGTGTTTTTCAATTATAAAGTATGTTAGAAATACATTTTTAAAAATGTTCTTAATTTAATAAAAGCAATCTCACTAAAAAAAAAAACACTTTTTGGAGAAATTTTTATAAAACGTTGTATAGCATTCAACATTACGCCCCACATTACACAAAATGACTAACATCACACCCCACCCCACCCCACCACACCACACCACATCACAACCACACCACACCACACACACACACCACACAACACACCACACAGAAACACACCACACACCACCACACCACACCAAATCACAACCACACCACACCATACCATACACAACATCACACAACTACCACAACACGACTCAACACAAGACAATCTACACTAAAGATGCAGTCTTCTAGATCAGGAACCCTTACCTTTCATAGATGAAGACATCTTGTATGTACACCCACTCCAAGGCAAGACAGCTAGCTTCCCAAGAATAACCCGGCACAGAACCCAACTAACTCCGCACAAACACACACACACATACACACTAAAATCCCACACACAACAGAAAAAAAACCGAAAGAGATAAAATAGTCACAAATAAAATCACTGCCAAAGAAAGTCTGTTTCATCCATTCTTTAAAATATCCGCTGCATTTTCGTGAATATTTACACAGCACTAGAACTTTATAGAATTTGTCCCCAGAGTTTCACACAAAAAATCTTCGTACAGTGACTTACAAAGAGAAAAAAATCCTGTCTACGATGAATGATACCAAGGAGGTACATAGTATTT
>CM060330.1:34643908-34658908 GCA_030674155.1 Stramonita haemastoma
TGTGTGTGTGTGTGTGTGTGTGTGTGTGTGTGTGTGTGTGTGGTGTGTGTGTGTGTGTGTGTGTGCGCGCGCGTGTAAGCGGGAAAACAAGCAAAGTAGGCATAAAAGGGGAAAGAAACCATGCATGTAAAAAAAATTAAAATAACAAAAACCCTTTAAACACAAAAAGCTTCATAAAAACACATCTCTATATTCAAATGGTAAGAGAGAATCTTCAAATTACATCGTCATCAAAACAAACCAGTCAACTAAGTATTTTAAAACATACTTCTGTAAAAAAAAATAATTTATCATCAATGAAACCTATAAGTTCATAATGTGGCCAATCCTAACAGGAAAAGAAAACCTCGAAAAGCAAACAACAAACAAAAAGAGCAAGATTGTATAAAAAAAAAAATATCAAATAGGAGCGAAACGACATTTAAGGTTATAAGTACAAACAAGTTTTAAACCACATTGATGTGTTCAGCCCATAATGCTTTCAAAACACACAAGTAGCACAAAGCTTAAATCCAGCCATGTATCTTTACAGCCAGAAAGCACAGACATCTTAAAATAGCATTAAAAAGCGTCAGCTCGTAAGTTTAAAACAGGTGTTGTGTGAAGTTTGTATTTTCCTCAAGAAAAAAATCACTTGAGTAGTTAAGTGCCAGTGGTGTGTGCTCACCATATTTATGATTTTGAAACTTCATACATCATTTTTTTTACAGGGCTGTTATAAAATACAGGAAAATTGGAAGCAATACTGATGACAGTAGACCCGTACTTTTGTTGATCTAAACGGACATGTTACATTTTCTCCACCTATTCAGAGAGGCAACCTTCGATTTCACAAATTACACATAACGGTAATTAGATTGGATTTTTAAAAACATACACTTCCATACATATCCAGTTGGGATTCTAAAAGAACTTTAATTGGACTTGGGCAAAAAAGGGCTTTTATTGATCGAAGTGTACTAACACAGCAAGGAAACCACTGATACAACTTGTAACCCAGAATGAAAAAAAAAGAACTTGCTACTGGTAAATATGTTTCCAGTTCACCCTTTCAAAGGAGTAAGATCACTTGGAAAGCAAATTGAAATGCGATACATTTTTACATAATGCACATCGACCCTGGAATAACAGGAAGTGTGTGGTGTGGGGGGGGGGGGGGGGGGGCACTAAACAAAGTGGAGGGCATTAACTGTGTACATGACTACCAGATATCAAGCCAAACCATTTCCAAAACTTTACATAGAGAGGATAGGCTAAGAAATGATTCAAACCATATCCTTCAGGTTGTTTCGATTAAGAAATGATACAAACAACATGCTACACACATAAAATCTAAAATATAAATTTTGAAACATCAAATGCCAAAATAAACAAAAATTCAAGAACATTTGAATTAAAACCATTAAGTCGTTCATTCAAGAAGTGGCCATGCTGTTTGGAACAAAATCATTCATTGGGTCACACTTAGCAGTATAATTCTGCCTGCTGTTTATGCACAAAAAAGAAAGAAATTGAATTCAAGCACACCAGTGCTGGAAGCGAAACAGCACACACACGTCTTATAGCTGGGGAATATATCAGCCAAAGGCAGGCAAATGCTTTATGATAAAAAAGTCACTACAAACTAGCAAAAATGATGCAGGCTATGTTGGAATACTGATCCATAGGTATGGTGGGTAACAGTTGACTATACACAAATTCTACCATCTACAATGAAAAAAAGGTCATCAGCAATAAACTGCTTCACCTCGCACTCACTACTTCAAATTGTGTGCATGAAAAACCAAGAATAAAAGGAACATTCTTTTTGGTAATCAAGTCCAACAAAACTATACAAAAAGTTTCCATACAAAATGCCCCCGATGTGATTGACAGTAATTTTCTTAAGGGAAAAAGCAAGCGCTTTAGATACAACACTAACTGTCCAGCAGCATTCCTGGTTGAAATGCACGTTTTTCTTCTACTCGGAACAGTGATTTTAACAAGTACATTAGTACAACAAAGTATTTTGCACAACTGCTGATAAATTGTTTACGACCAACCACTAAAAAAAAAAATACAAAAAACCCACACAACACATGCCCAACCCAACACACACGCGCGCGCGCAGCTAACTGCTACACACACACACACACGATCAACTGAAGAAACACGCACACGCACACACACACACACACACACACACACACACACACAGCCAACCGCTAAACACACACACACACACACACACACACTCACACACACACACACACACACACACACACACACACACACACACACACACACACACACACACACACACACACGGCCAACCACTAAAAACAACCCAAAAAAAACCCACATGCATACACATGCTACACCATTTTCTAGTTTTACACAACCCAAGTTTCAATGAGAGCATAAAAGTAAAAGCAAGAAGGAAAGCTGAATAAAATTTTATAAAAACAGCTTGTACAACACTGTTATCAAAGTCATCTGCTAGAATACCTTACTTCATAGCATTTTCTACACTGGAATTTTTCAAGTAAACACATTTCAAGTGAATTTCATACTTGCAAAAAAAGAAACTAGAATACAACATTTCACACCAATTTTTACACTGGAATTTTCAAAGACACACATTTCAAGTGAAGTTCATACTAGCAGACAAGAAGCACAGAAAGACAGAAAGATGCAGTACAACGGTGTGACATATGGAAAACAAATAAAAATTATGCAGCAATGGATATATTTTTTTCCAGTCAACTGATTTTGGGTGTGGGCCTCAACTTTTGTTCCCTGCTCGTTTCTTTTATTTATTTTTTGGTGGTTGTTTCAGCTTTCTGAACTACATTCTGGGCCTCCAATATCCTTTCACTTTTTCTTTTCAGATTTTACACACAAAAAAATAAACAAAAAAGACTGTGATCCAAGTACATTTGTGCTGACAATGGAAATCAAAGACTGCTGGGAGAGATTCAAATAAATAGTTTATCAATGGGCTGGGAGTGCTGTGACCTAACGACGTGGGTAATGGGTATGTCCCTGACTTATGGCAAAGCAAAAGGCAAGGAGGATACTTATACAGGTCACACCAATACACAGTGCCTGCTCTCATACACATTACAGAATGAAAAGTAATGTTTTCTTATGCCATTTCTTTCTAAAAGGGGAAATGCCTTTTCTAATGCACGGTAGTTTAAGATGTATGCACAATTTTTATTTAAGTAAACATACTGCAACTGTTTTGAATGTGACATTCCATTACTTCTTCCACCTCTATTTCCCAAATTCTGGTGAACTTTTCTAAGTCAGTTTTGGCAACAGCTGTAAATCCAGCAATGTAAAGGATTTCTTCAAACCACACACACACAAACTTTCACCCCCCCCCCCCCCCAAAAAAAAAAAATTATCACACACACACACACTTAACACTTTCACCCCCCCCCCCCCAAAAAAAAAGTCTTTCACACACACACACACACACACACACACACACACACACACACACACACACACACACGTACACACGTACACGTACACACGTACACACACACGTTACACACACACACACCTTCCTTTTGATAACACCCCGTTTCTGTAATACTTTCTCACCATCTCCCCGTACCCCCCCGCTTACAGCCGCCCCCCCCCCCCCCCCCCCCCCCCATTATTTTTTAAAATGCGTTCTAAACCAAGTCTTCTAGTGGTTTTTTTAAAAAACTTTTTTTCTAATGAACCCTTACCCCTTTAAATCAATCATAGATTCTAAAAACCAGCACCTTTCTTGTGAGAGAGACTTTTCTGAAATCCCCCCCTCCTCCCCCAAACATTCCCTTGAACCTTATCAGTTTTGCCTTCTAACCTGCTCCGCATCCTCCCCCCCCCCCCCACCCCCACCCCCCAGTCATTACATCTTCCCCCATCTTTATATACTACAGTATTTTAATACCCCCACCACCCCCTTCCTAGCATTCTTTGTCCTTTGGATGGGGTTATAAACCGAGGCCCCTGTCTGAACGCTCGCGGAACATCTTGTGCAAAAGTTAAAATATGTTCCGTTCTTTGGAACACTTAGCCATTTCAGCTGGTGGGAACAGACGACGAAATGTACAAAATTTCATGCACACGGAGACTGGATGTAATTTTAAAAATCCATTTTAAAAAAGCCACACACGGCTATTTCTATTATCCTCAAAACAAATTATACCCCAGAAAAAGAAAAATTCCAGCACCATTATACTGCCAACCGCAAAAAAAGGCTTAGCCATTGAGTCAGCATACACATTATCCCACCTGCCTTGTGTCCACATGTGGGGCCAGGGTTAAGGATGATGTTAAGTGTTAAGGTTAGTGTTAAACTGTTAAAAACGGGTAAGGGCTGACTGTCACCTGGTCGGTCTGAATGTTAAATGCATGTGGACACAACAGCACGTAGACAAAAGGTATGTACTACAGACACAATGGTACATTAGCTCGCAACAGTCTGGAGTTTTCAATCAGTCACCAATCCAAGCAACAGGTAAGGCTGTGTATTGAACTTCAGAGTTTAAAAAATTTCCAACTTTGCTATCATCGATTTCAGGCCCAAGGCATTTTTGAATAAGTTACATCTATTAAAAAAAAAAAGCCCAAAATAAATCATGTAAAAAAAAATCTATCAGCTACTTTTCTTTCTATCCCAACTGCTCTAAATGTGCAGCCGTGCCACTCCTAAACACCCCTTACCCTTTCTCGTCTCTCCTTCCAATCTGATGTCTCCTCCCCATAACTATCCCCCTTACACACACACACACACACACACACACACACACACACACACACACACACACACACACACACCACACACACACACACACACTAAACATAAACTTTTGAAAAAATATGACCGACAAAAGTGTGGGTCCACTTTTTATGCTGGGGGTTATCTTACATATGGTTGCTTTGTAAACTGTCGTTTTTATCTTTTTTTAATGTCTGTCTAAATGGAGCTATGTTGTACTGTCTTGGTTTTGTTTTATCTTAAATGTGAAGTCTGGATTTTAATGTATGTTTTCAATTAAAATTTTTTGTGAGGGCAGGATAAAAAAAAAGTTGGTAATCTTTTACCCTCTATAAAGATCTTGACTTCAAGCCACACACACACACACACACACACTCTCTCTCTCTCTCTCTCTCTCTCTCTGAATGTCCATACAATATTAGGGTTTTTGTGATCTAAAACCCCCCAGTTATAACAATAAACAAAAACAAGAACGAACATACTACCATTAAATCTAATTGATTTACTTCATACAACAGCACCAAGATCCACTTCAACCTCTAAGTTTAACTAATCAAACTTCATACACAAACCCTTTCAACACATAAAAATAAACGTTCCCTTTAAAAAATCAACTCTTAAAATCAAAACAAATAATCACTCATGTAGCAGATACTCGTTTCCTCCAATACTGAATGCCAAAGGCATATTGCACTCATATTTTTCCTAAGGCAACTAATGGCAGGCAGCATTGAAAAATGTCTGGGCAGGCATTTTCATTTAATTTTTTTTTTAAGAATAAGCACCTTGCATCTTTAATTGGCTATGATATACTACTTTGCCTAATTCACGTGCAGATTGTGAAGCACCGTTGTTTTCCTGTTTTAGTTTTTTTTTTTCCTGTTGATTGTCCCTTGAAAACGAAGCGTTGTCCTCTATGGCGGGGGCTGTCCATGGCTCGGTGCCTTCTTGCTGGGCTGGTGTTCCACGGTGATGAGACCTGAAGATTGAAAAACATTGATATGTATTTTGTTTTTAGTCATTATTTTAAATGTTGCCTACTCATATCAGAATTCCAGTTCTTTTTCATGTGTACAACCCTACAGACCACGAAACTGCATCAGGGCTGTCACCTTCTTTAGTTTCAGAGGCTATGGTAACTTTCACTTAAAGTTCAAAACCAACAACTAATACCTTCAAAATATCTATCACTAACAAACTTAAGAGTTATCAACACTGATGAAGCTCAAAGCTCTGGCCAAGGAACCAAAAACAAAGTGTTCATCACCAAACAGTTGATACTTTAAATCAGATGAAAAAAATGTAGACGTTTTATGATAGGGTGACAAACTGTAATGATAACATTAACAAAGCAGTACATTAAATTGAAAACTAATGTGTAAGGGAAACAATCTTGAGATGAAGTCATCTTCCTTGTATGTGGAAATGTAAAGGTAGGAAACTATAATTAGGATGAGCATCATGCAAGGTTTCTTCCCTTGGTCTCATTGCTGTCTGTGTGCATTTTTCGTTATACTTAAAAAAAACAAAAACAGTTTGACAGTGTTTGGGTGTTTTTTCTTCAATTTTCGTGTACTTGTATATTTTTATGGAAAGTTTACATGTATGTATATTACTTGTCTTTTTTAGGAATCATATG
Source organism: Stramonita haemastoma (assembly GCA_030674155.1). Lineage (NCBI taxonomy): Eukaryota > Metazoa > Mollusca > Gastropoda > Neogastropoda > Muricidae > Stramonita > Stramonita haemastoma. Next base: position 34,650,310 of record CM060330.1, read on the forward strand.
TTAACTTATCCTCGATATAAAGAATAAAATAAAATTAAAAAATTATGGGGCAGAGCTTGAATGAACCATGGCTTGATGCCTTTAGGCTGCTGAACTGTTTTGACTTTGTGTACTGAATAAATTATGTCAAAACTAAAGATAACAATTCAATATCCAGACAGCACGACACTTTTAATAGAATCTCACCTTGACTTTGTCCAGGGGTGAAATACATGTCTCTGTTCCTCTTCATGCAGGCAAGCGGGATATGGCTTTGTCAGCATTGGGACTTGGCTGACAACAGGTGACATTGCATGATGATTATGGTCTTGACTGGAGCTCTTCTTCACACGGTACCTGGTAAAACAACACATAATGAAGATTAAAGTTTGAATAAAAAACTAGCAAAAAGAGTAACAGAAACAAAATGAACATGAACCAATGACTGGCAAAGACAAAAAAAACAGTTAAAAAATAGGGCAGATAATTGTGTCTACGGGTTTTGAAGGCCTTTTATCAGTTATTTCCCTTAATTCAGTGACTGATGTATGTCTTGGGAAAATATTCCCGAAATAGTTTAACAGGTATCACAATATAAAACTTTGTCATTTTGATACATTGTTACAGTAGACATGAACTGTTAATTGTATAACATTTCATTAATATTTTTCATTTTCTTTCAAGATCTCTTTGCTCCTATGAACAGTTATTTCCCTTGATTCAATGATTGGTGTATTTTAGACTGTTTGACACAGTTAATAGTAGGTGAAATTCTAACCTCAATTTTGTCCAGTGATGAAGTGCACGCTGTCGTGGTTCCACGTCCTGCAGATGGCATGACATCATGGCTTTCGCAGCATTTCCAGGTGGAGTTGGCTGGCAGGAGGTGGCAGCGCCTGATGGTCTTGACTGCAGCTGTTCTTTATATGGTACCTGGTAAAATACTAAATACTGGAGATTAAAACTGGAAAGAATTCACGAAAAGGGTAAGACAAATGGTAAATGAAAATGACTGGCAAAGACATAAAACAACCGTGAGGAACACAGTGACAAATTTTCATGTGCCTGAGGATTTTTAAGACCTCTTAGCTCCTACCAGTTATTTCCCTTGATTTAATGATGTATACTTTAGAGAAAAAAAATATCCCACAAATATATCAACAGGTATTACAGAATAAAACTTTATTTCAATACACTGTTAACATAGACATCTTTTGATCGATGATAGCACAATTTAATAATTATGCCTGTGGTATCCTTGCATAGTCGGTAAAAAAAAAAAAAAAAGTTTTTTTGCTTAACTGTACAGGGTGGATGTCTTTCTCCGATTTGAGAGGTAATTTCTTAATTTTCAAACTGGCTGGCCTTGTAGATAGCTTAACAGCAGATCAGTGAAATTCTAACCTTGACTTTGTCGACTTTGTACATGCTGTCTTGTTGTCTTGGTCCCACTTCATGCAGGTTGGCATGACGTCATGGCTTTGGCTGCGTTTCCCAGTGGATTTAGTCTAGCAGGAGACGACAGTGCCTGATGATGATGGTCTTGACTCCTACTCTTCTTCACATGGTACCTAGTAAAACACATCATATGCCTAAGATTAAAACCTCGAAAAAAAAAGTAAAAGAAAAATGATAGATGAACAGATGACTAGCAAAGATAAAGACACCAACAATGAGGAACACAATAACAAACCCTGTGCCTAAGATATTTCAGACCTATTTCCCTTCAGTTCTTCCCCTTAATTTTGGAACATGAGAAAGCAGTGAATTCTGTTTAATCTTCTGCAAATAATATAAAAAGTAATGAAAATTAAATTTCCATTTTTAGCTGATAAATGGGCATCGTACTCATATTTAGGCTTGCATGTTTTACCAGTCAGTATTTTCAAATTCAGATTGAATCAATTCTGACGCAGTGTACAAAAAAACACCAAAATCAAGCTTCCAGAAACGAGTAAAAAATTAAATTATTGTAATCAATTTTTTTATATTTAGATTGTAAATACATTGCTAATTCTATATCATGAGACTCCTCATTCTACAGATTGCAACTTCCACATTTACAGCTGCCACAAACTTAGGCTCTTTAGATACAAGTTAAACCCTAATCAACATTCGATTCCAAACTATTTATTGCCCCATTGACAACAAAGGCCATTTCATGGCTGTGTTTTTTCCACTTCAAATTCAGTGCAAAAGATTCGAGTACTCTCAAATATGGTTCATGATACCGCCACATCAACCGTAATAATAATAATAAATAATATTTAGAATACCTAATCTCAAGACAAAAGCCTAGGCGTTCGCAACAGCTGCGATGTACACCCCCCCCCCCCCACCCCAAAAAAGTGTCTCACCCTCTTTGTCTCACACACACACACACACACACACACAACACACACACACACACACACACACACACACACACACACACACACAGGACCATATCAGGGCAGTCATTTTAAGTCATTCCGAAAAAAATAAGTGTTACATTACCTTAAAAATTGCATTCTTATATTACCCTCCCCCCCCCCCTTTGATATGTCAAGAGAAAGCCTGTGAATCTAGTTCTTAGGTACAAACCTACTGCGAACAATAAAAAATTTGCTAACCTGCATGACTGACTAATGTAACTCCTGTGTACTTACACATACAGGGTCTTGATAGTTCTGATGACGGCAACAAGGCTGAGGTAGCTATGTATGCAGGATCTTGATAGTTCTGATGACGGCAACAAGGCTGAGGTAGCTATGTATGCAGGATCTTGATAGTTCTGATGACGGCAACAAGGCTGAGGTAGCTATGTATGCAGGATCTTGATAGTTCTGATGACGACAACAAGGCTGAGGTAGCTATGTATGCAGGATCTTGATAGTTCTGATGACGGCAACAAGGCTGAGGTAGCTATGTATGCAGGATCTTGATAGTTCTGATGACGACAACAAGGCTGAGGTAGCTATGTATGCAGGATCTTGATAGTTCTGATGACGGCAACTAGACTGAGGTAGTTATGTATGCAGGATCTGGATAATAGTTCTGATGAAGGCTGAGGTAGTTATGTATGCAGTACCTGGATACTTCTGATGACGACAACAAGGCTGAGGTCGTTAAGCATGCAGGATCTTGACAGAGTTTTCCTGATGATGGCAATAATGCTGAAGAAGTTACACATTCATGGTCGCTAAGTTCCCCAGATGATACCATCAATGCTGATGATACCATTCCACCAAACGTCAGTATGATCCACATGATGACTTTATCGCCCCATTAAAACTCCCACGGAATAAAGGATGGGAAGGAGGAATTAGGAAACTTTAAAAATGTGAGGGTGGGATGGATCCTTCATGAAAATGCCAAGAGAGGACACTTGAGCCCCCTTGACCTGTGGTATGCAAGCCCACCAGCGTGTGGACACGGCCTCGTGCCCACAAACCAGCCCCCCAGGTTAAATACCAACAGAACATCCCAATGCCAGAATAAATGGAAGAGGAGATTCAGTCTCTGTGACAGCAGAGGAGGATGTTGTCGAGGGTAGATTGGACTCTGCATCTCAGTAGAGCAACGAGTTGAAGAGAACCGGTCTGATGTAAAACCAGGCCGAATTCAGGTATGTTGGGCCCGATTTATCAGGCGCTTAATGGCAGCGAAGCGCATTTTCGCTCGGTGCCGGACCCGACTTGTCAGGTGCTTAGCATTAGTAGTGCAACGCAGTTTTGCTCAGCAGTTGTTTTCTCCGACTCTTCAGGCGCTTAAGTTCAGCGCAACGCATTTTCGCTCAGTGCAGCGTCTGAATTGTCAGACATTTAATTGCAGCGCAACGCATTTTTGTTCAGTGCCCGGCCTGAACTGCCAGGTGATGGCAGCGCAACGCATTTTTGTTCAGTGCCCGGCCTGAACTGCCAGGTGATGGCAGCGCAACGCATTTTTGTTCAGTGCCCGGCCTGAACTGCCAGGTGATGGCAGCGCAACGCATTTTCGCTCAGTGCTGGGCCTGAACTGCCAGGTGTTTGATGGCAGCGCAACGCATTTTTGTTCAGTGCCCGGCCTGAACTGCCAGGTGCTTGATGGCAGCGCAACGCATTTTTGTTCAGTGCCCGGCCTGAACTGCCAGGTGATGGCAGCGCAACGCATTTTTGTTCAGTGCCCGGCCTGAACTGCCAGGTGCTTGATGGCAGCGCAACGCATTTTTGTTCAGTGCTGGGCATGAATTGCCAGGCGCTTGATGGCAGCGCAACGCATTTTTGCTCAGAGCAGGGTCCAGCTTATCAGACATTTAATGGCAGTACAATGCATTTTCGCTCAGTTGGAGGGGGGGGGGGGGGGCAGTCAGAATGACTGACACTGGGTCATCATTCCAAATCTGAAGGCCACGGCACGTGCTGGCCTGTGTTCAAGATCTCCAGAACCAAAGCCCTTGAAGACTTTTCGAAATGTTTCCTTTCCTCCATTCCCTATACTCTACCCAGGGGCCCTAAAAGAGAATAACGCCACATGTGGATACATACTTTGGTTCAGAGGTCTGGTACCCTAGCAGTGGCATCCACCTGAAGTTCTTGTTGACCAAGTCCGTTATGACTGCTACATGGATTTCTCTGAGATAAGTTTATAATTTTTTTTTTTTGGTAGGCATTTGATGAAGATGATGGCTGATTTCTTGCATCTGAAGAAAGATTATCTCGGGTTCTACAAGTCTTCTGGTGCTGAAGAGACCGATGTGTAGGGAGCATGTACTGTTGCATCGTGGGCAGATGAAGGAAGGAGATGGAACTATTGTTGGTCCTTTGGTCCCGTTTCCACTTCTTATGCTTCTAGTTCAGCCTCTAACACCGGGGGCATCTATCTGACAACAAGAACACATACGATAGCGTTTACAATAAACGTATGAGTCAAATTAAGAGAGAGAGAGAGAGGGGGGGAGGGGGGGGGGCAAAAGTATGAGCAAGGTCATATTTGTGTGTGTGTATGTGTGTTGTGTGGTGTTGTGTGTGTGTGTGTGTGTGTGTGTGTGTGTGTGGTGTGTGTGTGTTTGTGTCTGCGCGCGCGCAGAGTGAGTGAGTGGTAGTGAGTAGTGAGTGAGTGAGTGAGTGGTGTGTGTGTGTGTGTGTGTGTGTGTGTGTGTGTGTGTGTGTGTGTGTGTGTGTGTGTGTGTGTGTGCGCGCGCGCGCGCGCGCGCATGTATGTGCGTCTGAGTGTATGTACATGTTTACGCTCATGTGACACAGAGAGAGGAGAGAGGAGAGGGAGAGAGAGAGAGAGAGAGAGAGAGAGAGAGAGAGAGAGAGAGAGAGAGAGAATGGGGTGTGTGTGTGGGGGGGGGGTCGATGTGTTTCTGTGTAAGCGGGTATATACGCCCGCGCGGTGTGCGTGCGTGCGTGCGAGGTGTGTGTGTGTGTGTGTGTGTGTGTGTGTGTGGTGTGTGTGTTGTGTGTGTGTGTGTGTGTGTGTGTGTGTGTGTGTGTGTGTGCACGTGTTTGTGTGTGATGAGGGGGACGGAGAGAGAGAGGGAGGGGGGGAGGGGGAAGGGAGGAATGGGGAGGGGGAGGAGAGAGAGAGAGAGAGAGAGAGAGAGAGAGAGGAGAGAGAGGAGAGAGAGAGAGGAGAGAGAGAGAGAAGAGAGAGAGAGAGATTCTAAAAATTGTTTTCAGATTCAAGATTTTAGCCTGTGACTCTCCATACTGGGACACAGGGGATTTCATGAAGCAACATCAACAATAACGATCATACTGTGACAAAACATTTTAAACAGATGAGTCAATAATATTGCAGTTAATCTTTTAAATAATTTCATTCGACTTTGGAATTTTTTTGATGTTCTATTTTTTTTTCACAAGAAAACATTACTACATAACGCAAACACCTGATCTGGGATACATATATTTAATAATTATGTCGTAGCAATGTCGTCCAGTTTGACGCCGAAAACTCTGGATTTTCAGTGATCACTCTACATTGTTTACAGAGACAGCTTTCACGTTTCCAACACTATTTGATTCATTATGTATAATTACATATGAATCTTTATAATGAAATCTGGTCATATAGCAACGTTCGAACAACCCTTTTAATAAAAAATTTGGGGAGGGGGGGGGGGTCACTTTTTTGGCGAGTGTGATAATCATTTATTGTTTTGATAGTCTTCTGAACACGACATTTCAAAATTGCCCTTTAATGCCTTGAGATTACTACATATTTGGACTTGCTATGGCACCTGTTCTAACAACCTCAGCTTCACTGATCAGATCATGTCCATTCCTACACATTCTGCTGATGTTGACAGCGTTGTAATAATTTTTTTTTTTTTTGAAAGACGACCGCAGATCCAAATTCTAGTATTTCAGTTTGTTCACCCGCCTTCATGCTCAGACATGTAAAATTTTACATGGCAATTTTATTTTGATGGAATAAATGTTGCACTTAATATTCCGAGAGGCCTGTGTGCCCCACTCAATTTTATGAGTATTCAACAATAGGTAGCCTTACCTCGTGATTTTCTTACCCAAAACAATAAACCATGTCTGTAGTCCAGTCATTGCTATACTATTGATAAACTACATTCACCACCGTAAATAAGATCTTGAGCTCACTTAACAATATATATATATATAAAAAGTCTTTACCTCTTGACTGCGGGAGTCACTAGGGCAGGGCAGTGATTTTGCAGGCAGTGTGCTATGAGTAACAGTCTTGTGGTCACCAGGGCAGTGCAGTGATTTTGCAGGCAGTGTGCTGTGGGCCGGGAAAGTTGAACCTTGTGCTCATCTGGGCGTGCAGTGGATGTTTCATGCAGGTGTTGTGGGTAACACTAACAGATGGTTATCATGCAGTAGTGTTTTGTAGCAGTATGTTGGGTCGGTGTTTGTAGCAGTGTGTAACATCTGTGGTCATTGGACAGTGCGGTGATTTTGCAGGCAGTGTGTTGTGGATGCTGTGATTTTGCAGCATGGTGCGTTGTGGGTGCGGTGATTTTGCAGGCAGTGCGTTGTGGGTGCGGTGATTTTGCAGCAGTGCGTTGTGGGTGCGTGATTTTGAGGCAGCGTGTTGGTGCGGTGATTTTGCAGCAGCGTGTTGTGGGCAAGCTGAACCTTCTGGTCACCAGGGCAGTGCAGTGATTTGCAGGCAGTGTGTTACCGGCAAGTTGAATGAGGCTGCACCCATCCCTCCCCAGTTAGACGATGACTTCTTGTTTTCTGTAAGATAATGAAAAATTTTTTTTATTAAACGAGGGTTTTTTTTCTAATTTTTGTCATCTGTTCTTACCAGCACAAATGACCTACTCTTAAAAGGCAGTACTCTTAAAAGGCATGCACAAGATACACGGCGTGCACTAGCAAAAGTAGCTTTTGTTTATAATATCATCCAAAAGTCTTTTGGGAGAGAAGAGTTGGTACTGATCAGTGATGTTAAGTTCAGGGGGAAAATCCCCTTTAACAGGTGTCAAAATAAAGCCATCAAATTGTGAACGACAATGATTTAGTCACTGATGAACCCTCCCCCCCCCCCACGCCTACCTTACAGAGTTCAATCAAAATTTTTTTGTTTTAAACGAGGGTTTTTTTTTCTTATTTTTGTCATCTGTTCTTACCAGACAAATGATCTACTCTTAAATGGCAAAGTACTCTTAAAAGGCATGCACAAGATACACGGCGTGCACTAGCAAAAGTAGCTTTTGTTTATAATATCATCCAAAAGTCTTTTGGGAGAGAAGAGTTGGTACTGATCAGTGATGTTAAGTTCAGGGGGGAAATCCCCTTTAACAGGTGTCAAAATAAAGCCATCAAATTGTGAACGCAATGATTTAGTCACTGATGAACCCTTCCCCCCCCCCCCCACCCCCTCCTTACAGAGTTCAAGAAGGGGCCTAACCCTCCATTCATACCAGACCACAAATAAGTCTTGAGTAAAATTTCTTTTAATTATACCAATTATGTCTTGCTTTGAGCTTTTCTATGTGCACTTCAAATAAGAATACATTATCGAAAACGCATCATGTACTACAAAATTCTGCAAATAGTTTTCCATATGAAATAGTTTGTTTTTTTTCTAGTAAGCATAACTTCGTATTCAGATACCGATATACAGTTTACATACAGTTGGGTTTCAATCAGCAAAAACTTTTTAGGAACTACTAACGTGGCTTGCGAAATTGTTTTTCACAAAGGGTGAAGAGAACAGGTCCACAGATACTGCTCTGAGGGACATCACCGAGTACAGTCAGTAAAATAATCTAAACCAAACACGAAATATTTGCCCAGATGGAAATTTTTGTTGTCCAATTTACTACATCATCAAACAGGTACTACCATTTTGATTAGCTTGGTTAGCTGGCAAGTGCGCAATGGAACGTAAAGTTTACGTTTCGAGGCATTCAAAAGGCAATGGAAAATCTTACCTGATAGTTTATATTCGAAAACCACAGTCTCAAGGACAGCATGACATTAGCCATCGGAGAGTGAACAGCAAAAACGCCCAGCTACCTCACAGTTTTATTAGTGTCTGCTGCGAACAAGACTGAGCTGATTTTGTGCGGAGCTGATCTCACAAGGCGGGGTTACTCTGCATGCCTTTGTCAAAGTCCGTAGAACTATTTTGACCAATCAGCGGCAAGTGCTCAGTTCGCGGC
>CM060330.1:34663908-34666408 GCA_030674155.1 Stramonita haemastoma
ACAATAACTGTGATCGATCATAAGTTTTTCAAGGCAAGATTCAGGGCAGAAGGAAAAAAAGGCAGACCACCAACATCCTACATTTCCTGCATCACTGAGGTCTGTGGTCTGAGAGGGCTGTGGAAGATTGTAGAACTCAGCACAGACAACAGAGAGAGAGATGTAGACTCAGCAGAGACAGAGAAGAAAATGGAGAACTCTGTGGCATTATGTGAAGCTTGTACCTTCAACAGCAGTAGTGGAGACAGGTTAAACTGGACCCTGACCAAGTGAGAAGGATGGGTTCTCCAGGTTCGATTTTCCCACTAAACTCTACACAGTGCCTGAAAATCTCTCAATACCTGCCTAATTATGACTTCTCAAGAATTTTTTTTTTTTTAATTTTAAATCCCAGTTCAGTCAATGAGGAAGGAGCGATAAACGCCCTAAAGACTTCCAACCGCTCTTGACCCTTTCAGGCTTAGTTCCAATGAGAAGACACAAAGTATGGATCCATGCAGCCTCTCATAATTCAAATGCAAACTGGCAAATGAGTGAAACCTTGCATTTTTCTTTCGTGTGCACACTGCATCACTGTCATACATGAAGGAGTCAGTTGACCAGGTGTTTGAAAATTAGCCACAGAAAATATTTCTTCTAGATCCTAACTTGCTGGTTTAGTAATGCAATCTAAGGGCAGGAATGGCTGCAAAGAAATCGAAGAGGAAAACACAGATCAGTCTCTAAGCCTGACTGGCTCTGAACACAGGACATCTAAGACCTTCATGTATATAAATAATAGAAATGAACATACAATCCTTCATCCCATTGTGACACACCAGTTCTGTACCAAAAAAAACTGTGGAATTATCACTTCATGATAGCCCCAAAAATGTCTTCTTGCTATCATATTTCATTTTGCATGCAATCAAAGGAAACATTGATTCAACAACAACAACAAAAAAGACAGAAAAAAATATTGCTTCCATCTCTGGACCATTATATAGACATGTCCACACAAAAAAGAACCATCACATCACCCCCACCACCATCATCACAAAACCTGTGCCGAATACAAAGCCACACACAAGAGAGCAGTTGTACAAAATAGCCAGTATATAAAATTGTTTATATACACAACCAGCCAAGAGGGTTCCGCCAGTCTCCTGCAATACCAACAACAGTTTGTTTACGTCTTACAATTTACATCTCATATCAACCAGTACAAACAAGATGTTAGCCTCACGCTTTTTAGTTTTCAGCGATATCATCCCACAACATCTATTCTGAAAAAAAAAAAAAAAACAGTACAGAAAATTGCAACACAATTCCAATTATAGATTGAAGGAATGACAGTTGTAAAGGTAAAAAAAAAAAAAAAAAGTATGTCCAGTGCCAATTTGACCAATAATAGCAAGATGCAAATCACTTGACCCACATTAGCAAAACGAGACATTGCTCACGTTATCTACCAATACACTGCTCCACAGTCTTTGCTGCACACAGACAAACTCAATACACTGCTCCACAGTCTTTGCTGCACACAGACAAATGGAATATACTGCAGAAAAAAAAAAGAGGAGGCAGAACTAGCAGTCAGTGCCACGGTCACAAACAATTCCATCAAGCGTAGTAGAAAAAGTGTCACTGCACACATATTTATGTCACTCAGGCTCTTGTAAAAAAAAAATGTCAGTTTGAATACTCCTTGCATATCCCATCCTTTGAAGAGACATGAATTGAACACTTTGAGTTCCAGTTATATATATATAAAAAAAAAAGAACAAGACTGTCGTCACCAGTTCACAGACACATGAAGGACAGGCACAACAGGGTTCAGTTTTCTTGGGAGTTTCCAACAGAAGACTGTGGATTCTGTGAAGAACAAACAGTCCTCAGTACCACAAAAACTGAAGTCGGTCTCCATGCATTCCACACACACCAGGAGTTGATTTTTTGTCTTCTTAAGTCTTTTTTTTTTTTGCACCACTACAGTCATCAGAACACAACTGATAAAACTTTGATTCCAGTGGGAAAAAAAACAAACTACGATGTCGAGAGCCGTCAAGAAATATGGAGGTGGTGTTGTTTTTTTCTTCTCAGGAATGTGTATAGGCTACAGTTTGTGACTCTCCAACACATAAACATTCAGAAATGTTTTTTCCAAGATGGAGGAGGTTTTGAAGATGGAGGCCAAACTAAGTTTTGACACATCATTCACACACACAGACAAACCCCACACACACTGAAAACAGTTTTCTTGCACAAACGATAAAGGATCGCAATATGCTCATAGAAAAAAATATAAACCACCACGACATCATTATAACATCCTGAATACATGAGCGATCTTCTCAGGGGGCACGAACACAAATGTGAAAACTGACTGACAAGAATATCCCTGATCAAAATGACAAAAGTCTTGACAGAAAATCTTTCAGGAATACACATAATTCATTTGACACAAAGAAAACCCATGTACCAGCCAGATACAAAAGTCAAGAGGGCACATGCGTGTGGA
>CM060330.1:34671408-34678908 GCA_030674155.1 Stramonita haemastoma
GTATTTGACAGTAAAACAACGTCATCAGCAAAAAGTAATAGGAATATATCAGTAAGTTCAGGTAACATTTGAATACCATGTTTTCCATTTAATGAAATATAATCAGCTAGCTGGTTGATAAACAACGAAAACAGGTTAGGGCTTAATACACACCCTTGACGGACACCAACAGGACAAGCAAAAAAGTCGGACAATTGAAAATTCACCCTTACACAAGACAGAAGAGAGCTATACATGGATCTCAAAGAACACAAAAACTTTCCTTTTATCCCGTTGTTTCTAAGACATTCTAAAAGTTTACCATGGTGGACAGAGTCAAATGCTTTTCTAAAATCTATGAAAGCAACATATAACTTTTGGCCCTTTTTACTTAAACATTTTTGGACTGTAGCATAGAGAGTAAAAATCTGGTCAACAGTGGAATAATGTTTTCGAAAACCAGCTTGGGATTCAGAAATCAGCATGTTCTCTTCAAGCCATAAATACAACCTAGAATTCAAAATAGTAGTATAACATTTAGACAGTATACTAAGTAGAGAAACACCCCTATAATTATCCATGTTTTCTATATCACCCTTTTTATGTAAAGGTATTACAATTGCTTTAGCCCATTCTTGTGGATACTCACCTTTATCAAATAACTTATTAAACAACTTTGTCAAAAATAATACAACATCTTTTCCACTTGACTTAAGCATTTCTGCACATACCTCATCAAGTCCAGTTGCTTTGCCACTTTTTAGTCTCTTTATAGCATGATGTACTTCCTCCTCTGTTATAACACTGTTTAAAAAATGATTTGGTTCTTCATGTTCATCAAAATCTGGTGTGTCTTGGTGATCACTGTTATCATTTCCAAAAACATTTTTGAAATGACTATACCAGTCATTTAACGTAATAGTACTACTTATTTTACTTGTTTTATGCGTGCATCCCATATTTCTGACTTCCTTCCAGAATGATTTTGGATCCATCTTGTCTGCCGCAAGTGCAGCAGCTTTTTCTCTTTTAAAATTTCGTTTTTTCTGCTTTATCAAGTTTTTATACAGCTTCCGAGCTTGTACATAATTTTCCCGGTCATTGTCACTTCTTGATACACGGAAAGTTGATAGCTTTTCCCTAGAAATTCGTTTAGCTATTAAGCATTCATCGTCAAACCATTTTGAGCGACGTTTATGTTTGCATGGAAAAATTTTTGTTAACATACAGCTGCTAGCATTATTCAAACATTTCACAAATAAATTCAGAGCCTCATTTACATCATAATCTAATTTGTCATTAGCTGCTTTGAGTTTATCTTGGATGTCTTTACTTTTCATTTTTTCCACAAATTCTGCCTCTTTCTCTATCTTCCAGATGTTTTTCTTGATGACATTTTGTTTTACAGTCGTATTTTTCTGCTCTTCTTTGGCAAAGCCATTTTCACCAAGATCATACAAAAGCACAACTGGTAAGTGATCTGATTCAGTTAAGTTTTGCACTTCAAGAGAAATAGCATGCAAGTTCATATACAGTTCAGTAGAAATGATAAAATAATCCACAACACTGCAACCAGAGCTAGAAACGTATGTAAAACTGTTATCCAGACCTTGTTCACATAATCCATTTAAAATAAGGCAATCGAACATACTGCACAACTCAAGTAGTTGCTCTCCAAACGTGTTATAGTTATTATCCAGGGAGTTACGAGGAAAATCACTTTGTGCACACACCAATGAGCTTGAAAAATCAGAGTCCACAAAACAATAATTACTATCAGCAGTTCTAGCATTCAAATCACCAAAAAGTAAAACATAGAAATCGTCAAACATTTCTTGTAACTGCAAACAACACAGCTCTAACAATTCTATACCATAACCATCTTGTTTGCCCTTCCAGTAATTTGAATCACATGGAGGAATGTACACACATATGCACATAACATCCTTGTCGGTACCAAATACAGTTTTATCTATTTGAACAACAATAGTGTTATCTACAGAGGCTGGAACACATTTTACAAATGGGGAAAATATTTTCTTGATTAGTACAACTACACCACCAGAATACCTACCATGATGGGATAATTTCGAAGCTTTCGACGTAAATATGAGAAAATCACTGAACAATTTAGATTCAAAATCTGTGGCTATGAATGTTTCAGTTAAACAAATGATATCATGAGATTGAACATACTGAATGAAATCACTGTCATCTAGCTTAGGAAGCAAGCCGTTTACATTGTAATTGAGGAACTTTAAGCAACCCTTTGAACAAGAACAACCCTTTGAACAACCCTTTGAATCCTTTGAACAACCCTTTGAACCCTTTAAGCAACCCTTTGAACAAGAAATATTCATGAAACTATGACACACTGTATCATCCATATGTGAATTATGATTTCCCACTTTATAGGCCTGGCCGATGTCCTATTTGTTATGTACACTTTTTGACCGTGTCTTAGTCCCCCTCCTGACCCTTGTTTACCCATTTTGCTCCCATCTTTTGACCCCATTCGTTTCAGTGAGTCCAGTATACTGGACTGACTTTGAGACCTGCTTGTTGCTGGGGTACTGTCTGACTGTCCCCTCTTTACCCTTGGAGCTTTTTGCTTGCTCCGTGCCATCCTACCCATCTTCTTTTTAGAATCTGTGGATGGGGAACTCACCTTTGCTTTTGTGGATTCACATGGTGCAGTTACCTCATTCACACCATTTTGTGTGTTTTTGTCCCTTGTTTTGTCTGTTCTCTACCCTGAGGTCATTGTCAGTACAGGGAGTGTCTGTAGTATGGTCCTGTGGCACATCCACTGCTACCTGGTCATCAGACGGTGCCTCAGGAGGAATGTCAGTCTTTTCTGTCAGTTTGTCATTTCCTGACTCATTTTGTTTGTCACAGTCTTGTTCCTTGTCAGTATCACTTTGAAGCTGTTGGGGAGGCTGTTCATTTTCCTCAGAAAGATCGTCCTCTGTGTCAGTACTAGAGTCACCTATTTTATGTGTTGCCCTGTTTCTGTCGAACCCGTCAGCTCTGACTTCACTGTGGTCCTGTCTGTCCTGAAAACTGTCATCGTCTGTAAGCATATCATTTGTATTTGTCTCTAGTTTGTCATCTATGGTTATGTTTTCCTTCTGCACAAGTCTGACAATGTCAGTATTATTTGACCTGTGCTCTCCCTGATTTTGCTGGAGTTGGGTGTGTCTGCTGACTTCTCTGTCTCTCTGGTAATGATAGAACTCCTGGCCTCTGGTTCTGTTGGGAGGCCTTGTATAGAGTTGCTCCTTCTTCCTGAAAGACTGGGGGCCTCTCTGGACTACTCTTGTGTAGGACTCCTGGCCTGGGGCAACGAGAGGTCCACTTCCTGGGTCACCAACGAAGTCCCTGCTGAGGTGATGACGACTTCTATTCTGAGTAGGTGGTGACCTTCTGTTTTCCTCGGTGTTCCACTGCTGTAATCCCCTTTGTTGGTGTCCTCTTGAACTATTGCCAGCGAAGTAGTACTTCTGTCCAATGTCACTTCTGCCTTTCTTGCATCCATCATCAGAACTATTTCCTCCATGCCACTGACCACGGGATGATTCTGGCCTGTGTTGCTGGGAACGTGGAAGATATGGCCAGTCTTCATTACGCAGAGCCTGAACACTGCCAGTGTCCATGCTCCTGTGCTGGTCAGGCTCATACTCACTGTCTTGATACCAAGGGGTTGTTTTTTTCCTAGTGTCAGCAAAGTGTAGACGACCATTTCTGTAGAAAACTGTTTGTCCCTGACTTCTGTAGAACTCAATCATTTCCTTCTGTCTTGAGGTTGGGTCAGCTGTGACTCTGATCCCATCACGTCGCAGCTCATCTCTTAGCTGTTTGTTGGTGAGAACAGACAGCTTGTCTGCCCACCATGAGAACTGGGCCACCACTGGACGGGGGTCATCACGAAGCTGGCGGGAATCACCAATGCGGAAGGCATGCTTGATGTCATTCAGCTCCCATGTTCTGCCACTGGAGTATTCATTAAGAATATCCACAATCTGTTCTGCACAGGAGTAGTACAGGCCTCGCCGAGGTTCGGGAATTCCGAAAAACTTCAGGTTGCAGCGTTTGGTGTCCATTTCTGTGGACTCCTGTCTTTGCTCCAGTTTCACCAAACGATTAAGGATGAATTCTCTTTCCTCCTGGAGATCTTGAAGGTCTTCTCTGTCTCTTTGGACTTGTGTTTTGAGTTCACTTATTTCTTCTGCAAAATGTTGTATGGACTGTTGCAGGTTGCTGAACTTGTCGTTCATCATGCTGCAAAGGTTGGCTGCATTGACGTTCATCCCCTGCCATATTTGGGAAAATCTCCAATCCAAGAATTGTAAGATGTTAAGATTTTCATCAGGGCCAGGGTTACATTCAACATCTTTGCTCTTCAGTAGCAAAACAACGCACAGCCAGTAAGCCAGGAAGGAGACAGGCGAAAACAACTGAGTTGTTTTCGAGAGAGAGAGAGAGAGAGAGAGAGAGAGAGAGAGAGAGAGAGAGAGAGAGAAAGTGAGACAGACAGACAGACAGACAGACAGACACAGACAGACAGAGCCAGACAGAGTGAGAGTGAGAGTGAGAGAGAGAGAGAGAGAGAGAGAGAGAGAGAGAGAGAGAGAGAGAAAGAAAGAGAAAGAGACAGACAGAAAGAGAGAGAGAGAAAAGAGAGCAAGGGGAGGAATGTGCACCACCAACAATGCAGAATGGACAAGAAAGCTATCAGCAGAGAGACCCAAGCTGTGGCACAGCCACACGATCCCTGTTTCACCGACTGAACCAACAGAACAGTCTCGAACCCCCAACTCCACTCACCTGGTGCACAGAGTTGGCAGGGAACAGGCCACTGTCGTGGGCAGCAGACATCACAGGGTCGATCTGCGGCTGCTGGGAGGGAGACAACTCCCGCTGGTAGGACGGCATGTTCATCTCCCCTTGGTTCATTCCCGCGTTGCTGTACTGGGGTGGAGACTGGTGCAGCATGGAATGGGAGGCGGTCTGTTACACAACACACATATATATATATCATAGTATGTGAGAAACATCTTAGCTTTGTTCCTATGTTAAGAAGATAAAGGGAATATAGGATATAGGAAATGTTTTGTTCTTCATGTTTTCAGATTATATTTAAGTCCCAGCAGAATTACCCAGATTTAATCTTTAGAGATCACACTCTTCTCTGTGCTGATGCGAACAACAAATGTTTTGTTGGGGAAAAAAAAAGAACAGAAAATTTGTGCACACGCACGTAACACACGCACACACACACCACACACACACACACACACACACACACACACACACACACACACACACACAAAAGCGCCTGCGCCTGCGCGTGCACACACACACACACACACACACACACACACACACACACACACACACACACACACTTACCCCCCACCACACACACACACATAACACACTCAACCACCCCCCAACACCCCCTCCCAACATCACACACACACACCCCTACCTGCTGCTGCTGCTGTTGCTGCATGTGAATCTGCTGCTGCATGTGCTGCATCTGTTGCTGCGCGGCGTGTATGCTGGCCACGGTGGTGGGTGGGGGGTGGACGGGGGGAGGGCTGATGGTGATGTTCTGAACGCTGGGAGGGGAGGGGGACTTTTCCACTGCTGCTGCTGCTGCTGGAGCACTGGCCTCGTCTGCTGCCGACTGCACGCAACACAACCATCATAATACACATGGGTGTTGGGATAGCCTAGTGGTTAGAGCATCTGCCGTGACTCAAAGTGGTGTACAATACAATACAATACATTACAATACTGTTACACTGCAATACAATACAATACATTACAATACAATACAATGCAATACAATGCAATGCAATACAATACAATACAATACAATACAATACAATAGTTGCTGTCTGAACATTCAACAAAGAAGAAGTGCTGGATTTTTTTTGTATTTTTCCTCACTGTACTTGGTTCTTCACACTTTGGGGTACAGGAGAGCCTGGTGGTCAGAGTGAAGTGCTTGTGATCTGCTGACCCGGATTTGATTCCCTTGCCCCTGGAGTTAACATCAGTGCCGACTCCTCTCACTCTCCCCAAAAAGTCCTTTGGTTGAGACTATAAACCGAGGTACTATGTGCGAATGCACAAGGAACATCTTATCTTGTGCACATGTTAAATCCTGTTCCACTTTTCAAAAAAGTAGGCTATTGGGTGCCGGTGGAAACGGATGATAAAACTGACAAAACTGCATACACATGGGGACTGGATGTAAAAAAGTGCATGAGTGTTTATTCCATTATCTTTGAAATAAAAGAGAAAAAGAAAAGAACACTTTCCTGATATCCTTAATTTTATAAACATTCATTACTTTATCATCTAAAATCAGAGAAATTAATCAGCTACAAACGAAGAAATTCAAAAAATAAAAAGAAGAAGACAAAGTAAGTAACATCACTGAATTTTTTTTTTTAATGGAACATAAGACCTTGTAACACAAAACACAGAAAACTAACTCTAGAATAAAATAACATCCACACATAAACTAAATGATATCATATCAATAAAAACTGATCACATCCTCAGAATCCATCATCTCAGTTAAATTCAATTACCTCCCCACCCCCCTCACCCTCCAGACCTTCCCCCTACGTGTCAGTACGAAGTGTTTTTATTTGCTTAATAGCAAGTGGTGGTGGTGGTGGGGGGGGGGGGGGGGGAGGTTGTTTGGTTTTGCTTAGTTTTCATTTTCATTGGGGGGGTTTTCCCCCTCAATAGTAAAGAATAATTTTTGCTCCCTTTCTAAGACTCACAGAGGAGACCATATACTTGAGCTGGCTAAACCTTTCATGGGAGACAACTACCCATCTTTTTTGACAGTCTAGGCAACGGTTAATTCCCTTTATGCACTTCCAACCAGATTTTCAAGATGTGGCATTATCTGCCCTGTAGGTAACCGTCAGTCTCAAAAGACTGTGGAGTTGCACTCTAGGCTCTAGAGCGCAAAGCCTGGGTAAGTAAGTATGGAGGGCAAGCTGTTACCCATGCAGCGGACCACCCCTCTCCACATAATCTCCTCACCTGTGACACCTGACTTGCCCGGTAAGCAGCCAGTTGCTTCAGGTATTCCTTCTTGGCCATCTCTGTCCTCTTCTTGTACACCTGTAGCAAAAACATCAAATAACGTCAAGATTTTTTGTGAAAAATCGACACAATATGTTTGTTGTTGTAGTGCCTTCCACAGCTGCAGTCCCCCAAGAGATTACCCACTGCATTTAGGGTGAAGTGTGTAGTGCCTGGTTTTCTCTTCTCTGTGTTATCCTGCGGACTGTCTGTCTGCTGGCTTCAGATGACACGCTCTGACTTCAAACCAGCTCTCTTTCTTTTTTTTTCTTTTCTCTTTTTTTCTGTTGGCCCCTTTGTCTTCTATGAATTTCTGGTCCTGCCATTTTATTTCAATGTCTCTTTTCCAGCCACACCCAGATTTGTCATGTCACATCCTCACAGCCAGAAGTCCACAGGGAGCCC
>CM060330.1:34689689-34694689 GCA_030674155.1 Stramonita haemastoma
AGTAGTACATATAGCCAATTAAAAGATGCAAGGTGCTTCTTCTTTTTTTTTTAACGATGAAAATGCCAGCCCAGACATTTTTCAATGCTGCCTGCTATCAGTTGTCTTAAGGAAAATATGAGTGCAATATGCCTATGGCATTCAATATTGGAGGAAATGAGTATCTGCCACATGAGTGATTATTCGTTTTGATTTTTGAGTTGAATTTTAAAGTGAACGTTTATTTTTATGTGTTGAAAGGGTTTGTGTGTGAAGTTTGATTAGTTAAACTTAGAGGTTGAAGTGGATCTTGATGCTATTGTGTCAAGTACATCAATTAGATTTAATGGTACTATGCTCATTGTTTTTTTTATGTTATAACTGGGCTTTTATAGTTCACAAAAACCCTAGTGTTTTATGGAAATTCTGAGAGAGAGAGAGATAGAGAGAGAGAGAGAGAGAGAGAGAGAGAGAGAGAGAGAGAGAGAGAGAGAGAGAGAGAGAGAGAGAGAGAGAGAGTGTGTCGCTTAAGTCAAGATCTTTATTGGGGGAAAAAGATTATATTTACCAACTTTTTTTTTATCCTGCCCTCACAAAAAAAATCAAATTTGAAAACATATTTTAAAATCCAGACTTCACATTATAAGATAAAACAAAACCAAGACAGTACAACATAGCTCCATTTAGACAGACATTTAAAAAAAAGATAAAAACGACAGTTTACAAAGCAACCAGATGTAAGATAACCCCAGCATAAAAAAGTGGACTCGCAATTTGTCTGTCAGATGTTTTTTTTCTCAAAAGTTTATGTGTTTAGTGTGTGTGTGTGTGTGTGTGTGGTGTGTGTGTGTGTGTGTGTGTGTGTGTGTGTTAAGGGGGATAGTTACGGGGAGGAGACATCAGATTGGAAGGAGAGACGAGAAAGGGATAGGGTAGTTTAGGAGTGGCGCGGCTGCACATTTAGAGCAGTTGGGATAGAAAGAAAAGTAGCTGATAGATTTTTTACATGATTTGTTTTGGGGCTCTTTTTTTATATTTCCATTATAGATGCAACTTATTCAAAAATGCCTTGGGCCTGATATCGATGATAGCAAAATTGGAAAATTGTAAACACCTAAGTTCAATGCACAGCCTTACCTGTTGCTTGGACTGGTGACTGACTGAAAGCTCCAGACTATTGAGAGCTACTTACCATTTTGTCTATAGCTACATATCATTTGTCTACGTGCTGTTGTGTCCACATGCATTCTAACATTCAGACCGACCAGGTGACGGTCAGCCCTTACCCTTTTTAACTGTTTAACACTAACCTTAACACTTAACATCATCCTTAACCCTGGCCCCACATGTGGACACAAGGCAGGTGGATAATGTGTAAGCTGACACAATGGCTAAGCCTTTTTCTTTGCGGTTGGCAGTATAATAGTGCTGGAATTGCTTTTTTTTGTTGTTGGTATAATTAGTTTTGAGGGTAATAGAATAAGCACGTGTGTGGCTTTTTTTAAATGAATATAATTTTTTTTTACATCCAGTCTCCATGTACACGAAATTTTGTAAATTTTGTCGTTTGTTCCCACCAGCGAAATGGCTAACTGTTCCGAAGAACGGAACAGATTTTTAACTTATGCACAAGATGTTCTGCGAGCATTCAGACAGGGGCCTCGGTTTATAGCCCCATCCACAGGACATGAAGGATGCTAGGAAGGGGGTGGTGGGGGTGTTAGAATACTGTAGTATATAAAGATGGGGAAAGAGATGTAATGTCTGGGCGGGGGGTAATGCGGGGCAGGTAAGAAGGCAAATTGATAAGGTTCAAGGGAATTTCGGGAGGAGGGGGGGTGGGATTTCAGAAAAGTTTCTCTCACAAAAAAGGTGCTGGTTTTAGAATCTGATTAATCATTTAAAGGGGTAGGGGTTCATTAGAAATTTTTTTTTTTTTTTTAAAACACACTAGAAGACGCTTGGTTTTAGAATGCTTTTTTGAATAATTGGGGGGGGGGGGGGGGGTGCTGGAAGCGGGGTACTGGGAGATGGTGAGAAAGTATTACAGAAAAGGGGTGTTATCAAAAGGAAGGGAAATTGTGTGTGTGTGTGTGTGTGTGTGTGTGTGTGTGTGTGTGTGTGTGTGTGTGTGTGTGTGAGAGAGAGAGAGAGTTTGTGTGTGTGTGAGATTTTATATATTTTTTTTTTTTTTGGGGGGGGGGGGGGGAGTTAAGTGTGTGTGTGTGTGTGTAGAGGTTTGAAGAAATCCTTTATATTGCTGGATTTACAGCTGTAGCCAAAACTGACTTAGAAAAATTCACAAGAATTTGGGAAAATAGAGGTAGAAGAAGTAATGGAATGTCGCATTTAAAACAGTTGCTGTATGTTTGTTTAAATGAAAATTGTGCATACATCTTAAACTACCGTGCATTAGAAAAGGCATTTCCCCTTTTAGAAAGAAATGGCATAAGAAAACATTACTTTTCATTCTGTAATGTGTATGAGAGCAGGCATTGTGTATTGGTGTGACCTGTATAAGTATCCTCCTCGCCTTTTGCTTTGCCATAAGTCAGGGACATACCCATTACCCAGGTCGTTAGGTCACAGCACTCCCAGCCCATTGATAAACTATTTATTTGAATCTCTCCCAGCAGTCTTTGATTTCCATTGTCAGCACAAATGTACTTGGATCACAGCCTTTTGTGTGTGTATGTGTGCGTGTGCGTGTGCGTGTGTGTGCGTGCGTGTGTGTGTGTGTGTGTGTGTGTGTGTGTGTGTGTGTGTGTGTGTGTGTGTGTGTGTAAAATCTGAAAGGAAAAAGTGAAAGGATATTGCGAGGCCCTGAATGTAAGTCAGAAAGCTGAAACAACCACCAAAAAATAAATAAAAGAAGAAGCGAGTAGAGAACAAAAGTTGAGGCCCATACCTAAATATTATGGAAAGAATTATCACATTGCTGCATAATTTGTCTTCCATATGTCACACCGTCTGTCTGTGCTTCTTGTCTGCTAGTATGAACTTCACTTGAAATGTGTCTCTGAAAATTCCAGTATAGAAAAATGGTGTGAAATATTGTATTCTAGCTTCTTTTTGCAAGTATGAACTTCACTTGAAATGTGTTTTCTATGCGTTTATTAGAAAATTCCAGTGTAGAAAATGGTATGAAGTAAGGTATTCTAGCATATGGCTTTGGTAACAGTGTTGTACAGGCTGGGTTTTTTTTATATTCAGCTTTCCTTCTTGCTTTTACTTTTGTGCTCTCATGACACTTGGGTTGTGTAAAACGAGAAAATGGTGTAGTATGTGTATGTATGTGTGTTGATTTTTTTTAGTGGTTTTGTGTGTGTGTGTGGTGTGTGTGTGTGTGTGTGTGTGTTGTGTGTGTGTGTGTGTGTGTGTGTGTGTGTTTCTTCAGCAGTTGGCTCTGTGTGTGTGTGTGTGTGTGTGTGTGTGTGTGTGTGTGTGTGTGTGTGTGTGTGCTCTTGGGTTTTTTGTTTTTGCATTTGATATTTCAACATTTATTTTGGATTTTATGTGTGTAGCATGTTGCCTGTATAATTTTTAATCACAACTTGAAGGATATGGCTTTGATCATTTCTTGAGCCTATCCTTTCTATGTGAATTCTTGGAAATGTTTTGGCACGAAATCTGGTTGTTGTTTAAAAAGTTAATGCCCTCCACTTTGTTTACTGCCCCCCCCCCCCCCCCCCCCAAGTCCTGTTATTCCAGGGTCGATGTGCATTATGTAAAAATGTATTGCATTTTAATTTGCTTTCCGATTGATCTTACTCCTTCGAAAGGGTGAATTGGAAACCTATTTACCAGTAGCAAGTTTTTTTCCATTTTGGGCTACAAATAGTATCAGTGGTTTCCTTGCTGTGTCAGAAAACTTCATTCAAGAACCCCCCCATTTTTTGCCCAAGTCCAATTAAACTTGTTTTAGAATCCCAACTGGATAGGTATGAAGGTGTAGATTTTTAAAATCCAATCTAACTACCGTTATGTGTAATTTATGAAATCCAAGGTTGCCTATCTGAATAATTGGAGAAAATGTAACGTGTTCCTTTAGAAGATCGACAAAAATACGAGTCTCCTGTCACCAGTATTGCTTCCATTTTCCCTTTGTTTTATAACAGCCCTATAAAAAATGATATATGAAGTTTCAAAATCAGATGGTTAGCACACACCACTGGCACTTGACTACCCAACTGATTTTTTCTTGAGGAAAGTACAAGCTTTGCACACCTCCTGTTTTAAACTTACAAGCTGATGCTTTTCACATGCTATTTTAAGATGTCTGTGCTTTCTGGCTGTAAAGATAACACGGCTGGAATTAAGATTTGCAATACTTCTGTGTTTTGAAAGCATTATGGGCTGAACACGTCATTGAGGTATGAGAAATTTCACATGATGGTGTAAGAATTCCAAATCGAAGTAAAGTTGGTCGGTCATTGTGTCACTGCTGGTCAGAGCATTGGAAAAAGCCTACCTCCCCCTTCAGCCCAAAAACAAACAAACTGGAGTCAGGCTTGGGTAGCCGGCTCGCAGCAAAAAACAAAAATGAAACTTCAGAATTACTTAAAAAGCATATTGTCAAAACTTAATGAAAAGTGATGCAGACGAATACATAAGAAAAACTTGATCATTGTTTGTTCAGTGTTTCGGTCATGATTGACTTGTGTTAAGCATATTGTCACACTTGAATAAGAATGTGAGTGAATGCATAAATATATTTTGACCAGTCTTTGTTCAGAGTTCCATTTATGATTGACTTTGTGTTAAGTGTAAAGTATGTGCACAAGATCCCGGATGCATATACACCTTTTTATCTGTACTTCCTCTCTCTCTCTCTCTCTCTCTCTCTCTCTCACTCTCACTCTCACTCTCACTCACTCTCTCTCTCTCTCTCTCTCTCTCTCTCTCTCTCTCTCTCTCTCTCTCTCTCTCTCTCTCTCTCTCTCTTTGATATTTCTTTTATACAATTTTGCTCTGTTTGTTTTGTTTTCGGGATTTTTCTTTTCATTGTTAGGCTTGGCCAC
>CM060330.1:34697189-34705356 GCA_030674155.1 Stramonita haemastoma
TCCTAAAGTATGGATTCAAACCTATGCAAAGTGATGCAAAATCTTTCGAATGTGGTAGTCAAGGCAAAGTAAACAACTCCCTCCACAGTCTCAGGTTATATTTGTCTGGATTGCCTCTCTTGAATACTGTGACGGGGGCATTTTTTTAAACTAAGTTTAAAAAAAAAATTTTTAAATTTTTTTTTAAAGGTAACTTTTTTGTTAAGTTTCAGTCTGTCTAAATTAAACAAAAACATGCAAGTGAAAAAGCGTGAAACTGATCTAAACAAAAAGACGAATTTGAGCCTGGGCTTTTTCATTCTGCAAGACTTCCTATTCGCCCCTGTGTGTGTGTGTGTGTGTGTGTGTGTGTGTGTGTGTGTGTGTGTGTGTGTGTGTGTTTATTTTTGTTGTTCTTTTATACCGAGGATAATGGAATAAGCACTCATGTGCTTTTTTCATGCAGTACGTCCCCGTGTGTACGCAGTTTTGTAAATATTGTCATCTGTTTCCACCGACACAGAATGGCCTACTCTTACGAAAAGCGGAACAGGATTATGTTGTTGCTGTGTGTGTGTGTGTGTGTGTGTGTGTGTGTGTGTGTGTGTGTGTGTGTGTGTGTGTGTATGTATGAGTGTGTGGTTATGCTCTCTTGCTCTCTCCATCTCTGTCTGTCTGTCTGTCTGTCTGTGTCTCTGTCTCTCTCTCTCTCTGTGTCTCTCTCTGTCTCTCTCTCTCTCTGCGTCTCTCTGTCTCTGTCTCTCTCTCTCTCTCTCTCTCTCTCTCTCTCTCTCTCACACACACACACACACACACACACACACACACACACACACACACACACACACACACACACACACACGTCTTTCGGATAAGACTAAAAACTGAGGCCCCGTGTGCGAAGAACGGACGCAGAACATCTTGCGCACTTGTTAAATCCTGTTCCACTTTTCGTAAGAGTAGGCCATCGTGTGCCGGTGGGAACAGATGACATTTACAAAACTGCATACACACGGGGGCTGGATGTGAAAAAGCATATGATTGCTTATTCCATTATCCTCGATATAAAACAATAAATAAATAAATGCACTCACACACGCACGCACACACACATACACACACATAACACACACACACACACACACATAACACACACACACACACACACACACACACACACAACACACACACACACACACACACACACACACACACAACACACAAGCAATTACTTCGTACATCGACCACTTAATACATGAACACCTGTTGCCAAAACCCACTTACTAATTTTTGCTTACAGCAGCAACAACAACAACAGCAACATAAACTGAACCACTACAGAAGCTGCTGCTATTGCTATGGCACAGAACCAGGCATACCAGATGGCTAAACAATTACAATGAAGTGTCCACTTGTTCAAAGCAAAAAAACAAAACAAAAAAAAACTTTTGTGTCGCATCCTAGTGGACACTTATCACCGACAATTTTTAATTCACTTCCGAACGGAAGTGCGTACATCCGTACTATACATCTCATGGTTATTTGCCCATTGCAAACACGAGAGAGACAGACAGACAGACAAACACAGAGACAGACAGACAGAGACACTTTGCATCGGCTTGAACTTAAGCCCGCGCACAAAGAGAACGCTTGCTCGCGATAAAAGCAAGCGCGATAAAGCAAGCGCGTGTAATGAAAGCGCTTGCTTGTCGTTGAGGTGGACATATAGAAAGCCTGAAAATCGCGCTTGGGGCTGGTAGAATTTTGTCATTTGGCACCATGGCGGATTCAAGTGAAGATGAACTATTGTCGCTGGACAATGTTTTGCGAAAAATTATCCTAGGAAAACGCAAAATAATGGGCGTTCATGACATAAATAAAAGGAGGCAAATGAAAAGTGAATATCATCACTTGTTTCCTTTGCTTAAAAGGAGCCCTTTTCGTTTTCAGTCCTACTTGAGAATGAGCCAAGAGACATTGGCTATCTTAGAAAAAATGGAACCAAAGATAATAAAGAACTGGTGCAACTGGCACCAACAGCCAATTCTGCCAGAGGAGCATCTAGTTATTACACTCATTTTAGTCATCCTTAGTTGAAATGTATGTGTATATACAGTTATATAATTATGCAAGTATTAACACGCTTGCTCGGGATAAAGAATTAACTTTTGATTCTTTACGCTTTCCAAGCGTTGCTTGAAATTGCAGGCGTGATAAAGCGAGTGTGCTTTTTGTGCGGCACAAGCAAATTTTGAACAACACTACAAGCGCTTGCTTTATCGCGCTCGCTTTTATCGCGAGCAAGCGTTCTCTTTGTGCGCACCCTAACACTGACAATGGAATTTCCAGCGCTTGGAAAGCAAACAGCACAACTGAACAGTAGCTACAGCCGCAACAACATACACTAACAACAGCGGCAACAATAACAACAGCAGCAACAATAACAACTGCATCAACAATTTTAGCAGCAGCAGCAGCAATAATGGCAACAAACAACATCAGTAACAATCACAACAACCGCAATAACATACGTTAACAACAACAGCATCAACAGGAACAACGGCGACAACAGAGGCATAAACGACAACAACAACAATAACAAAAGAAGAGGAAGGAGAAAGAACAGGTGATGATGATGATGACATTGGTGATGGCGACGTGGTGATGATTAGGACGATGGTGATGATGACGATAATGATGATGATGATGATAGGGATATACCAATTTTTTCCCCCCTTTTTTTTTCGAGGATAATGGAATAAGCCTTTAAAAAAAAAATCACTTCCAGTCCCCGTGTGTATGCACTCTTGCCAAAAGCGGAACGGGTTTTAACGTGTGCGCAAGATATTCTGCGTGCATTCGCACGCGGGACCTCGGTTTATAGTCTCGTCTGAAGGACTTGTTGAAGTGTTGAGAGAGTGATGTTGATGAGGAATAGTTAGAGAATACCTTTTAAGCAACTAGAACGGCATCTCCCAAGTTAAAAAGAAAAAGATATTGGATTTCAAGATTGACAGGAGATGACACCTTCAAGATCCGCTCATCCCTCTATCTTTCACATCTCCAAACACACATGTTTGTCGTGGACTTGGAGTTAAGTCCACTTCACTCTCTCAACAGCTCAAGATTCTGTGATAAAATGATGATTGACAGTACTGGTAAAATCTAAATCCATTACTCAATGGATGGGGAAGGTGAAGACAGATAAAAAAAAATTGACCCCCTATTCCCTTAAAAAAAACTTTAAAAATTCCCACTAAAACCTACCCAACCTCTCTCTCTCTCTCTCTCTCCTCTCTCTCTCTCTCTCTCTCTCTCTCTCTCTCTCTCTCCCTCTCTCTCTCTCTCTCTCTCTCTCTCTCTCTCTCTCTCTCTCTCTCTCCAGTTGAGGAGATTTTTCTCCTGGAGTTAACATCAGTGCTGACTCCACTCCCCCCAAAAGTCCTTCGGATGGGACTTTAAACCGAGGCCCCGTGTGCGAACGCACGCAGAACATCTTGCGCACACGTTAAATCCTGTTCCGCTTTTCGTAAGAGTAGGCCATCGTGTGCCGGTGGGAACAGATGACACAAAACTACATACACACGGGGACTGGACGTAAAAAAGCACAAGAGTGCTTATTCCATTATCCTCGATATAAAAGAATCAATCAATCAATCTCTCACACACACTGGGGCTGGATGGGAAAAAAAAAAGCACAAGAGTGCTTATTCCATTATCATCGATATAAAAGAATAAATCAAATCTCTCTCTGTCTCTCTGTCTCTGTCTCTCTGTCTCTGTCTCTCTCTCTGTCTCTCTCTCTCTGTGTCTGTCTCTCTCTCTCTCTCTCTCTCTCTCTCTCTCTCTCCTCCTCTCTCTCTCTCTCCTCTCTCTCTCTCTCTCTAGTTTTTGGTTGTTGTTGGGTTGTTTTTTTTAGTTTGTTTTTTTACTTGAACTGTTGTTTTTATTTTTTGTTGTTTGCTTTTTCTTTGTGAATATGTGGGTATTGGGCATTTTTTGTTATGATGTGTCTGTATTGGTTTATCTTATTATCATATGATGTATCCCTAAGGGCGGGGACAGGATGTAAAAAACACATGGGTGCTTATTCATTGTCCTCGAAATAAAAGAATTTGATTTGATTTGATTTGATTTGATTTGATTTGATTTGATTTGATTTGATCTCTCTCTCTCTCTCTCTCCCTCTCTCTCTCTCTCTCTCTCTCTCTCTCTCTCCTCTCTCTCTCTCTCTCCTCTCTCTCTCCTCCTCTCTCTCTCCTCTCCTCCTCTCCTCTCTCTCTCTCTCTCTCTCCTCTCTCTCTCTCTCTCTCTCTCTCTCTCTCTCTCTCTTCTCTCTCTCTCCCCTGCCACACACATACACGTATGGGGTTTTGGCAAGAACGGGCTTAGAGTCGTATCCATTCAAGGCGATTCATATGCGAAAAAGGTCTCTCTCACGTACAATACACTTTATGCTGTGTCACAACTGACCGATTTTCTCTCTCCCGCCCCCTCCTCCATCCGTCCTTAAGTAAATGTTCTATTGTCTGGAGAAAAATACGTCTGATACATACATACGTACGTACATACCTGCCTACCTACCTCCAACCTACCTAGTACCTACTTATCTACATACCTACTTACATGCACACACTTGTATGCAAGAATCTATCTATCGATCTATTGATCTATCTATCTGTCTGTCTGTCTGTCTGTCTGTCTGTCTGTTTGTCTGTCTGTCTATCTATCGATGCATGTATGTATGTATGTATGTATGTATGTATGTATGTATGTATGTATGTATGTATGTATGTATGTATGTATGTATGTGCGAATGCAAGTATTATGTGTGTGCGTGCGTGTACGTGTGTGTGGATATGTGTGTGTCCACGTGCAGCATACGCCCCTGCGAATACACACATTGCGTGTTATATCATTGATATATGCATACTTTAAAGACTGTATATGTACATTTGGATATTTGTGTTTAGCTGTTTTCTTTCTTTTTTGGGGGATGGGGGGTGAATTTATAAAGCTTGCGTCTGGAACCCATGAAATGCTAACCTAAGTTTTGGGATATTTAACATGCATATTTCAGTATGGGAAACGGGATAGCTCAGTGGTCAGAGCACTCGCTTTTCCCAATATCGGTGGTCTAGAGGTAGCACACCTGCCTAGGAAGCGAAAAGTCCAGGTTTGAAGTGTGTGATGGTTTGATCCCAGTTTGGGTCTGGAACTCTCTCTATCCCCCCCCCCCCCTTCACGCCCATAGATCATGAGTGGTGGTCTAGGCAAATAGTCTTTCAGATGAGACGATAAACCGATGCCTCGTGTGCAACAACACTCATTTAGTGCACGTAAAAGAACTCATGGCAAGAGGAGAGTTGTCCCTGGATAAAAATTTTGTAGAAACAAGCCACTCTGATAGGGAAAAAAATACACATATATACACACATGAAGAAACAACCAACAACAACAGGGTGGTGTTGGTCATGTGGCAACGCGTTCTCGCGAGGGAGAGCTGCCCTAAGTTCATATAGAGAACTCTGCCGTGACTGAAAATGGTATACGATACAATACAATACAATACAATACAATACAATACAATACAATACAATACAATACAATACAATACAATACAGTAAATACAATACAATACAATGCACTGCACTGCACTGCAGTGCACTGCAGTGCACTACACTACACTACACTACACTACACTACACTACACTACACTACACTACACTACACTACACTACACTACACTGTACTACATCTACACTACAACTACAATGCACTGCACTACACTACACTACACTACACTACACTACACTACACTACACTACACTACACTACACTACACTACACTACACTACACTACACTACACTACACTACACTGCACTGCACTACACTGCACTGCACTGCACTGCACTACAACACAACACAACACAACACAACACAACACAACACAACGTAACGTTAATTTCAAAGTTTAACAGCATTGGAGTATAGGCTTTGGCACTTCGCTTGTATCAATAACTCATGCAGCTTTTGACAGGAGCCACACTAGTTATTGTCCATGATTGGCTTCAACATCACTGTGTCACAGTGTGAGTGAGTGAGTGAGTGAGTGAGTGAGTGAGTGAGTGTGTGTGTGTGTGTGTGTGTGTGTGTGTGTGTGTGGTGTGTGTGTGTGTGTGTGTGTGTGTGTGTGTGTGTGTGTGTGTGTGTGTATGAGGAGGGAGGGGGTGATAGACACGCGTTTGCTATGTGTTAGTGTGTGTGTAAAAGTTAATGGAAAGAAGACAACATTCCTGAACACCCCCTCCCCCCTCCCCCTCCAATCGCTTCGAAGCTCCAGGTGTCAAAGTGTTGTTGTAGCACTCTTCTTTTTTGATGTCGGACCCACTTTCTGCTGGAGTGAGTGACGGACGACTGGGGAGGAAGGGAGGGAGGGAGTGTCCGTGAACATTGGAACTGCTGACAAAAGACTGTTTCCCCCACCCCCCCCCCACGCCCCATGCTGTCATCGAAGAAATGATCCTTCCTTTTTTAGTAGGCTCTGCTGCTTCTGTGCCCTGTTGACCCTTTTCTTTTCTCTCTTTTCTTGTCTTCTCTCAGACAAAGAGATAGTTCCTTTGTGGTGAGAGTGAGGGAGTGAGTCTTTCACAACTTCGTAGGTTTGGGCTGAGTTGTGTGTGAGGGGGAATATGGGTGTGCAGAGAGAGAGAGAGAGAGAGAGAGAGAAGAGAGAGAGAGAGAGAGAGAGAGAGAGAGAGAGAGAGAGAGACAGACAGACAGACAGACAGACAGACAGACAGACAGACAGACAGACAGACAGACATGTTCAGAAGGAGTGAAAGAGTTCTAGACAGAGCAAGAGAGAGAGAGAGAGAGAGAGAGAGAGAGAGAGAGAGAGAGAGAGAGAGAGAGAGAGAGAGAGAGAGAGAGAGAGAGAGAGAGAAGAGAGAGAGGAGTTAAGGTCACGGTCGAGCTTGCTGTCTTGTAGGCATGTAGACCCGGGAATCTGTCATAGTAAGGGTTTTATGTGTTTGTTTTGGGGTGGGTGGGTGTTCCACCTTTTCCAGCCCTTTTCACAGAAGAATGTAGGGTCAATCTCGTTTTTCAATCAGTGACTTTATCGGAAAATCGAGAGGTTTTGAGACAGAGGGGTGGGTTTAACACAAACTCCTTAACAGAAGTGTACTGGTTTGAGCAGTGACGGACGGAAGAGTTTTTCAATCTGAAAGGTGTCAGCGCCTCGTCAATCTGGAAATGGAATTTTGTTTGGGCCAGTGTGAGAGATGTTGTCGATTAGTACTTACCCCTCCTTGTGGAGCGGGCCATGTTAAGTGGTTTTCTAACAGATTGATGGCAAAGTCATTTGCGCATTGATTGACTCCCAGGTAGGCCTACTAGGTCGTGGGTTCGAACCCCATAGATTTTTCAGACTCCAGCCAGCTCCTACCCAGGGTGATTTTACTCTGGGTTCATTGGGAAGACTGGGACCACACTGTCGAGCTTTATCCAACTTTATGGAAGTGAGTTTGAGTGTGTTGCTCAAATCACCTGACCAACACAGCAGGTGTCTGTTATCTTTCGGGCCCGGTTGACGCCGGGATATTTTATGATAGTAAGCGTAGAGTACAGCCCTGTCAAGCAATCTCACAGTGGAATGCACTTCCATAGCAGCAGCATTACATCATCCTCATCACAATTGATAATCATGCAAT
Source organism: Stramonita haemastoma (assembly GCA_030674155.1). Lineage (NCBI taxonomy): Eukaryota > Metazoa > Mollusca > Gastropoda > Neogastropoda > Muricidae > Stramonita > Stramonita haemastoma. The sequence goes on from CM060330.1 coordinate 34,704,885, forward strand.
AAAAGACAATCATCTCTGATTCGGTGTTTCCAGTTTCTTTGGTCACATTGTGAACTCACTTTTGGTTTTGGCGACATTTATGTTCCGGGAATGAGTTTGTGTCAAAGCCTTCAGGAATGGAGGTTCACAGGAGAAGGTCGTTGGAGGGACGTTGTGGGGGTTACCACCCCGCTGGGTGTCTCACCCATTGTAACTTTGCATCCAATCTTCTTCTTTTTCTTTCGTTAAACGCTTAAACACCAACAATTGCCGTTTTTCATATGAGCAAAAATGCGTTGCGCTGCCGTTTAAGCGCCTGACAAATCAGGCCCACAACGTATTCGACTTCGGCGTGGGTCTGACATATCAAGTGCTTAACGGCAGTGCAGCGTGTTTTCACTCATCTGACAGACAGCAATAGTTTCTGTCTGAGCGTTCGACGATGTAGAAGAAGAAGGAAACTTGCGAGGAAGAATTGCAAAAACAGAAGAAG
>CM060330.1:34705456-34710456 GCA_030674155.1 Stramonita haemastoma
GTGTGTGTGTGTGTGGTGTGTGTGTGGTGAGTCAGTGTGTGTGTGAGTGTGTAGTTGTGTGTGTGGTGTGTGTGTGTGTGTGTGTGTAGTTGTGTGTGTGTGTGTGTGTGTGTGTGTGTGTGTGTGTGTGTGTGTGTGTGTGTGTGTAGTTGTGTGTGTGTGTGTGTGTGTGTGTGTCTGTGTGTGTGTGTGTGTGTGTCCTATGGCTCCGCAGCATCCATTTTGAGAGAGTTGAATCCATGGCATCAGTGTTGGACATAGCAGGGCTGCATGTTTACTTGACTGGGAACGTGCTGCCTCCTCCTCGTGCTGCCACCCAAGCAGTGAAAATATCCCTGCACATCACAGTTCACATAACTGTTATAGTTCAAAATATCACAGTTCAGTCTCTGTTAGCTGTTACAAGGCAAGGCTATAATCCAGTATCCAGATCAAAAGCAACAACCATATTACAAAGTAGACTTTTTTTTCTACTAAAAATTGTGCTTTTGGGGGGGGGGGGGGGAATCATTTAAACACATTACAAATTAAAGATAATTATACTTTAAAATTTTTTTCTAAAAGACAAAAATTAATACAAGTTAACTTTTTTAGAGCTCTTGGCAAATCAATGTGTTTATTCATTTTGTTTTTTAGAACTTTCTTGACAATGGCAGTACAACTGATGAAATTACAAAACCTGAAATTGACATACATTCATCACAATCAGATAATGTAATCAATCACCAATTAAAACAAATTTGATATGTCTCTCTTCACTAATCCACCAACAATAATCAAAGTTCACTTGTAGCAAAACTTCCCCCAAAAGTCCTTCAGATAAGACTATAAACCAACATCCCATGTGCGAACCCACGCAGAACATCTTGCGCAATGTTAAAACAAGTTCTGCTTTTCGGAAGAGTAGACCATTGTGTGCCAGTGGGAACAGATGACAAATTCGCAAAACTGCATACACACATGGAGACTTGATGCACACAGCTGTCAGTTTTCCCCACTTTCAGCTCCTCTTAGATGCTAATTAATCCACCCCATCCTAGCCCAGATGGGGCCAACTGGTGCTGTTTATAGCAGGAGCTGACCACACTTGGACTTGGTAAAAGGAAAGGGTACGCTAACTATAGTGCTTTTGACTGAGTGATGTTGTTGGATTTCAGTGCTGTGGATGTAAAAAAAGCACATGAGTGCTTATTCCATTATCCTCAACAACAAAAAATTTTTTAAAAGGTAAAGGTGTCCCATAACCTAGGCGATCGTAGGGGAGCAAGGCATCAGAGACCTCAGCTTCTCTAAGGGCCAGCATATTCAGGGTGGCGCCTATCTCCTCTCCCTCACTGCTTTACCTTCCCTAACCCTAAAGAGGGCAGGTACCCATTGACAGCTGGGTGAACTGGGGGGAACTGTACTGTAGCTAAGGCACGCAAGTGGTCACCCATCCAACTAGTAACCATGCTCGACGCTGCTTAACTTGACTGGGGGAAAAGCGAGCGCTCTGACCACTTAGCTATCCTGTCCCCAATAACAGAATAAATAAAAAAAAGAATAGATAAAAGAATAAATAAAAGAATAAATAAATAAATAAACAACCAGGCCCTGACCTGCAGTGTGTGACGACACACTCGTTGCTGCAATACTCAGCATCCCAGCCTGGGTTCTCCACGGCCATGTTCTGACAGCCGTCACGCACACACAGCATGTGCAGACCACTGGGCGACTGCAATCACCACACATACACACACAGAACTTAGGCTAACCATTATTTTTATTTCAAAATATGTGTGTGTGTCGTATGGGTGGGTGGATGGGTGTGTGAGTAGGTGTGTGAGTGTGAGTGTGAGTGTGAGTTTGTGTTTGTGTTGTGTGTGTGTGTGTGTGTGTGTGGGGGGGGGGGGGGGGGGGGGGGGGGGGGTAGGTAGGTAGGTGGTAGGTGGGGTGGAGGGTGGTGGTGGTGGTGGTGGTGGTGTGTGTGTGAGTGTTTTGTATTATTTTGTGTGATGTGCTGTTTTGTGTTGTGTTGTTTTGTTTGTGTGTGTCTGTGTGTGTGTATGTGAATGTATATGTGTGTGTGTGTGTATGTGAATGTATGTGTGTGTGTGTGTGTGTGTGTGTGTGTGTGTGTGAGTGTGTGTGTGTGTGTGTGTGTGTGTCACTGTGTGTGTGTGTGTCACTGTGTGTGTGCATGGGAACATAAAGCATGAATACACGCAGGACATCCGACATGGCATGAGTGTGTGCATGTCATCCATGATGGTGAATCTCAAGAACAAAAAGAAAGGAAAAAGAAAACAAGAAAATGAAAGAAGAGAGAGAGAGAGAGAGAGAGAGAGAGAGAGAGAGAGAGAGAGAGAGAGAGAGAGAGAGAGAGAGAGAGAGAGAGAAGAGAGAGAGAGAGAGAGAGAGAGAGAGAGAGAGAGGGAGAGAGAGAGAGAGAGAGGAGAGAGGGAGAGAGAGAGAGAGAGAGGAGAGAGAGAGAGAGAGAAGAGAGAGAGAGAGAGAGAGAGAGAGGACAGACAGACAGACAGACAGACAGACAGACAGACAGAGACAGAAAGAGGGAGAGAGAGAAAGAGAGAGACAAACAGACAGACAGACAGACAGACAGACAAGCAGACAGAGACAGACAGACAGAGAAAGAGAGAGAGGGGAGGGGAAATGTGGACCACCAATATTGCAAAATGGACAAGGAAACTATCAGCAGAGAGACCCAAGCTGTGGCACAGCCACACGATCCCTGTTTCACTGACTGAACCAACAGAACAGCCTCGAAACCTCCACTCCCCTCACCTGGTGCACAGAGTTGGCAGGGAACAGGCCGCTGTCGTGGGCAGCAGACATCACAGGGTCGATCTGCGGCTGCTGGGAGGGAGACAACTCCGGCTGATAGGACGGCATGCTCATCTCCCCTTGATTCATTCCCGCGTTGCTGTACTGGGGTGGTGACTGGTGCAGCATGGAATGGGAGGCGGTCTGTTACACAACATAATTTAGATCATGGTAAGTGAGATACATCTTACCTTTGTTCCTTTATTAAGAAGATAAAGGGGGGAGGGGGGGGGGGACAGGGGAGGCATTTCAAATAAGAAATGGCCAAACTTTATTCTGTTCTGTCATGCCTAAACACAGGTGTGAAGGAGAGAGAGGGGGGGGGGGGGTTGTTGAAAATGACTTTTAGGGATTTACAGCAAATGTTGATACATACATTGGTGTGATAAATTTCCTAGGAGGAAAATTGAAATAATACTGGATTAAGATTTAAGGTGATGGGGGGTGGGGGGGGGGGGGGGGAGGGGGGAACTGGGAGAAAATATATTCCATGAATTTTTAGAGATCCCATTCTTCTCTGCTGATGGGTACAACTAACTTTTTGTTGGGGATAAAAAAAGAACAGAAAATGCGCAAGCGCACACACACACACCAACCACACACACACAACCACACACCCACACCCCCCCCCCCCCCCACACACACACAAGGCACACACACACACACAACACAACACACACAACTTCCCCCTCCCACCCCTACACACACACACACACACACACCGTACCTGCTGCTGGTGCTGTTGCTGCATGTGAATCTGCTGCTGCATGTGCTGCATCTGTTGCTGCGCGGCGTGTATTGCTGGCCACGGTGGTGGGTGGGGGGTGGACGGGGGAAGGGCTGATGGTGATGTTCTGAACGCTGGGAGGGGAGGGGGACTTTTCCACTGCTGCTGCTGCTGCTGGAGCACTGGCCTCGTCTGCTGCCGACTGCAAGCATCACAACCATCACATGACACATGGGGGGGATGGGATAGCCTAGTGGTTAGAACATCTACCAGGGCTTAAAGGGGTGAACAGTACAATACAGTACATTGCAATACAGTACATTGCAATACAGTACATTGCAATACAATACAATACAATAGTTGCTGTCTGAACGTTCAACAAAGAAGAAGTGCTGAATATTTTTGGGTATTTTTCCTGACTGTACTTGATCCTTCACACTTAATAATAATAATAATATATGGGATTTATATAGCGCTGAATCTTGTGGAGTACACAAATCGAAGCGCATTTTGGGGAACGGGTAAGCCTGGTGGTCAGAATGAAGCTCATGATCTGCTGACCCGGGTTTGAATCTTGTTCAAAAGGATTTTTCCTCTGGAGTTAACATCACTGCTGACTCCACTCTCCCCAAAAAGTCCTTCAGCTGAGACTATAACCGAGGTCCCAAGTGCGAACGCATGCAGAACATCTTGCGCACATGTTAAATCCTGTTCTACTTTTCAAAAAAGTAGGCTATTGGGTGCCGGTGGAAACGGATGATAAAATTGACAAAACTGCATACACATGGGGAGTGGATATAAAAAAGAAATGCACACAAGTGCTCATTCCATTATCCTTGAAATAAAACAATGAAAGTAAAGAACACTTTCCCGATATCCTTCATTTTGTAAACATTCATTACTTTATTATCTCAAATCAGATAAATTAATTGGCTACAAACTAAGCAATTCAAAAAAAATTTTTTTTAAAGAAGACGAAGAATGCAACATTACTGACTTTTTTTTTAAAAATGGAACATCAGACCTTGTATCATAAAACACAGAAAACTAACTCTAGAATAAAAAAACATCCACAAATATTTTCAAAATAAAACTGAATGATATCATATCAATAAAAACTGATCACACCCTTAGAATCCATCATCTCATTTAAATTCAATACCTCCACCCACCTTCCACCTCTGTGTCAGTTAGAAGTGTTTTTACTTGCTAGCAAGTGGTGGTGGGGGGGGGGGGGGTTGCTTGCTTTTGTTTTGTTTTCATTTTCATTGTTTTCCCCCCCTCAATTATATAGTAAAACAATACTTTTTGCTCCCTTTTCAATACTCAAGAGAGGAGACATTAGTCCCGAGCTGGTTAAAAGTTTCATGGGAGACAACTGCAAGTCTTTTTTTGACAGCCTAGGCAATGGTTGCTTCCCTTTGAGAACTTCCACTCAGATTTTCGATTT
>CM060330.1:34717756-34745887 GCA_030674155.1 Stramonita haemastoma
ACACACACACACACACACACTTACACACTTAGTCACACACACACATAGTTAAACACACACACACACACACATAGTTTACACACACACACACAACACAATCCCCCATTACAGTCAAAAAGGTGAAGATAATTGTGAAACATGAGGGCCATTCTATTTCTATGACCAAATATCAGGAAAACTTGGCAGTGCGGGCTACAAACATTGCAGAAGAAGTCATGTGAAGTGCAAACCTCCACTCAACTTCTTCCTTCAGGAATTACTGGGATTCCGCAGGGAGTTTTTCAGGCAGTGTGCTGTGGGCAGGCTCAGCCTGACGGAGCCCATCCTTCTCTGGGCTGTAAGGTGCATGCTGGGTATGTTTGTGTCATTATCCAGGTCACCACCATACAAGGCATTGGCTGGCCCGCCATTCACAGAACAGATCTTTCTTTCTCTTTGTTCTGGGCTATATCATCAAGCGCTGTGGCATTGTGTGGAGCTCCTACCAAAGTCAGTGACAATGAGTTGAGTTGACATAATCCATATTCTATTCTGTTTCTTCTCTGCATGATTGTTCGTAGTTTTTCTGTCTTGAGAGAACCTCTCCGGAAAAAAACAAAAACAACCCCACCGAGTTTTATGCCCATAAAAAGGTACATAGTATTAAAATGTGGGAATAGCTCCCTTGCCCCTCCCCCTTTTCTCTCTCTCTTGTTTTTAGTCTACCTGTGCCTCATTCCATCTACACATATATATACTAGTCCAGATACATATCAAATATTCTGATTTCCAAATATATTTGTGTTTAATCAATCAGTGATTATTATACAAACACAGGAACAAATTACTCAGACACACATCAAACCAACAAACTTTACAGTACACAGGTGATGGCTGAAGAGAGAGAAACAGAAAGAAACTGAGAGAGAGACAGAGAGAGAGAAACACTGAGAGAAAGAAACAGAGAGACAGACAGACAGACAGATCCAGGAGAGATAAGAAAGCGAAGGAGATGAAGCCAGCAGACTTCACATTTCAGACCAGTGAAAACATACCACAGCAATCCTTTGACATCCAAAACATTTTACATCTATTTTGATTCAGTTTTTTTTCAACACCAACGTTTTGGTGGTGTTGTTTTTTAACATCTATCTTTTAATAGAATAGTACACAAACACTTTGACATCAATGTTTGTCGTTTTCTTCTTCTTTTTTCTTTTTACATTTATCTTTCCATGGTATATTTTCATTGTTTTTTGGTCTTTTTTTAAACATCTATTACTCCATTATGGAGTCCATAGTACATTTTGATATCAATGTTTGCTAATTTTCAACACCAATCTTTCCATAGTACGCAAATATTTCAACATCAATTGCTTGTTCTTTTTTTTTTTTTTTAATCTTTGAAGTCATAAACAAACATTCAACATCAATGTTTGTTGTTTGTTAACGTCAATGTTTGTTGTTTCTTAACATCTATCTCTGTGTTATGCACAAACATCTTCAGACTCTTCTGCTGCACCGGGAAGACTGGAAGTCATCAGCAAAATGCCCCCCCCCCTCCAACCACCACCACCACCACCACCACCACCACCCTCTGCCCTTCTCACACTTCACAGACACCTTCTTCTTCACGTATACTATTGGACACAGACTTGAACCAAAGCAGTTCCGAGTTCTGCTCGCAGACCAAAACTAACTAGATCTCAACAAGACTGTTCAGCACAAACATCATTCACACTTTCATACTTTCAGTTTCACACACATCATCTCCGTATCCTGAAACACAAGTGTCCTGACATGTAAAATATAAACATCATTTCTTCTCCCTCAGAGACAACTGTTGACACACATTTGAACCTCCACCGAACACATCAGCCCTGGAAATTTCCTTAGAACAAGACTCCAAAACTATATAAAAAAAAAGAAAAAAAACAGAGAAGATTTTGAACTAAAAGAGGCTAGGTTTTAGAGATGTAATGCCATGCTACTCATAACTTTTCTAATACTTTTACATAGCGAGTGAAGAGAAGTAAAATGAAAACAAACAACAACAAAACCAGAAAAAGGATAACGTAAAACAATCAAAATTCGCTGCTGCGTATGATTCAGTCTAAAAATGCTAAAAAGAGGACAAGAAAAGTAGACAGTCAACACAACACTAACCAAACGATGACAGACTTTTTGTCGCTATATCAACAAATCCAACAAACTAACAACAAAAGATCTTAACATACAACAACCTGGATACATATTGATGATATAAAGCATACAGCACAAATGATATTGGAAATGTTGAACATCTTACACTACAAAACTCGCATCATAACTCATAAGTCTATCAAATTTTTCTTTCTTTCTTTTTTTTTTTTTTATCAATCCTCCTCTTCTTTCATTTTTTTTTCTTCTGCTACCTTCTGCCTATCATCAATGACACTCAGTGTTACTCTGCACTGGGCAAATTGCCACCTTAACAACCAGACAAGAATAAAAAACAACAACAACAATACTGGCAACAAACACAGAATAAGAAAAACACTGGCAACAAAATCACCTCCTTCTTCTTTGTCTTAGAATACTCACCTGTAACACTCTCTGCATGATCAAAATACACTTTAATCCTGACTTAAAATACATGTACGATGATGACTATGAGCATATGTTGTTTACTTCATATTCTGACCAAATATCACTTGATGAATGACTGAGCACAGCGGAACAAAATATATCATCATCATCACAATCATCACTATCATCAATATCACCACCACCATCACTGGCACAGTACAGTCAGGCCATGTTTATGCCCCCTAACACATGTTAAAACACAAGCTTTTCGTTAGAACCCAGTACACAACAATCAACAGTACAAAATAGCCAACATGACAATTCTCCCCCCGAAAGTAACATCAAATAAAAATAACAACAATAAAAAACTAGCCTCCCCTCCCCCCTCTTGCCCCAGAAACCAGGAACACTCACTAAAACAAAAGCAAGCAAGCAAGGTGACCAGGGAACAGAGTCTCTGAGAAAATTGTGCACATGGCCTCAATCGATGACGTTATGGGGGTATTCATAACTTACGGAGAAACCAAAAACCTGAGGTATTAATAACCTATCTGCTCCATTCACCACAGAAGGATCCTTCAAGTCTCATCTGAAGAACTTTTAGAGAAGTGGAACCTTGTTTTTCTTTTTTTTTTATTGGGGAAGTGGAGTCAGTACTGACGGTAACTCCAGGGTTAATTCCCCTAAAATGGGGACATCTGAGGTGGCTCTGTGGTGGCTTGCTTCAGGGGTGTCTGGTAACTAGGGCAATTTTACATGCATACGTGTGTTGTACATTGGGCCCTGGTATGTTGCTCGCCTCAGATTCAACATTCACCCCTCCCCCCCCCCCCACACACTGTTCACTCATGGGTTTGGTAAGGCAGGGGGACAAACCCAGATTGGAACCACAGGTCTCTGGCTGCCATGTTCAGGGTGGCCAGATCTAAAACCACTTGGCACATTTTGCTGGAGTGCACCCTCATCGTCTTCTGGAGTGAACTGCCACTTGCCTAACTTCTATCATATACATGAAGAAGAAGAAAAAAAACAACAACCAAAAAACAAAACCTCAACAGAATCAATAACAAGGCAAACAACAGCAACAACAAGCAAAACAACAAAACCAAACAAACAAAAGGCAAAAAAAGAAAGAAGGGGGCAGAGGAATCCCCTGAAACATAACAATTCCCCCCCCAAAAAAAAAACAACAAAAAGAAGAAGATGAAACAAGAAAAGCCAGTTGTGACGACGAAAAGTCCTCGAGTTATCCACAGAAAGGGAGGAACACGGGAACACTGTCTGTCATCTTCAGCACGACCAGCTTGTTAATCACGTCTTTGGCATCCCGGACAGCAAGACACAATGGCACTGAAGCCAAAGATCTCCTTTGTCATCTCACAACAATATCAACCACAGTGTCCATGTTGAATTTGACCTCACACCAAAGTCGGATCATGTCAGGCGCTTAGCAGCAGCACAACACATTTTCACTCACATGACGAGACAACAATATCTGCTGTCTGAGCGTTTAACGAAGACAATAAAGAAAAATTTTGTCAGTATTGCCTACACTAGTCCATCATCATACATGCCTTATCTCAATAGTGAATGATCGTGTCCCTGCTTTTGGTATGGCTGCATAGATTACGTGTATGATTTTTCTCTCATGCAAAAGCAGTTAGTTAGCACAGAACTTTCCTGATACTACTTTAGAGCACAACAAGCACTGCAGCCATAAGAGTTAAGATGCCTGTGTACATACTTACAAAACAAACTCTAAAAGTTTACAGCCGTAACATACATACATTCTACACACGGTTTGGACGTGGCACCCTTCACATAAACACAGTTAACACACTTGTCATATACACTCTTGACACAAACAACACACAGACTATGCTCAACCAAAATGTACACAGGCCCTAGATAGATTTACGCTCAAAATGTTGGCCTACATACACAGAGCACACAACTCAGATACATTCAAAACATCAACACATGTATACACACACCCTAGACTTACATTTCAAAATGTATACAGCCTCACACACCCTCCACTTATACCATGAGGTACACACAGCTTTACAGCCTCCGTTTACATCACAAGATACACAGCCTAACATCCACCCCCCCCCCCCCCCCACCACTTACACCATGAGATACACACAGCCTAACACCCCCTCCACTATACCATAAGATACACACAGCCTAACACAGCCTCCGTTTGCATCACAAGATACACACAGCCAAACACCCCCCCCTCCACCCCCCCCTCCCCCACCCCCACTTACACCATGAGATACACACACAGAGAGCCTAACATCTGCTACACTTACACCATGAGATCTACACACAGCCTAACACACCCCTACTGCCAGTGCCTATAAACTTGCCTATAAATTCATTAAAGCCACAGCAGTTTTCTCACACAACCGAACACGTACGCATCACTACTTTTTCTTCTGCGCCCCCTGCCCAGCCATCTTCCTGCGCTCCCGGGCGGCCCGCAGCTTCTTCAGTCTCTCCTGGCGCAGGTTCGAGTCTTTCAGCTTCTGCCGCCCCTCCTTGTACAGTTCTCGCAACGAGTCCTCCTGCGATTTGGGCGCCATCTTGCCTCGGCTGCGCAGGTTGCGGATGACCAGGTTGGTCCCGGCCAGGGTGACAGTGTAGCGAGCGGGCGTGGCCAGCTTGTACATGAGGTAGGCCACCGCAAAGTCCCCCAGGCCCCCTGCGCGGAACGGCTTGATCAGCGTCTCACTGAAGCCCCACGACTCCAGCCAGGGCACGATGTCCACGCCACTGGAACACAAGTCAGCGATTTGATAGTAACACACAGCCGCAGACAGAAGGAGAAGGGAAAAAAAAAAGGGGGCATGGATCAGTAAAATCAGCAACAGTTACAAATTTACAGTAAACTCAAGCACACCAAAGTCAGATGCACAGGGCCTGACTTGTCAGGTGCTAAACAGCAGTGCAACTGTTTTCACTCATAGGACAGACAACAGTATGTTGCTGTCTGAGCGTTTGACAAAAAAACAGGAGAGTAAAGAACAGGAAACAAAACAAGAAGAAGAAGAAAAACAAAAAAAAGTACAACCAAAGAAAAGATGAATAAAAAAAAAACAACTGCACACAAACTATAGCTATGTGACATTGACCAACCCCCCTCCCCCAAAAAACGGACAATTTTACACCAATAATAACAACAAAATTACAAATTACGAATAGAGGTCAGAAACACACACAAACATAAATTTAAAATTAAATACAGACACAGATAGGCACATAAAACCACACTTATCAAAGAAGAGGATAAAGCCAAATTCATCCTTTATGAGGTCAGAAGCACACACAAACATAAATTTAAAATTAAATACACTTATACAGACACAGATAGGCACATAAAACCACACTTATCAAAGAAGAGGACAAAGCCAAATTCATCCTTTATGAGAGCAAAATCCTATCACGTCATACACACACTATTTCACTTCTCCTGTTGCTGATAACTCACCCTCTGGCCACGAAGTAGAAGGAGCTGTACCAGACGATGGACGTGGCCACATGCACAGCCACCAGGATCTTCCCGTGCTCCTTGTATGCGCGTTTGAACCGCTGAAAAATGCTCAGTTTTTCCTCAGGCACTTCCTCCGAGGGCACAGAAGCACTGGCGCTTTCTGTCTGGGCTGACGGCGCCTTGTCTTTGTCTTTCTGACTGGTGGAATAGCTCTGCATGAGCAGCACGGTGGGTGATACTGGATGGCACAGGGACAGAGGTGTGACGCCGGGCAGAAGGGGGTGAGGGAGGTGGTAGTTGGCGATGCAGCGGTTCTCTGTGGACGGCCGGTGCCTTGTGTGGTGGGTGAGGCTGGACATGTGGTACAGGAGACCTGTTGACCATTACCATGGCAGGATTCAGTTTAGAATTCTTCACCGCAGTCACTGACCACTACAAGTACTACAGGACTGACTGACCATAACACATTTCCCACAATCTATCTTTGGCAAGCATTGATTCTTTATCTAACTCAGTCAGTCAGAGCTTCAGAAAACTACAGTCATGGTCTGTGTGCATTACTCTATTGGCCAAACATAAAGTGCTGTAAAACCTATAGGGAGAAAACTATAAGTATAAGACTTCATCATTTGTGGTCTTTATTGCACATGTCCAAAAGTCTGTTTTGTGGATCATGATCCATTTTTTTATGAACAAGGTGGGTCAGTATTCTAGAGATAGATCATTAGATGTGTACAGCCGCTGCTTAGAAACTAAGACAGTGATGTCATGGGTTCAATCCCTTTTTAAACCTGAGCTTTTCCCCACAACCATGAGCCCTTGACTTGAGAGGCAGTCTGAGTCTGGGTGCTCCTGCTACTGCTAGTCTTTCAGTTTCAGATAAGATAAGGTCCTGTGTACAAAACACATAAATTTACTTGAGGGAATCAATCAATCATGTTAAAGAACCCATGGCCACAAGAGTCATCCCTGACAATAATGACATTAGTGACAACTGAAAATCCTGTTAACATCATTCATTAATGCAACTGCAATCAGCAAAAAAGAAAAGAAAACAAAATATGGGTGACAATGACAGTGACAGTGATACTGCTATTGACTGTGGCCATATCTGCTCTCTGTGAAGATGTCAGCTCCAATTGCACACAGAGAAATCTGTGGTGACAAGAACTAGAAGTGATATTGACAATAACTTCTTTCAATCTAAAAGTTTACTTGTGTACTCTTGATATTTGCAAAGAATGGAATGATGTGTGTGTGTGTGTGTGTGTGTGTGTGTGTGTGTGTGTGTGTGTGTGTGTGTGTGTGTGTGTGTGTGTTTTACATCCAGTCCCCATGTGCAGGATGTTTTGTCAATTCGGTCATCCATTCCCACCAACACACCATGGCCTACTCTTTTGAAAAATGGAACACATTTTAAAGTGTGTGTGTGTGTGTGTGTGTGTGTGTGTGTGTGTGTGTGTGAGTGTGAGTGTGAGTGTGAGTGTGTGTGTGTGTGTGTGTGCATGTGTGTGCGTGCGCGCGTGTGTGTGTAAGATGTTCACATTCATGACCTCCACTTATACTAGTATACTTATACTTTTAATAGTCCCCTCTGAAGGGTTTTTGGGGGCAGTGGATTAAGCACTGATGTTAACTCCATGGGAAATTTTCCTCTTGAACAGGATGCTTGTGTGTATAAGCATGCATGTGCACACACACCTGTGCATAATGTATCCTTCAACTTATGCTTCAGGACATCATTATGCAGTCTTGATAATTTCTGGTGTTGGTGCCAGGAGACAGTCTACTTTGTGTTCTAATAACATTAACAATGAAATACATCAAGATCATATAATGTGAACTTTGTCCATGTTCTGTGCAAGCGTTCATTGGATAAATCAGAGGTCGTATCACGACGTATGCAAACTTCAGTTGTCCTGTCATTTTGAGTTGCAACACTAGCACAGTAAGCTAGTATTATTAGTAGTAAACATAGCCCTTTACCTGCTGGATAGCATTGCTATAATACCCCATCTGTAAGGAGAATTGGGTTGGTTTTATTGTGTTAGAATTCCTGCGAAGCTAATCGATTTAGAGATTGTACCATCAACCAACCATCAACACTTGCAAGAAGAAATGCTGGTCATTGAAATACCTGTGCTGAGTTTCGTCACGTCGTCTGTTCTTGGTCCCATCGCTGGAATCGGAAGCCCTCCCAAGCCATTCAACATGCGATAGGATTTGCAAACTGAACGAAACATTGTGTCTGATACTAATATTGTCTCTGATCTTTCCAAAAGTTCTTACAAGGTTTACAAACGGAGCGAAATGACATCAATTGACCTGTAGCTGGAGCTGTAGCCGGTACATTCAGCCATTTTGAAGCAAGATTACTTTACGGTTGACGGCAATCACCTCCCAAGGTCAGCGGTAGACCTATTCCGTTTTTGTCGGTATTTTCTTATACAAGTGTCATAAAATTCTGAGTAAAAAGATACAGCTATAAATGTGTATGCAGCAAGAAATAAACAAAAAAGTTGGGAGTTTGGTTAACGACAATCAAAATCTGTCATTCATACAGCGCACGCGATCGCCTGAAGTGGGCTAGACAAGCGTAGCCTAAGTCTAACACTACAATTGGGAAAGTAGGAGGTTGATCATAGTACATGATCCATTTGGCAGACTCAGTAAAGTCGGTAAGGAAAGAGTGATGCCATAAAATTACTTTATTTCATAAGGTTCTTGCCTGTCTTCTTTCACCTTCATGGTTTGTTTTGTTGATTTATGGTGATGGGATGATGTTTTCACTTTGCTTCCAAGAACGTGCATAGCTTGCTTTCTATTTGCCAGTTTTTCGGTTGTTCACATGTTGGGGGTTTTTTGTTTGTTTTTATCGTCATCGTCATTTTTTTCTAAGTAAAAGTGTATGTGTGCTTTTTTTGGTTATTTTGCAGTTGATTTTCTCTTTTTGTCTCTTCTTTTTGTTAGTTGTCATATTACATTTTTAGCAAGTTTTTGGTTGTTGCTTTTTTTTCTTTTCTTTTCTATCAATAAGTATCATGATGTTATCCCAGATAGTGCGATAAGGGCAGAAACTGAATGTGAAAAATTAAGCACAAGTGCTTATTCATTACACAAAATAAAAATAAAGAATTTGATTTGATCACCTTCACCTGTAGATTCGAGTATTCCAAAGTTAAGTCGACTGTTGGGGCACCACTGAAAATATTGCAACCAGCTTCCACCTCCCCTCATTGTTATTGCTCTTTGGCGTTTTCAGTTCTGATGCTTAGTCCCTCATTGATTATAAATTATACATGTGATTTATCTCAGTGTGAGATACCAAGAAATTTTCGAAAGCAATTCATCTATATTGCTTGTGTTATGTGATCTATATCAAGAACTGAGCTTTGCACTTTGGAAAAGCATCTCATCTCCATTACCTATGTCCTTCTTTCCATGTCTCAGTCTGCTTTTATGGTTTCACATCCATACATGAATTGAGACATGACCAGCGAACGTATCAGTCAGAAAAGATATAAGCTGATGGCGATGTTAGAACTTGTCGTTCCAGAGAATTTTTAGTTGGACATTGCAGCTGTAGTTTGGGCTGTCTTGAAGAGAACTTCAGATTTTGATCCTTCATCCTGTAATAACCCCGCGCCCCCCCCCCCCCCCCCCCCCCCTTTTTTTTGTTGTTGTAAAGCTGTGCAGTCTCAGTTTTCTTGTAAGATGTTGTCTATGGTAATGTCAGTACTGATGCCATTGGCACAATTTGTCATCACCTGGGACTTTTGTGCACTGATAGATCTTGTGCACTGATAGATCTATCTGCATCAGTGCATGCAATACTTATTATTAAATATGCCAGAGACCTCCTCAAGGTGATTTACCAAGTTGACCAGCTCTTGTTCTTTTCTAGCTAGGCCGTGATATTGTCTGCAAAATCTGTTTTTATTGTCATGTCTCCAGAGCTGACTCAGTTACTGTTTTCTTATGGTTTTGAAATACCTTAGCCATTATTCTCTTTAAGTTTAAGACTATGTAGAAGAGGGTGGGAGAGAGCAGATATCCTTGGCGCACTCCAATTGTGGTTCAAAAACATTCTCCTATATCGTTGTCATAGTAGACTGCGCTGGTTGCCTTGATTATAGGTATTCCATAGTTCTGATCAGGTTGGCAATGATGTTATACAGCCTCATAGTTGCCCACAAAGCTTTAGTGTATGTTATAAATCTGCTGAAAGCCTTCTTGCAGTTCAAATAGACATTATAAAGCCAAAGGCTTTTCAGTTTGCTGGTGTTGCAGACCTGTACTTCTTGCTTGTCTAGAGTTTGGCTAGATAAATCTGATCAAGATTCTTAGATGTCTTTGGTATCCAAGATGATGCCACCATCTGAGGAGAATGTGGCAGTGAGCACACTCTTAGTCTTATTTATCCAGACATTCATCTTTAATAATCAGTTGTTGAACTTGAAGAATCTGGTGTATTAATAATAATACTATTATTTTGTGACTTGATGTCTGGTTATAATGCAATTTAAGTCTGATTATTTTAGTTAAAACTACAAGTACAAGCTTTCTTTTGGACAGTAGACACTCTTTGTCTTTCGTGTTCCAAGTTCAATCCTTTTTTTGTTCACTGCATGCATTGCTGTGTGTTTGTTTCAAGTTTTGTTTTGAAAACTGATTGCCTTACAAGTGGAATTGTGATGTAAATTTATATTGTGCTATTCTTCTTCAGTCAGTATATAATACAGACGCTGTTTTAGTGTTAATGGAAGGAAGGGCTGTAATGATGTGTCTGAGGAATTTAACTCATTCTTACTTTTTGTTGTTGAAAGTTTCAGGTTATACAATAATAATGACAAAACATGATTCTTTGTTTTTCTCCAGTGCTGATTCATTGATTGAGGACACAGATTGATAGAATTTGGTAAGGTAGAGACTGTACTATCTGTGTCAGTGTTAGCAGCTGGCTTCGGTAGAATCATAATCTTGAATGAAACGATTGAAGCTCAAGTGCTGCATATTTTGATGGTTGCAGTGCACAACACTCTATAGTTCACTTGGTTCTAAGGAGTGAAATGAAATGACAATGTGGGGAATGGCTCATGCCCATTCTGTGAATAATGGTTTATCTTTTATGTTGGCTGGAGTTTGGCCAAAAACTCACAGATGGGTACATAGAGAATAAGCCATAGATCTCCTTCCTCACCACGCCACACACCACACCACACCACACCACATCACACCACACCACACCATACTACACCCACCACACCACCACACCACACCACACTACACCACACCACACCACACCACACCACACCACACCACACCACACCCACCACACCACCACACCACACGTGCACGCACACACGCGCACGCACACAGACACACATGTTACACACAGACACAGACACACACACACACACACACACACACACACACCACACACACACACACACACACACACACACACACACACGCATGCACATTCACACACATGCACACACACGCATGCACATTCACACACATACACTTAAAACAGTTATATAATCTCAAATACCAAATTTCTTTCTCGTTTTGTCATCAATTCTTTTTGTTTTAATATTGTTGCAGATCATTGATTTGAAGTCACAAGAAAGATCATCTAAGCTGTGGAAGTAACAGCTACAACTATGGCGACATCAGAGGTAAGTAAAACTTCCACAATTTCTTTATTAGGAAAACTTGAGTAGTTTAAAAAAAAAAATTTTTTAATAAACTGCGTAAAGGAATTTTGTTTCTGGACGAAACTCATACACATTACTGCACAGGATGCATTTACAATAATATAAAGTTAGGTTTGGTTCAAAGATATTTGATGAGATGAAAGTTAATCTTGTTCTTTCATTTGTACTTTTGGGGGTTGGTTTTTACTTTTGCATACATTCACTTATATCTGCCATGCTGTTCTCACACTGTACGTTCCAATTTACCCACCCCAGCCACACCCAGGCTTGTCATTGCTGTGAGGTCACCAACCAGAAAGGCCCTGCATTGTTGCTGGGTGGTTTCCAATGGTGCTGACCTGTTTTCTGTCATACTTCACAGCGCTGTACTCTACTCTGTTTTCTATCTATAATATATTTGACCTATCAGGCCCAGGGGTTACAGACACCTGTTGCGTTGGTCAGGTACCCATTACCAGCAATGGAATGTAATGTTTATTATTCAGTTTATGTGTGTGTGTGTGTGTGTGTGTGTGTGTGTGTGTGTGTGTGTGTGTGTGTGTGTGTGTGTGTGTGTGTGTGTGGTGTGCAGGGTGATCTGACGCAGACGGTGGCCAAACACTACAACCAGCTTCAGGAGACGGGGCTGGAGGTGCGGAAGCAGAGCCGCATCTTCTTCCTGAGGAACTTCAACAACTGGGTGAAGAGCGTCCTGATAGGTGAGACACGGGGCAGAGGGGCAGGGAACAGGGTTGGTTGGTTGGAAGGAGGGTAGGGATGGGGATAGCTCAGTGGTCAGAGCGCTCGCTTTCCCCAAGCTAAGGTTAAGCGGCATCGAGTGTGGATACCAAGTGGATAGGTGACCGTTTTGCGCGCCTTGGCTTCAGCACAGTCCACCCCAGTCCACCCAGCTGTAAATGGGTACCTGCCCTCTTTAGGGTTAGGGAAGGTAAAGTAGAGAGGGAGAGGAGAGGCACTGCCCTCAATATGCTGGCCCCTAGAGAAGCTGGGGTCTCTAGCACGTCACTCCCGTATAATCGCATAGGTTAAGGGAGACCCTTACCTGTTTAAAGAAAAAAAAAAAGATAGGATTATGGCCACTATTGGCTGAAGAATGAATGTAATTGTCATTGGTTGGTGGGATGATGAGACAATGATTGTGATTAGTTGGTAGAAGGATTGAATGGTGATTAGATGGTGGGAGGATGGGACAGTGAATGGGATGGAAAGGTGGTACAGTGACTGTGATTGGTTGGTGGGAAGATGGTACAGTGAATGTGATTTGTTTGTGTAAAGAGGGAACTGTATGCCCTCAGCTTGAAGACTTGATGTGGATGCATGCAGTTATGTCTGCCAATGTGTTTTTCATGTCCGCACTGTTTGCATGGCTGTGTGCTTTTTCCACTGGGCAATTCAGTATTGTAGTGATTTGGTTTGTTTTGTGTTCAGGTGAAACGCTGCAGCAGCTGCGACAAGACAAAGGCCAGTCACCCCTGACTGTGCTGGACTTGTGCTCAGGGAAAGGGGGCGACCTGCTGAAATGGAGGAAAGGCAACATCGACCATCTGGTCTGCGTGGGTAAGCAGTCTCTTTCTCTGCATGGGGTGCGAGTTCCACTCTGTCTGAAGCCAGACTTTTTCCCCAGGAGTTCTGGTTAGTGTGCTAGTCTGTAGGGTGAGATGGTTAAATGAGGGTCTGTGTGTGACACACATTTAGGGCAGGTGAAAAAACCCACAGCACTACAAGAAGCTATTCCTGGAAATATTCTGAAGACGAAGCTCCTCTCATTTAGAAATGAATGCTTTTGGTGGAATGTTGTGTGGGGCTGTATCAAGGAATCAGTGATGTGTGCAGGGAAATATGATATTCAACACATGCCAGGTTTTGTATGTCCTCTGTTATGATCTCTCTGTCCATGTTCACAATGAAATAACCAACAGCAAGTAAGCAGAAGTCACCCTTGAGTGTGTCTGAATATAAAATCAACATTGTAGTCATAACAAAATGCCATGTCTGAATATGTAGTCATTACGAACAGCATGTCTGAATATGAAATGAACATCATTGCCATGACTGAAAATGTAGTCATTACAAACAGCAAGTCTGAATATGAAATGAACATCATTGCCATGTCTGAATATGTAGTCATTACGAACAGCATGTCTGAATATGAAACGAACATCATTGCCATGACTGAATATGTAGTCATTGCGAACAGCATGTCTGAATATGAAATGAACATCATTGCCATGTCTGAATATGTAGTCATTGCGAACAGCATGTCTGAATATGAAACGAACATCATTGCCATGTCTGAATATGTAGTCATTGCGAACAGCATGTCTGAATATGAAACGAACATCGTAGTCGTAACAAACGGCGTGTTGATGTTGCAGACATAGCAGCCACCTCAGTGGAGCAGTGTGAATCGCGCTACAGAGAGATGGCTCAGAGAGGGGGAGGGGGTGGTGGCCGTGGAGGCAGGGGAGGAAACCACGGCGGCAGGGGAAACAACAGCGACAGAATGTTCGGGGCCGAATTCCTTGTCGCTGACTGCACTAAGGTCAGCACCAGCAATTTTTTTGGGGGGGGGGGGGGGGGGGGGGGGGGGGGGGGGGGGGGGGTTGGATGCTATTTTTTTGGTGTGCCGTAATTAAAGCGATGAGCGTTTGTCTTGGAATGTAATGGTATTGAAGAAATCCTGTTTTTGATTGCTTGTTTTTGTAGGAGTAGTGAGCGTTTTTGTTGGGTTTTTTTTTTAGTAGTCAGGGTTTTGGTCGTTGATGTGTGTTGTATGTAGTGTGTTTCATTATGTTGTTGGTTGTGTGTATGTTAAGATATATCATTCTCCCTCCTATTGTATATCGGGACTGGCAACACATCTCCGTGAACAAAGTAGGTCAGCTATTTTCAGACCTGCACTACACACACACACACACACACACACACACACACACACACACACACACACACACACACACACACACACACACACACACATATGTACAGGCAAGGTGATACATACATGTCACATTCAAACAAGAAGTATATTTTCTCTGTGTGTGTTGTTCAGGGTAAACAGACACACCCTACCTTCCCTCTGTTGTTCAAGCTAAACATACATACCCTACCTTCCTTATGTGTTCAAGGTAAACAGACATACCCTCCCTACCTTCCCTCTGTTGTACAGGCTAAACAGACATACCCTACCTTCCTTATGTGTTCAAGCTAAACAGACATACCCTCCCTACCTTCCCTCTGTTGTACAAGCTAAACAGACATACCCTCCCTACCTTCCCTCTGTTGTACAGGCTAAACAGACATACCCTACCTTCCTTATATGTTCAAGGTAAATAGACATACCCTACCTTCCCTCTGTTGTACAAGCTAAACAGACATACCCTACCTTCCTTATATGTTCAAGGTAAATAGACATACCCTACCTTCCCTCTGTTGTACAAGCTAAACAGACATACCCTACCTTCCTTATATGTTCAAGGTAAACAGACATACCCTACCTTCCCTCTGTTGTACAAGCTAAACAGACATACCCTACCTTCCTTATATGTTCAAGGTAAACAGACATACCCTACCTTCCCTCTGTTGTACAAGCTAAACAGACATACCCTACCTTTTTTATATGTTCAAGGTAAACAGACATACCCTACCTTCCTTATATGTTCAAGGTAAACAGACATACCCTACCTTCCCTCTGTTGTACAAGCTAAAAAGACATACCCTACCTTCCTTATATGTTCAAGGTAAACAGACAATGAGACATACCCTACCTTCCCTCTGTTGTACAAGCTAAACAGACATACCCTACCTTCCTTATGTGTTCAGGCTAAACATACATACCCTCCCTACCTTCCCTGTGTTGTTCAGGCTAAACATACACACCCTACCTTCCCTCTGTTGTACAAGCTAAACAGACACCCTCCCTATCTTCCCTCTCTAAACAGACACACCCTCCCTACCTTCCCTCTCTAAACAGACACACCCTCCCTATCTTCCCTCTCTAAACAGACACACCCTCCCTACCTTCCCTCTCTAAACAGACACACCCTCCCTACCTTCCCTCTCTAAACAGACACACCCTCCCTACCTTCCCTCTCTAAACAGACACACCCTCCCTACCTTCCCTCTCTAAACAGACACACCCTCCCTACCTTCCCTCTCTAAACAGACACACCCTCCCTCCCTTCCCTCTATTGTACAAGCTAAACAGACACACCCTCCCTACCTTCCCTCTCTAAACAGACACACCCTCCCTACCTTCCCTCTCTAAACAGACACACCCTCCCTCCCTTTCCTCTATTGTACAAGCTAAACAGACACACCCTCCCTACCTTCCCTCTCTAAACAGACACACCCTCCCTACCTTCCCTCTCTAAACAGACACACCCTCCCTACCTTCCCTCTCTAAACAGACACACCCTCCCTACCTTCCCTCTCTAAACAGACACACCCTCCCTACCTTCCCTCTCTAAACAGACACACCCTCCCTACCTTCCCTCTCTAAACAGACACACACCCTCCCTCCCTTCCCTCTATTGTACAAGCTAAACAGACACACCCTCCCTACTTTCCCTTTCTAAACAGATACACCCTCCCTCTGTTGTTCAAGCTAAACAGACACACCCTCCCTACCTTCCCTCTCTAAACAGACACACCCTCCCTACCTTCCCTCTCTAAACAGACACACCCTCCCTACCTTCCCTCTCTAAACAGACACACCCTCCCTACCTTCCCTCTCTAAACAGACACACCCTCCCTACCTTCCCTCTCTAAACAGACACACCCTCCCTACCTTCCCTCTCTAAACAGACACACCCTCCCTACCTTCCCTCTCTAAACAGACACACCCTCCCTATCTTCCCTCTCTAAACAGACACACCCTCCCTACCTTCCCTCTCTTAACAGACACACCCTCCCTACCTTCCCTCTCTAAACAGACACACCCTCCCTACCTTCCCTCTATTGTACAAGCTAAACAGACACACCCTCCCTACCTTCCCTCTCTAAACAGACACACCCTCCCTACCTTCCCTCTCTAAACAGACACACCCTCCCTACCTTCCCTCTCTAAAACAGACACACCCTCCCTACCTTCCCTCTGTTGTACAGGCTAAACAGACACACCCTCCCTACCTTCCCTCTGTTGTACAGGCTAAACAGACACACCCTCCCTACCTTCCCTCTCTAAACAGACACACCCTCCCTCCCTTCCCTCTGTTGTACAGGCTAAACAGACACACCCTCCCTACCTTCCCTCTGTTGTACAGGCTAAACAGACCTTCCTTCTGTTGTACAAGCTAAACATACATACTGGCTAAATAGACACACCTTCCCTCTGTTGTACAGGCTAAACATACACACCCTACCTTCCTTATGTGTTTAGGCTAAACAGACGCACCCTCCCTACTTTCCCTTTCTAAACAGATACACCCTCCCTCTGTTGTTCAAGCTAAACAGACACACCCTCCCTACCTTCCCTCTCTAAACAGACACACCCTCCCTATCTTCCCTCTCTAAACAGACACACCCTCCCTATCTTCCCTCTCTAAACAGACACACCCTCCCTATCTTCCCTCTCTAAACAGACACACCCTCCCTACCTTCCCTCTCTAAACAGACACACCCTCCCTACCTTCCCTCTCTAAACAGACACACCCTCCCTACCTTCCCTCTCTAAACAGACACACCCTCCCTACCTTCCCTCTCTAAACAGACACACCCTCCCTATCTTCCCTCTCTAAACAGACACACCCTCCCTACCTTCCCTCTCTAAACAGACACACCCTCCCTACCTTCCCTCTCTAAACAGACACACCCTCCCTACCTTCCCTCTCTAAACAGACACACCCTCCCTACCTTCCCTCTCTAAACAGACACACCCTACCTTCCTTGTGTACAGGCCAGGCTGAAGGAGATGTACCAGAGGCCTGACCAGCAGTTTGACCTGGTCAGCTGCCAGTTCTCCTTCCACTACAGCTTTGAGAGCTACCCCCAGGCCCTCACCATGATCCGCAACGCCGCGGAGTGTCTGCAACCGGGCGGCTACTTCATCGGCACCACGCCCAACGCCTACGAGCTGGTGTGAGTGCATTCCTGCTGTCACTGCATCGCTCTCTATTCTTTTCTTCTTTTATTTCAGGGATGGGGGCAGGATAGCTAAGTAGTCAGAGCGCTCGCTTTCCCCCCCCAGTCAAGTTAAGCAGCGTCGAACGTGGTTACCAGTTGGATGGGTGACAGTTTGCACATCTTGGCTTCAGTACAGTCCCCCTAGTTCACCCAGCTGTAAATGGGTACCTGCCCTCTCTAGGGTCAGGGAAGGTAAAACAGTGAGAGAGAGGAGATGGGCGCCGCCCTCAATATGCTGGGCCCTTGGAGAAGCTGAGGTCTTTGATGCCTCACTCCCCTACGACCGCCTAGGTTATGGGACACCTTTACCTTTTTACCTTTTATTTCGGGGATCATGGAATAAGCACTTATGTGGTTTTTTGTTTTTTTTAACATCAAGTTCATTTAGAGAACTCTGCGATGACTGAACGTGGTGTACAATACAATACAGTGTACAACACAGTACATTATAATAGTGCCATCAACAAGCCCATCAAAGTCAGTGTCCTGTACTGTGTGTGTCTGTGTGTTTGTTTTACAGACGTCGTATGAAGGATTCCCAGGATGCCTCGTTTGGCAACGAGGTGTACAGTGTGACGTTCGAGGAACAGGATGCCAGTAAGCTCCCCTTGTTCGGGGCCCGCTACAACTTCCACCTAGAGGGCGTGGTGGACTGCCCTGAATTCCTCGTCTACTTCCCTCTGCTGGAAAAGTAGGTGTTAGGGGGGAGGGGAGGGGCTTTTTTTTTTTTTTTTAAAGAATACAAAAATTTAAGATTAAAAAAAAAATTGTCCAGTAAAGTCATTCTGTTGTGATGCTTGTTGTGCTTTTATTTCTGTTTGACGGACACTATAGCCGAGTGGTTAAGATTGTTGGATGTCAATCCCGTGGGTCCATGAAGTCGTGGGTTTGAATCTCGGTAGCATCTGGTGAATTAAGGGTGTTGATTTTTACGATCTCCCAGGTCAACTTAAAAGTGCAGAGCTGCCAGTTGCTTTATTTTGTTAGTGTATATAACATGCTGAAGACCAAATGTACATGTTATTTAAAGATCCCATAATCTATGGAGGTGTTTAATGGGTTACGGAAACACGAACATACCCAGCATACATCCCCAAAGTTGGAATGCAGCTACCATCATGGTGGGCAAAAATGGTTGCATATGCAAAGTTCTAGCCGAGGAACAAAAAAAAAATACTTGCTTAAAGTTCTGGTGTTAAAAAAAATCTCTTCCACTGTTTTTGTCCAAGCAGTCATAATTTATTCATTTTGTAAGGGTTTGTATACATGTGTGTATGTGTACAAACGGGTGAATGTGTGAACATGTGAAAACAACATATCATGAACATTCAATATAGGCAATGCAGAGAATGTTTGAGATGACTTTTTGTGAGCGCTGTATTGGAATGCAGTAAATAGTTGTGGATTGGTTTTTTTAAAGTTTTTTTTTTAAGCTGTTGTTGGTGTGACAGGGCAGTAATTAGATCACCTCCCATGTGATCAGAACTGCCAGTCGCAGCGTCATGTGTGTATATTTAGAACACACCTGCGAATTGTGCGATGTTCTGTACATTGGGGGGGGGGGGGGTCGAAAACCGTCCGCTGCATGCACTTTGCCTGTAGTGGTAAAGTGTAGTATTTATGCAGCCTCTTTATAGAGGCCATATTCCCACTGTCTGACTGTGCTGTCATCGCCAAGAAGTTGTTCAGAGAAGCGGCAGATCAAATTGTGACGCTCCACCACGAAATGAGTCGCTTAGCACAAAACCCACTTTTCTGCTAGAAGCCATTTAAGGCAGGTGGGGTCAAGTTGGCAATTTTGAGATTTTGATCGATTATAAAATTATAGCCCTTATTCTACCTTGTAACGAAATATCGGGTCGTAATTTTGTATCCTTTTGCTTCTAAACATGCTTCAAACATGCCCAAGCCCTCATTCTATTTATTATGATGCTAAACTTGTCCTTTTCTGGTTTTGTCATTGCCTGCAGTCTATCATTTCAACTTGTAATAACTTTTCATAGAATTGTCCGATTTTCAGTCTGTTTTTTTCTATTGTAAAGCCATTTCATTGCAGATTAATAAAATGTCAATAACTAAAAATTGACCTCTGGTGCAATGCGAGTCCTTATGTGGTGGAGCGTCACGAATATCTGCACTGTGTTACATTGGTTTGGTGGTACTGAACACTGAACACTGAAAAGTTTTATTGTACATCGGCCTTAGACCACTATACAAAACATGTTTGAGGCAGGGGGAAGGTAAACATCATCGCGGAAAACATTTCCATCTATTCTACAATTCCAATTTTGCAAGTACATAAAGTCACATTCAATGCCCTCTAGTTATCATCAACCCCATGGTACATAGTTTGAGAGTGCTGCTGTACCAAGTGTCAGACAGACAGACAGTGAGTGGTGTGGTGTGTGGGTGTGGGCAGAGTGGCCAAAGAGCATGGATTACGCCTGGTGAAGAAGACCCGGTTTGATGACTTCTTCCGTCAGTACTGTGACCACAGAGAGTACAGGACGCTGCTCAACAGAATGCAGGCCTTGGAGGTATGACTACATTATTGTTTTGGGTTATTGTTGTTGTTGTTGTTGTTTTGTACATCAGAACAGAATGCAAGCCTTAGAGGTGTGACTATGTCATGGTTTGGGTTATTATTATTGTTGTTGTTTTTTACATCAAGGATTGCAGGACACTCGTAAACAGAATGCAGGCCTTAGAGGTGTGACTACGTCATGGTTTTGGTTGTTGTTGTTGTTGCTTTTTACATCAGAGATTGTAGGACATTTTTCAACAGAATGCAGACCTTGGAGGTATGACTACATCATTGTTTTTGGTTATTGTTGTTGTTTTTTTACATGTTTTACATGCAGTTTTTAGAGGTGTGACTACGTCATGGCTTTTGGGTTATTGTTGGTTTTTTTTTTACATGCAGGCCTTAGAGGTATGACTACATCGTGGGTTTTGGTGGTTGTTTTTTTTGTTTTTTGTTTTGTTTTGTTTTTTTGTTTTGTGTGGTGTGTGTGTGTTTGTTATTGTTGTTTTTTTACATCAGAGATTGTGAGACACTGGTCAGCAGAATGCAGGCCTTGGAGGTATGACTTCATCATTGTTTGTGGTTATTGTTGTTGTTGTTTTTTACATCAGAGATTGTGAGACATTTCTCAACAGAATGCAGGCCTTGGAGGTATGACTTCATCATTGTTTGTGGTTATTGTTGTTGTTGTTTTTTACATCAGAGATTGTGAGACATTTCTCAACAGAATGCATGCCTTGGAGGTATGACTTCATCATTGTTTGTGGTTATTGTTGTTGTTGTTTATATCAGAGATTGTAGGACATTTCTCAACAGAATGCAGGCCTTGGAGGTATGACTACATCATTGATTTTGCTTATTGTTGTTGGGTTTTTTTTACATCAGAGATTGTAGGACATTTCTCAACAGAATGCAGGCCTTGGAGGTATGACTACATCATTGTTTGTGGTTATTGTTATTGTTGTTTATATCAGAGATTGTAGGACATTTCTCAACAGAATGCAGGCCTTAGAGGTATGACTACATCATTGATTTTGCTTATTGTTGTTGGGTTTTTTTACATCAGAGATTGTAGGACATTTCTCAACAGAATGCAGGCCTTAGAGGTATGACTACATCATTGATTTTGCTTATTGTTGTTGGGTTTTTTTACATCAGAGATTGTAGGACATTTCTCAACAGAATGCAGGCCTTAGAGGTTTGACCACATGGTTTTGGTTTGCTTTGGTCAGTTGGGTTGGTTTGGTATGGTTTTTATTTTGTTGTTGATTTTGTGGTCAACAAAGACTTAACAATGCTGAATAAAATGGAGGTATGGCCATCCAACCGATTTTTTGGGAGACAGAGGGGAGGGGGAGTTCAGGATAGGGGATGTGGGGAGTTGGGGGAGGGGGGATTGGGCATTTGTTTAGGGAGGGGGGAGGGGAAGTGGATATTTGGGGGTTGTTTTTGTTCGGTTCATTTGGGGTTCTGTTGTTGTTGTTGTTGTTTTGGGGTGACAGTGAGTGTGTGTGTGTGTGTGTGTGTGTGTGTGTGTGTGTGTGTGTACGTGTGTGCGTGCGTGCGTGCGTGCGTACGTGCTATGTTCAGCTAACCCAATCAACAAATAGATAAACAAAAATTCCCTGTTCAGCACTCCCAAGGCTGCATACGTGATTCTATCACATCGTAGCTGATGACAGGAGAATCTGAAAATCTGATCCAAAAAAAAAAACAACAACAAAAAAACAAAAAACCCAACCCCTATAAACAAAATGTGTGTGTGTGTGCTGTGTTCAGCCCTACCCAGCAGACAGGGGCAAGGAGCTGGTAGGACTGATGGACGAGGATTACGAGCACGCAGCACACTTCCTGTCCCAGCAGTCACAGTCCTCCAGCCAGGGGGCCACCCCCCAACAGAATTGTGAGTAGTTGTCGTCAGTGTGCCTGTCTCTTTTTCTGGAGCAAGTGAGAGGGAAGGATAGGAGGGTTGGGGAGACAGATTGATAAAAAGGTGTGTTGGGAGGAGTGGGAGGAAGCTGGTTGCAAAATCTTCAGTGGTGCCCCGAGTAGTTAGGTGAAGGAAGAACGTCACATCAGGATCGGGTTTGATAGTCTTGTGGTTACTGCATCAAAACTGTCGTCTTTCGGTTCATAGGTCAGGACACTTTTATATTCCTGCAGTTGGAATGTCGCTACTTTTATGGGCAAAAACGGTTCCATGCTCAAAATCTCACCAATGGTGAACCTCAGAGCTGTATCCGAGAAACACATTAATAAAAAGTTGAATGAAAAAAACACCTTGTGATCTGACAATCTTTTAAGGGCGTACGATCAAATCACTGAGAAAAGATGTCTGGTGGAAGGCATTTGTGTCCTGCAGACAACATGGGTTGTGAGTGTGCTGACAGTGCAAAGTGGATGTGTAGGAGTGAGGGATATATAGCCAGGGGGTTTAGAGAGTGAAACTGGGATCAGATGGTAAGCGAGGCCATGGGTTGAAGTCTTCACTGGAGACCATTTTCCTGAAGTTAATTTTGGTAAAGATTGACTCTCAATCTCTCTCTAAAGGTGTTCCAAAGAGAATGTTGTCTTGTGGAAACCCACTCTGAACATTTTGTGACCACGTTAAAACTCCTTGCACCTTTAGTAGTAGGTAGGCTCAGCTATGGCTGGGGGGGGGGGGGGGGCAAGACATGAACATACCCAGCATGCATCTTGCTGTGTGGATGGTGGTGGGCTCCGCCAGGTTTAACTTGCCCACAAAACACCACAGGCTGAAAAGTAAGGTCAATGCATTGCCCCAGCAAACTCTTCAGGCAGTTGAGCAGTAATGTGGGGTAGCAGTGATATGTTTTAGTGTTGTGTAAGAGGTAGTAGTGTCTGTGTGTGGCTGATTGACATCCTTTTTTTTTTCTTTTTTTTTTCAGGGGACGTTGTCCAAGGCAGAATGGGAGGCAGCCAGTAAGTAGGAAATGTGTGTGTGTGTGTGTGTGTGTGTGTGTGTGTGTGTGTGTGTGTGTGTGTGTGTGTGTGTGTGTGTAGATGTGTGTGTGTAGATGTGTGTGTGTGTAGATCTGTCATGCTGTGTGTGTGACTCTGTGTGTGTGTGTGTGTGTGTGTGTGTGTGTGTGTGTGTGTGTGTGTGTGTGTGTGTGTGTGTGTGTAGATCTGTCATTGTGTTTGTGTGTGTGCGATTTGTCATTGTGTTTGTGTGTGTGTGACTTGTAAGTTTGTGTGTGTGTGTGTGGATATGTGTCCGTCAGTCAGTATGTGTATGTGTGTTTGTGTGTGTGTGTGTGTTGTTGTTTTTTTTTGGGGGGGGGGGGGGGGGGGGGGTTTGCCTGCCATGATAGGTAGCCATTTGCCAACTTTGGGGAAATAAATCATCTGATGATGATAAAAATAACCCCCCCAAAATTGTATAAAGTGCAAAACCATGCTTTTGCAAATCATTTTACTCTCTGTGTGTGTGTATGCGTGTTTGCGTGTTTGCGTGTTTGCGTGTGTGTGTGTGTGTGTGTGTGTGTGTGTGTGTGTGTGTGTGTGTGCAGCAATCTACCTGGTGTTTGTCTTCCAGAAGATGGAATGAGCTCAGAAGTGCAGGGCCGTCAGCAAAACTCGTGGAAGTCAGTTGGCACCAACCTGCGTATGGGCAAACATTGCCGTCCTGTGTGGGAGGGGGGTGCAGTGGTATTGGATCTGTCATTGCAGTAAAGAAAGAAGGGAAGGGAGGAAGGATGAATAAAATCACATGAACATCTACTCTCCCACCTCATGGGCGTGAGTGTATAGCTGAGGTGGTATTGGATCTGTCATTGCAGTAAGGAAAGAAGGAAGGAAGGAAGGATGAATAAAATCACATGAAAATTAACACCCCCAAGTTGTGGGTGTGAGTGTATAGCTGAGCTAGTATTGGATCTGTCAGCACAGTGAAAGAAAGAAGGAGGGGAGGAAGGATGAATAAAATCACATGAACATCTACTCTCCCACCTCATGGGCGTGAGTGTATAGCTGAGGTGGTATTGGATCTGTCATTGCAGTAAGGAAAGAAGGAAGGGAGGAAGGATGAATAAAATCACTTGAAAATGAACACCCCCAAGTTTTGGGTGTGAGTGTATAGCTGAGCTAATATTGGATCTGTCAGCACAGTGAAAGAAGGAAGAGAGGAAGGATGAATAAAATCACCTGAAAATTAACACCCCCAACCAAGTTGAGGGTGTGAGTGTATAGCTGAGGTGGTATTGGATCTGTCATTGCTGTAAAGAAAGAAGGGAGGGGAGGAAGGATGAATAAAATCACATGAAAATTAACACCCCCAAGTTGTGGGTGTGAGTGTATAGCTGAGCTAGTATTGGATCTGTCAGCACAGTGAAAGAAAGAAGGAAGGAGGAATAAAAGCACATGAAAATCTACACTCTCTGATATGGGTGATAACTGCAGGGTGTGAGTGTATAGCTGAGCTGGTATTGGATCTGCCAGCACAGTGAAAGAAAGAAAGAAGGAAGGAAGGAGGAATAAAAGCACACGAAAATCTACATTCCCTGATATCAGTGGTAACTGCAGGGTGTGAGTGTACAGCTGAGCTGGTATACAGTGGCTGGTTAAAGTGTGGTACTATCATTGCAGTACAGTGCTGTGAAGGAAGGAAGGAAGGAAGGAGGGAGGGATGAGTAAAGTCACATGCAAATCTACACCCTCATGTCATGGGTGTGAGTGCAGAGTGGAGCTGGTATACAGTGGCTGGTTGTAGTGTGGCACTGTCGGTGCAGTGAAGAAAGGAAGAAAGAGGGGGAAGGTATGGTTTACTGGGCGCATGAAAACCTGTCTGTGCATCTGTGTGCTGGTAGGATAAAATATGATGGCTGCTATGATAATTTTATGTGTGCTGCTGGTATGATAATGTATGCGTGCTGCTGTTATGATAAAATATGATGGCTGCTATGATAATGTATGTGTGCTGTTATGATAATGTATGTGTGCTGTTATGATAAAATATGATGGCTGGTATGATAATGTATGTGTGCTGGTATGATAATTATGCAATGGCTGGTTTCCTCTGTGTGTGTGTGTCTGTGTGTCTGTGTGTGTGTGTCAGTGCCTTGGTGTAGGATCACTGGTTATGATTGAGGGATCATGGTGTGAGTTATTGCTTTGGTGTGTTGGTGGCATATTTGCCAAGTTGTGCCATGTGATGTGGACGTGACTATAGTGAGATATTAGTCCACCTTTTGTCTGTTGGTGCCTTGGTTCAGGCCAAAGTTTGGCCAAGAAGGGTGGTTTGGAATGTGAGAAATTCACGGTCTGTCATGGTCATGTCCATGAAACTGTGAGGAATATAAATATTTAGGTAAAGTAAAGCAGAAAATAAATTGTTGTGCATGTTTCATGCA
This sequence comes from Stramonita haemastoma, assembly GCA_030674155.1. NCBI lineage: Eukaryota > Metazoa > Mollusca > Gastropoda > Neogastropoda > Muricidae > Stramonita > Stramonita haemastoma. The sequence continues at coordinate 34,743,542 of CM060330.1, forward strand.
TTTTTGTAATGTCAGTGTCTATGTCATTGAATATATTTACTTCTAGTTCTAAGTATGATGTTATTTTCAGGAAACAAAATAAAGCATTCAATAACGTAATCAGGGTACTTGATTACATTTTGTGATGAAAATACTCCCATGAACAAGGAACAGAAGACATAGTTTCACATTAACGATCAGCATCTGGGCTTTATCACAGTTCTTGACTAAACCATTGATGCTGGGGGCAACAACAAAAGTGAGAGACTGTATGATCAGTGGCCCACTCATGGAATTCCACTTTACAGCTTAGTCTTTAGTGATGGACTATGACTCTCTGACTAGAAGGCTTGACTTGCACAGCCTTTATGTGCTGCAGCCCTGGGAGCTAGTTGGCCTTTGGAGAACATCTCCAACGCTGACTGTCCTTATGCCCTCTTGGCCGAGAGAGTGGGGGTGTGCTGTGGGTAAGGTGTCTCCACTATAATGAAATGTGTGGGTGTGAGAGGGGAGGAGCACAAAGCCTGATGATGCTGCTATGTTTATTTGTTATGCTGTACAACAGAGAGAAAAATGCTGTTGACAGTTACAGCACAGATACTACAAACAAAAATCATACTGTGTTGTAGGCTGATAATGTCATTTTCCTTTTTTGAGCTTTAGTTCTTTTCATTCAGTTCCTTTACCTTGTGTGCGTGTCTTTTTGTGTACAGGTCAGTGGCCTTACGTTGAACTTTGTTGAATCAATCTCTCTCTCTCTCTCTCTCTCTCTCTCTCTCTCTCTCTCTCTCTCTCTCTCTCCTCTCCTCTCTCTCTCTCTCTCTCCTCTCTCTCTCTCTCTCTCTCTCTCTCTCTCTCTCTCTCTCTCTCTCAATTTCGTTGGTATAGCGAAATGTTGTGAACTGTTTTCATTATGATTTGCATTTCTGTCTATGTTGTTAAAAAGTTCATTATTGAAACAGAATCGTTCTGTACTTTTGTTATGATATTGAAACAAAACTGCCCTCTGATTTGTAATATGATTTTGTTTAATAGGGAATAAATATTTTGAAACCGCTGAAGTGTTGTTGCTTGTATGTATATTTTATATGCATTGGTATTGGCTTGAGTATTGTTCTCCCCCCCCCCCCCCCCCCCCCCCCCCCCCCACCACCACCACCTCTTTTTCTTGTCTGAAATGTCCATAGTTCTTCTCTTGCTCAAAGTCTCAAAGACACAAGTGTACACACACTTGTGTGAGCAACGGCGTGTACACACATAGACACACACACACACACACACACACACACACACACACACACACACACACACACACACACACTCATCTATTATTTGTCTTCTCTCTCTCTCCATCTCTTTCTCTCTTGTTTGCATTTGTTTGTCTCAGCTGTACTTCAACATTCATTCCTATCATTATTCAATGAGTTGAATCAGCAACTTTTCATGTGTGGGCCAACGGTCCGATATAAATAAATTCTTTCAGAGTGTTGTCTCTGTCTCGTCTCTCTCTTTCTTCTTCTTGAATCTTCTTCTTCTTCCTCCCCTCCTCCTCCCCTGAATCCCAAACATTTACAAGTTACATACACACACATAAAAGGGACAACTTGACTGCTTAGTGTCCCAAAATTGTCAGAGCTTACTGATGATGTCATTAACAGTGTCACAGCTCCTGACATCAGTGTCTTCAAGGTGTGAAGCATACTGAAAATATCATTTTAAAAAAAAAGTGTCACATTAGGTAATGTCTGTGTCAAAGTCAGAGCATGCTGAAGATGTAATGACAACAGTGTCACAGCTCCTAATGAATCCACTCAATAGAAAAGATGCTTTCTGTTTTACCCTGGGCGCTGGTGAAGCAGGAATGCATGCTGAGTATCATTGGGATTTACACCACCCAGAAAAGGTTGTCAACGTTCGAATTTAAGATTTGCTTTTTGTGTGTGTGCTTTTTTTTTTTTTTTTTTTTTTCCTCATTAGAACTTTGATGTACACCAATGGTGAGGTTTTGCATGTCAGCCTCACCATGAAGGAAGCTGTATTCTAACTTCAGGGATGTATGCCGGATATGTTCATGTTTTCATAACTCACCACATGCTGACATGAATTAGGGGATCTTTAAAATGCATATTTGATCTTCTGCATGAGTATGATCATACATGAAGAGAATTAAGGCACTAGCAGGTCTGCACTTGAAGTTGATCTGGGAGATTGTAGAAAAGAAATCCCCACCCTTAATTCGCCAGACCCCGCCCAGATTCAAACCCACGACTTCATGGATTCATAGGATGGAAGTCGATTTGTCCTTTAACCATTTGGCTATAGCATCCATCACATGGAGAGTGTTAAGGCACCAGCAAGTCTGCATGT
>CM060330.1:34750987-34756674 GCA_030674155.1 Stramonita haemastoma
TCCTGAAACTTCAATATCATATACACAATCATCATCCCAATCACACACACACACACACACACACACACACACACACACACACACACACACACACAGAGTTTGACTTTGGCTTTGACTTTGACTTTCACACACACACACACACACACACACACACACACACACACACACACACACACACACCACATTAACTATCAGAGTACACCAAAAATATGTGCGTTCAAAAACTCGGACAAGTCCTGAAGAGCCTCTACACTGGTGTGGAAGGTGACCCAACCTCCCCCAGAAAACATGAAAAAGCCGTGGAAAGCATTGGGGTAATACTTCAACTTCACCTTCACGTTGTTCTCTAAAAGCCTGTGAGCGTACATCACCGCTTCGTCACGTAACACGTCATACTGAGACGCAATGACGTAAGCATTGGCCACGCCAGTGACGTCAGAAGTTAACATGGGGCAGAATCGGGGGTCCGTCACTCTGACGTCCATGTCTCTGGCCACGCTGGCTTTGGTGGGGCGGCGGGAAAGGGCGGTGTGTCGCTTGGTCAGGTTGAGGTAAGGGGGCAGTCGTTTGCGACTGTCCAGGTGCGAGTGCAGGCGTGTCATGTGGCCCTGCGACACGTGCTGATTGGCTAGAAGGGTCGGCAGGAAGCGTGGCTTCGCGCCTGCGTAGCGGAGCCAGTTGGTGGCTTCCTTTTCCGCTGAGGTGATGCCCGGAAGTAGGCGGGCGTTGTCTTGGTAAGAGGGGGTGGCAAAGTTGAGGGCTTGCAGGGCTGGGTTGATGAGGATCTGAGGACAGGGCAGGTAGGGGTCAGTCAACAAGAAGCAAATTGGCTTAGATATACAAAGGTGCAAAATTGCATACATGTACATGGGGTGGTTTTGGGATCTGAGAGATGGACCCCTCTCCTGAGAAAGTCAGAGAATAAGATCCAAGGTTTCAATAGGGTTTCCCTGGCTGAATTAGGCAGGAAAAAATATTCTTATGAGCTACAAAAGACACACACACACAGAAAAAAAGAACTACCTATTTCTGCTTCCTCCAGAAAGAACTTTACGAATCTGCTTTATATAAAGAATTCTGGCCAAAGTATGACAGCACAAAACAATGCAGTACAAGATAATATAAATTAGGGATCCAACTCAATACAATAAAACACATTACAGCACTGATGGTTAGGTGGTTAGGGCGTTGGACTTGTAATCTAAAGGCTGCGGGTTTGATCCCAGCTTTCAGCTGTGGCGTTGTGCCCTTGGAAAAGGCACTTTACGGCTATTTTCCCACCCCATCCAGGTGTAAACGAGATACCAACCTTGTGTTGGGGGTTAACCCTGCGATAGACTGGCGTCCTATCCAGGGGTGAGTCTATGACTCTCAGTCGCTTAACGCCACAGAAACCGGGATAAGCACCGGCCTGATGAGCCTTAGGCTCAGGACAGACTTTAACTAACAGCACAGATGAGTACAGTGCATTACAATACCTATGATACATTGCAACAGAGGACAACCAACGAAAGGGATGCAACGCTACACAATGGAAAGATCAAAGGATCTAAAGACTTTTATGCACCCTATAAAACATACCTTTATTCATTGATTCATTCATCCATAACACAATTATTGTTTGTTTGCAATTCACCCCCACCCTTTCCCCCTGCCAACCAAACTTCCCAAAAGATGGGAAGAAGAATAACACACACAACACACACACACACACACACACACACACACACACACACACACACACACACACACACACACGGACGCACAGACACACGGACGCACACACACACACACACACACGGACACACACACACACACCACACACACACACACACACACACACACACACACACAGAGGTATGGCCACTTATCCTGCACACCCAGCCCATTGCTGACGGCACAGTACTATACCATACCGATGATCGGTAGTCTAGAGGATAATTATAACACGCCTGCCTAGAAAGCGAAAAGTCCGGGTTGGAGTGTGCGGTGGTTCGAATCCCGTTTGGGCCCAAAACTTCCCTCCATCCATTAGACCACGAGTGGTGGTCTGGGTTCGGATGAGACGAAAAACCGAGGTCCCGTGTGTTACACATCATTATTTAGCGCACGCAAAAGAACCCACGGCAACAAAAGAGTTGTCCCTGGCAAAATTCTGTAGAAAAAAGCCACTCTGCTAGGGAAAAAATACAGATGCAGACAAGAAAAAGAAGAAAAAAAAGGGTGGCACTGCACTTGTGGCCATGTGCTCTCCTCTACCCGGGGAGAACAGCCCAGATTTCACGCAGAGAAATCTGCTGACATACAGTGGTATACAATAGGGTGAAATGTAAAGGTGTCCCATAACCTATGGGGTCGTAGGGGAGCGAGGCGTCATACCTCAGCTTCTCTAGGGGCCAGCATGTTGAGGGTGGCACCCATCTCTTTTCCCCTCACTGCTTTACCTTCCCTGACCCTAAAGAGGGCAGGTACCCATTTGCAGCTGGGTGAACTGGGGGGGGGGGACTGTACTGAAGCCAGGGCCCCCAAACGGTCACCCATCCACTTGGCATTCATGCTCGATGCTGCTTAACCTTGGCAGGGGGAAAGCAAGTGCTCTGACCACTGAGCTATCCCGTACCCAACTACTGACTACCCCCTCCCCCCCTCCAACAAGTATGGCTATTCATGCCACACACCCCGGCCCCTTGCTGACAGAGGGCACAGTATCAAGTCAAGTCAAGCCAAAAACACTTTAATCTTCCCTAAAGGGCATGATGATTAAAGAGTACCACACCATACCTGCATGGCCAGTTTTCCCCTGAGGGCCAGGGCCACAGCAGCCGCCAGGTTGCCCCCTGCTCCGTCCCCAGCCACCATGATGGCGTCCTGACGTACTCCCAGCTGACGGGCGTTCTTCACCACGTACTGCGTCACCGCCAGGCAGTCCTCGTAGGCTGCTGGGAATACATGCTGCGGGGCCTTGCGATACCTGACAGGAGAACAACACTTGAAAAGACATGTTGTGGGGCCTTGCTATGCCTGATAGAAGAACAACTCTTGAAAACACATGTTGTGGGGCCTTGCTGATACCTGACAGGAATACAACACCTGAAAATACATGTTGTGGGGCCTTGCTGATACCTGACAGGAAAACAACACTTGAAAATACATGTTGCAGGGCCTTGCAATGCTTACATAAGCAGATACACAAACAATAAAGTTCTGCCCTGATACACACATGTGTATGAGATATATAGGAATACACATCGCAGGTTCTTGCAATGTTTGCATAAACCAAAATGAGAGAGAAAAAAAAGTTCTCCAGTAATGCAGACTTGTGCATGATGTACTTGGGAATACACGTTACATTGTCTTGTGATATCTGTATAAGTAAACACAATTTAGATAAAGCTGGACGTGAAGATGTGTATAAGGTATATGGGAATATACATGCTGAAGGCACTTTGCAGCACCTATATAGCAAGTTATAGAAATTCACTTATACACGAATTTGCACATGCCCATTATGTGTTTAGAAAAAAAAACAAGTTGTGGGGCCTTGCAATACCTGTATAAGAAAACATGAATCTGGTCAGACAGACAAGTGGATCATAAGTCTAATATCACTAAATGTGAACAGACTTTATCCAAACAACAAGAAGTGGATAAGTCTGTGAGGTGTTTGATTATATGTGTTACTAGTTACTGCAATAGCTGTAGAAGTCGACAATACACAGGTGTTTTAGTTATTCATATTTTTAAAGAACTGTTTAGAAATGCATGTTAGAGGGCCTGTCAATCCTGCAAAAGAAAAGATAGAAATTTTATCATGCAGGTCTGTGGTCACGTATAATGAGATGTTTGGGAATATAACTATATTGAAACATGTTGACAGATCTGCTAACTTATGTGGAAAAACAACAACAATGATAATCACAAAAAAATCAGGCATGTCGATGTGTACGTAAAGTGCTTTGAAAATGCATGTTGCAGGTCCTTGTTTTATGCAGAAGACACCAACTTGTCTATGCTGGCTTTGTTAAGATATTTCTGAGGTATTTTCCTTGTAGACTGTTCATTTATCCCCTCCCCTCCCTTCTGAGATAAAGGGCAAATTGGCGTTGTAGCATTTGGGTTTCTGTAAGCTTATATAGTCAACAGTATCCTTTGCTTGGCTTTGTTTCTTGGGGTTTTTTATGACAGTTTCTGCCGGGGTAGCTCAGCCGTCAGAACACTCGCTTTCCCCCAGCCAAATTTAAGCAGCTTTGAGCATGGTTACCAAGTGGATAGGTGACCGTTTGCGAACCTTGGCTTCAATACAGTCCCCTCTAGTTCACCCAGCTGTAAATAGGTACCTGCCCTCTTTATGGTCAGGGAAGGTGAAGCAGCAAGGGAGAGGAGAAGCTGAGGTCTCTGATACTTCGCTCCCCTACGACCACATAGGTTATGGGACACCTTTACCTTTTTAATTTTTTTCTGCAACAAATCTCTGCAGCTGATAATCTTGTTTTTGTGTGTGTGTATTTGACTGTTTTTACCCACCATTAAGGTAGCCGCGTCCATACTTAGGGATAATGTCTAAACACGTCACCAGTGTGCATGCATTTCTTCCTTCTTTTGTTTTAAAATAAATGTTGTCATCCTTCCTTACCAGCACGCAATGGCCTACTCTTTTCAAAGGTGGAACTGGTCTTAACATGTCTGCAAGATGTTTGCACACGGGACTAAGACCTCGGTTTATAGTCTCATCTGAAGGACTTTCAGGGGAGTGGAGTCAGAACTGATGTTAACTCCAGGGGCCAAAAAAAAAAAAATCCACTCAAAAGGGCGGCTTGAACTGGGGGGACAGATAGAGATTTCAACGCTCTAACCACGAGGCTATCTATCTCCCCAACCCTCTCTCTCTCTTCTCTCCCCCTCCCTATGCAGTTGATACTGATTGCCAACATGATTTTTGTTATCTCTGCTGTTGTTATTGTTGTAGTGTTCACTCACTCCACAGCGATGACTTTGATTCGTGTGGTGTTGGCCAGGCGTTTGAGGGGTCCGTCATACACACCTGTCATGACAAATTAAAATAACATTATTATCATTATCATTATATACAGTTAAAAAAAAGTTAAAGTCTGTCCTGAGCCTAAGGCTCATCAGGCCGGTGCTTATCCCGGTTTCTGTGGCGTTAAGCGACTGAGAGTCATAGACTCCCCCCTGGATAGGACGCCAGTCTATCGCAGGGTTAACCCCCAACACAAGGTTGGTACCCCTTTTACACCTGGGTGGGGTGGAGAAAATAGCCGTAAAGTGCCTTTTCCAAGGGCACAACGCCATAGCCGAAAGCTGGGATCGAACCCGCAACCTTTAGATTACGAGTCCAACGCCCTAACCACTAGACTTCAGCGGCGGCTCATTATATACAGTGATCAGTATAAACAGGTCTGTTGGTTTAAACAAAAAGTGTATTCATTAAATTAAGAACAACGCAGCACCAATACATGAAATGAGCATAACAAGTAATGGTTATTAAGACTACTTTTTAGCATGTCTGTTCTCTCTCTCTCTCTCTCTCTCTCCTCTCTCTCTCTCTCTCTCTCTCTCTCTCTCTCTCTCTCTCTCTCTCTCTCTCTCTCTCTCTCTCTGTTTCTTCGTCTCGAACTCCCTGTTTGTGTCTCTCTTCTGTCTCTATCCTTTTCTGTCTGTCTGTCTGT
>CM060330.1:34764274-34766774 GCA_030674155.1 Stramonita haemastoma
CACGCACGCACGCACGCATGCACACACACACATACACACACACACACCACACTCGTGCGCGCTTGTGCAAGAGAGAGAGAGAGAAGAGGAGAGAGAGAGAGAGAGAAGAGAGAGAGAGAGGAGAGAGAGGGAGAGAGAAGAGAGAGAGAGAGAGAGAGAGAGAGAGGCCACTCAGATTTCATTTTGAAATCATATCCGCAAAACGTGTCACTTTTTTTTTCTCCAACTGGTTCAATTCTACGTGACTGTTTGATTCTGTACATCAAACCATTCTCTCCCTATTCCTAATTATCGTGATTATTCTATCACATCAACAACATTCATGCGTGTGTTCCATGTTCCCAACAGAGAGTAACATCACACACACTAATAATAATAAAAATAAAAATAAAAAGAATCACACACACACACACACACCACACACACACACACACACACACACACACACACACACACACACACACACACACACACACACACACACACACGTAGATACCTTTCTGCGTAGCATTTATAATTATTATTATTATTATTATTATTATTATTATTATTATTATTATTATTATTATTATTATTATTTATTATTATTATTATAATTTACAGTATCAATGCTACAAACAAAGGTAGCCACGTCATATTCAAAAAATGACGTAGAACCCACAACCTCTAGAATTGACAGTATGGAAGGACATAAAGATGGCGCTCATTAATTAATTTGCCAAGGGTAGCGTGTCTAGTCTGACCTTTCCGTGACATTTATTTCTGGCCTTCCTGCCTCCTCTTCCTCATCCTCTCTCGTTCTATTTCGGGCCAGGGAGGGCAAAAAATAAATAATCTATCGGCCTCTCTCGAGTTAGGGCGTGACATGGAGTGTGCATGTGCGCTTAGGTCACAAACGATTTCGCGGACACGGCGATGAAAATGGATACTAGGATTTTTTTCAGCTTACATCATTCTCTTTGTGGTGTATGTATTATTGTCTTTCTTGCCTGCGAGAGAAAGAGAGAGAGAGAGAGAGAGAGAGAGAGAGAGAGAGAGAGAGAGAGAGAGAGAGAGAGAGAGAGAGAGAGAGAGAGAGAGAGAGAGAGAGAGAGAGAGAGGAGAGGAGAGGAGAGAGAGAGAGAGAGAATGAATGAATGAATGAATGAATGATGAATGAATGAGTGAATGAATGAATGAATGAATGAATGAATGAATGAATGAATTATCTTTATTTTCCAAGGGTAACAGAGTAAGCATTCACATACACTTGTCTTTCATCCGGCCCTAGAGAGAGACAGACAGAGACAGAGAGAGACAGAGATTGTGGAATAGCACCCACCCCCTCACCAAAAAAAACCCAAACAAACAAAAAACCCAAACGAGCAACAAAAGAAAACAACAACAAAAACAAAACACAATCACCATGACCAACAATAAAAGTTCAACCCATGATTTTTTTTTTTAAAAAAGGAGAGAGACAGACAGAGACAGAGACAGACAGACACAAACAGACAGATAGACAGACAGGGACAAAAAGAGAAATGTGGTTTGTGAAGAGGCAATTAATAATAATAATAATAATAATAATAATAATAATAATAATAATAATAATAATAATAATAATAATAATAATAATAATAATAATATAATAATAATAATAATGCAATATAAAACATATGCCCGACGAAAATCGCCACGAAGTCACTCAAAACTGTTAGAAGCAAAGAAAAATAGAAACAAAAATTATAGATGAATCTAAAAGACAGTACTGGTCTCTCTTCTGTAATCAAGAAATCTTAAACCATAAACATGAGCAGACAGTTTGGAAAAAAAAACAAACACACAATGAAATTAAAAACGAAATCACTTCATTCCCGCGTACCCGATAACAATGGACCCTAAAGAGTTTCCTGATAACTTTGAAAAAGCAGAAACATTTGTAACAATATTTTCCGAGTCTGCGAGTTTAATTAAAAGGTTTATCTCCACGTCTACAAAAACACAGAGCAAGGGAAGAAACTCAGGACAGATACAAGGATCTTTTGCGTGTCTTGTTGCGTAACCGCATGATAATGATGATAACGACGTTGCGGTGATAATGATTATGATTCTTCTTCTTCTCCTTATCAAACGCTCAAACAGATACTATCGCTGACTGTCATATGAGCCCAAATACGTTGTGGTGCTGTTAAGTGCCTGACAAGTCAAGCCTAGTGCATCTGACTTGATGTTGGAGAGAATTGTTGTCTTTAAAGTCTTTCTGGTGAAAAAAAGGCAGGAGAATAGACCAAGAAGGCAAAAAAAGAAAAATAGACAAGAAGGAGGTAACAGGAAGAAAAGGAACAAGGCAGAAACAAAGAGAGGGATAGAAAAGAGGGAATTCCTAGCATAGAATTTCCACAAGGTGGGGATGCTGTCTAATCTGACAGTCCCTCGACATCTTCACACGTACAGGATGAGTACGATGGTGATGATGATTATGATGATGACGGTGGTGTTGATGAGGAGGAGGAGGAGG
>CM060330.1:34776774-34779274 GCA_030674155.1 Stramonita haemastoma
TCTCTGCCTGTCTGACTGTCTGTCTGTATGTCTGTCAACCTGTCTGTCAACCTGTCTGGCTGGCTGTTTTCTGGCTGGCTGGCTGGCTGGCTCTCTGTGTCTCTGTCTGTCTGTCTGTCTGTCTGTCTGTTTGGCTGGCTGGCTCGCTTTTCTGTCTGTCTGTCAACGCGGGCCCACTGATATATATGGTGGCCAGTGGCACGGATGTTGCAGAGGTGGGGGGTGGGAACGGACGTGATGTTAGGACAGTACATGTCATGGCTAATGCCAGTCTTTATCATTATAGATATCTATACACACTGTGAACTCCATAGTCTTCCGAGACTAATGGGTGCCTGCTGTACACTGTGACATGTGATGGCCAGTGGTATGGGTGTTATTGCAGAGGTGGGGGGACGTGGTGCTGGGACAATACATGTCGTGGTTGATGCCGGTGTTCGTCATCATCTCCACCTTCGGTTCTGCTAACGGCTGTCTCTTCACCAGCGGCAGGTAAAGGGAATTTAGTCATTTTTTGTTTTTTATTTATTCTTTTATTTGTTTATTTATTTATTTATCTATTTACTTATTTATCTATTATGTTTTTATTCATTTTTTATCTATTTCATTTATGTATTTCTTTTTCAAAGATAATGGAATAAGCACTCATGCGGGGTGGGATTTTTTTTTACATTCATTCCCCGTGTGTATGCAGTTGTGTCAACTTTTGTCATCTATTTCCACCAGCATACAATGGCCTACTCTTCTTAGAAGCAGAACAGGTTTTAACGTGTGTGCAAGATGTGTTTTGCGTTCGTGGGAATGGAGAGGACAAGGGATGGGATGGAATAACAAGAAAGGGATGACATGTAAATCAACGTTATGTTTTGATATGTTATTTTATGTTATGTCATGTCATGTCATGTTCGATAGGGTTTGAATATTTTTGTTGTTTGACTGTGGTTTTTTTTATGGCGTAATGATAATTGGTGTGTGTTGTGCGTGTGTGTGTGTGTGTGTGCGTGTGTGTGTGTGTGTGTGTGTGTGTGTGTGTGTGTGTGTTGTGTGTGTGGTGTGCGTGTGTGTGTGTGTGTGTGTGTGTGTGTGTGTGTGTGTGTGTGTGTGGTGTGTGTGTGTGTGTGTGTGTGTGTGTGTGTGTGTGTGTGTGGTTGTGTGTGGCAGACTGTCCTATGTAGCAGGCAGGGAAGGCCACTTCCCCAGTTCCTGGGTTCATCAGCTTCAAACGACTGACCCCCATCCCCGCCATCATGTTCACTGTGAGTTTGTCTGTCTGTCTGTCTGTCTGTCTGTCTGTCTGTTGTCTGTCTGTCTGTCTGTCTGTCTGTCTGTCGTAGTATGTATGTATGTATGTATGTATGTATGTATGTATGTATGTATGTATGTATGTATGTATGTATGTATGTATGTATGTATGCTTCTGTCTGTCTGTCTGTCTCTGTCTGCATGTTTCTATCTGTCTGTCTTTGTGTCTGTCTGTCGTCTCTGTCTGTCTGTAGGTCATTTTCTGTCCTGTCCCTCTTTAGTGCTGACAAAGTGTGGGTCATTATCTGTCCTGTTGACTCGCCACCAGGTGTCTCTGGGCATCGTGCTGATCATCCCCAGTGACCTGGGTCTGCTGATCGACATCTTCATCTTCGCCTCCTGGCTCTTCTACGGCTGGACCACCCTGGCCCTCCTCATCCTCCGCTACACACAGCCCGACCTCCACAGGCCCTACAAGGTCAGTGTTGTGGCTGCTGTCAGGACCACACACGAACCACCCAGCCAGCCAGCCAGTCCATTTATTAACTGTCCAACCCATCAATTAACCATCCAACCAGCTTATCCGTCAACCAGCTTACCTATCAGTCAGCCAGCCTACCTATCAATCAACCAAACAACCTATCAATTAACCAGCCAACCAATCAATCAGCCATCCAACCAACCTATCAATCAACCATCCAACCCATCAATTAACCATCCAACCTGTCAATTAACAAGCCAACCTGTCAATCAACCAGCTGCGCCGACCTACTTTTTTAATCTATTCTTTTATATCGAGGATAATGGAATAAGCACTATTGTGCTTGTTTACATCCAGTCCCCGTGTGTATGCAGTTTTTATAAATCGTGCCATTTCACTCATGTGCTTGTTTACATCCAGTCCCCGTGTGTATGCAGTTTTTATAAATCGTGCCATCTGTTCCCACCGGCATACACACACACGCAGAGGAATCTGTTGTGACATAAAGTGGTATGAAATGAAATAAATCAACCAGCCAGCCCATCATCCATCCATTTCAGTTCAATTCAAATATTTTATTATCTCACAGAGAAACCAACCAACTTATCAGTCACCCAAACAACTAAACTGCCACCAACTCATCAGCCAACTCATCGAAAAACCAGACAACCAGTCAAAACCCAAGTTATATTATATATAAAGTTCATTTATTCTTTACCAAAAAAAGGTCCATTTTTGATACTCTGTCTATCTGTCTGTCTGTCTGTCTGTCTGTCT
>CM060330.1:34784274-34789274 GCA_030674155.1 Stramonita haemastoma
GTGTGTGTGTGTGTGTGTGTGTGTGTGTGTGTGTGTGTGTGTGTGTGTGTGTGTGTGTGTGTGTACGTGTGTATGTGTGTGTGTGTGTGTGTGTGTGTGTTCATCAATCCTGATGACATGGGTGCACCAGTGCAACTGTATGTGCATACATGCATATTATGGTATGCTGAAGTATATTTTTAGATATGTTATTACGAAGTTATTGTTAGATAATTATGTTATTATTGCGTTGTTGGGTTTTATTTTTCGGGTTGTTTTCTTTATAGATATTTGATATTATGGTGTTACAGTGAATTTAAACGAGTAAATTTACGAAAAGGCAGCAGTCTGCCATGAGGCAGTGATTTGGGTCGTCTGCTGATATCTGCATTCAGTTAGATGAATAAATAAATGAATGAATGAATAGATAGATAGATAGACCAATAAACAAACATACATTATCCAAGTTAGATTCCTGTTTGAGGAGATTTTCCCCTGGAGAAAGTCATTCAGTGAAACTATAAACCAAGGCCCAGTGTGCGAACCCACACAGAACATTTTAGGCACATGTAAATCCTGTTCCGCTTTTCGTAAGAGTAGGCCATTGTGTGCCGGTAGGAATAGGATGACAAGATTTACAAAACTGCTCACACTGGGGACTGGATGTATAAAAAAAAAGCATATGAGTGCCTATTCTATTATTCTAGATATAAAAGAATATCTAAATAATTTTTTAAAAATAAATACAAGCCTAAGTAGATCACTTTGGAATCAAGGCAGGTCAACAAACAAATACATTCATTATTTTATTATCATTAGATATCATCATGTTTATAAACAAACATGTTCTCCCACAGAAACTGTTTCAGATTATATATAACCTTTCCTTTTTCAAACAGCTTAATTAACTAGGAGTGAAATATTGGAAGAGGATCTAAAGCCAAAGCAAAAATGAACCCCATCCCCCCCCCCCCCCCCCCCCCCCCCCCCCCCCCCCAAAAAAATGGAAAGAAAAACCAGACAGAATGGAAGGACCCAAATTTACTTGAATCCTACCCTTTATTTTTTACCCCCACCCCCACCCCAAGCCCAAATGAAAATGATGAAGCTTTTAAAATACATAGCAACTCTACCTCACCTCACTCTTGTTTATCAATTCTTTTCATGAAATGGTCATAATCAGCTTTTGCACTATGACCACACACAGAATTGATGTAAAAGCAACACTTAAATTAAATGACACACTCATTCCTTGTTACTTTTAGAAATAAATAATCATGGGGGGAGGGGAAGTAGTACTGAACCCATTAAAAAAAAACCACACTTTGAATAAACACTACTTATTGTTTCTTTGATAAGTCAATGGAGGGGAGGGGGGGGAGAAATAACTGCCAAATTTATCTTTTTATCGGCCTGTCTAAGTAAATTTCCTGCAATTGTGAGTTATTTCAGTTGAGAGTTATTTCCCTTTTTAGAGTTTTTGCGTAAAAGAAAGAGAAAAGGGTGGTTTTCAGGTTTTAAGATACATTGATTTATTTTTCTTTGTTCTTGTCCCCCTTTTAATGATTCTGTTAAATGTCAAACGAATATTGGTTTATGTTAAGATAGAGCAAATTAGCTGGTGACAATTATTTTTCTTACAACCTGCAGAGGAATATTTCACTTTTCTTTCACACTACATGTTTAAAGTTTATTAGTGGTGAACTGTGAACATCAAGTAAGCCAAAAAACCATTACAGTTATGGAGGAAAAAAGTGTAAGATGCCTCTCATTTGCCCTGTAAATGTGTTATAATGATTTGTTGTTAAAAAAAAAATTTCAATCAAGAAAAATGAAATTTTCTAATTAGCTGGAATATACAACATTGGATTAGTGAGACTGGTGTAAGATGTAAACCCCAGTGTTTTAAGAAAATGCAAATGATTACAAGGACGACCTGTTCTTGTTTAATTTCAAAACACACCTAAACAAATATATAAATAACTAAATAACCGTTTGATGAATTTATTGAAATAACCAGTCCACTGATAATTCAGTTGGATAAATTTTCGTGTACTTAAATGAAAAGGGCAACTTATCTTTTTTTTTTTAGAAAGTTTCCAAAGAAATGTGATATATCATTTCCTTTTTTTTAAAAAAGAGCATTCATCTAACAACAACAAAAATTGAGGGGTAGGGGGGGGGGTTGGGGATGAGGGAAAGAGGGAAGAAATCAAAAAAAAGGGATGGAAGGGAAGGATGGGGAGGGGTAGTTACAGCACCTAGGCGACTTAAATACTGATAGGTGAATCATACCTGGTCAGGGAAAGAAACTGGACATCAGTGTCTTGAGCTGTGTGGAGGTTACTGTTGAATTCTCTTCCTGCCTCCTTCCCTATGCATCCTTGGTTATACAGCTCTGTCAGTTCTGTGTAAAGACTCGGGCAGGCCTGAGATCGTAAGTTTGTTAACGAATTACTTAGGTTAAAGAAATCATGTGACCGTTGTGCCTTTTTTTGTTTGTTTGTTTTTAATGTCAGGAGTGGTTGAATGGCACAGGCTGCTTGTGGGGAGGGGAGTTGGTGTAGAGTTGGGCGGAGGGGGGGGGGGGAAGGTGTCTGTCAGATGATATTTTGAATCCAGCCAGTAACTTGAAATTTGAAATAAAGTTGGTGTCTTCCCCTATCTGTCTTCCTGTCATTATCTTTCTTCTCTATTCTTCTCCTCCTTTTTACTTATCTTTATTTTCTTTCTTTCTTTCTTCTTCTTCTTCTCCTTCTACTTCTTTGCAATTCCTCTTCTTTGCAATTCCCTTCTTTCATCCTCTCTCTCTCTCTCTCTCTCTCTCTCTCTCTCTCTCTCTCTCTCTCTCTCTCTCTCTTCTCTCTCTCTCTCTCTCTCTCTCTCTCTCTCAGTCCCTGCAGGCATGCAGACAGGTGTGTGCATTCAGTTAATGTTATGCCAATGTATACATGTCCTATTCTTCAGGCAGGCCTGACGTCATTAGGTGCAAACTTAATTGCAGAGGTAAAGAGCTTATGTCATCGTGTCACACACACACACACACACACACACACACACACACACACACACACACACACACACACACACACACACACACACACACACACATTTGTGAGCCATTTCAGCCGGTATTCTGGTGTGGTTTTGTTGGAGGGTTTGTTTTTTTAATTAATCTTTAATGCTTTTTTTCATAAGACAAAAGCTAAAATACGAAACAACAAAATTTGAAGAAATAATGCACACGTACTTTATAAAATATCTGTCAGTATCCAACAAATATTCTGTCAAACATTGATTTTTCAACATGAGGTGTAAAATGCAAAAAAAAAATACAGTTAGTTTTCACAGAAAATATATCATACGTGTTTGAGACATTTTTAAATAAGTTTTGATAGAAAACCTTACTTTTCAATAAACATGCTACAGTAGTGCAAACAGTTGTTTACTTCAGTAAACATTATAAGTAAGACTGTTTAGTTGTTGTTCTGTGGACGGGAGAGAATCGATGCGTCATTGGTTCATGAGTGCACTCCCTTGGTTTTTTCCGAAGCGCACGTCCTTGTATTGGTTTACTCCGTTAACTTCACTCCCCTAGTTTGCACATTCAATTAATTTACACTCCTCTTCTTTGCACACTCGATTAACTCTTACTCCCATGGTTTGCACACATGATTCAATTACACTCTCCTGGTTTAATTGATGAGTTCATTCCCCTGATTTTTTTGTTTTGATCTCTGCATGAGTGCATTCCCCTGATGATTGATCAGTCAATCACTCTGTCAAGATTATCCTTGTCCAGATTATCCTTGTCAAGATTAAGATTATCCTTGTCCAGATTATCCTTGTCAAGATTAAGATTATCCTTGTCAGATTATCCTTGTCAAGATTAGATTACCCTTGTCAAGATTACCCTTGTCAAGATTAAGATTATCCTTGTCCAGATTATCCTGTCAAGATTATAAGATTATTACCTTGTCCAGATTATCCTTGTCAACATTTTCCAATCTTTGGGGTTAGTTGATGATGTCTTCCCTATGCTTTTCTCTCCTCTTCCACTCTCTGAAAATGAACTAAAGAATCACGCAGGACTACTAACTATTTGAGATGCGGTGATCTTTTCCCTTCTATCTGGTCCATGTTGTGTGTTATATAATTATAAACTATCACAGCAGAGTTGTTGGACACTGGTCACTGTTTGAACAACACAGTCTTGTGTTGTTGAGCTAAGTCATCTGATTTTAAATTCATGGATATTTGTGATTTTATCATTTAATTGTGACTTTCTTTTTTTTTAGTCTTTATCATGTTGTCTGAGTGTAGACATTGGGTTTAAAGGGTTAAGTCATTGTGGGACTCAGTGCAGGGAGTTTTCACCAGATACAAACTAATTTTACAAAACCTATAAATATGATGTACTGAGTTTTCTGTACAAAAAACAGTCTATGCCATATTTGTTTCATGATTCCATCATACCCTAACTTGTTGCTTTGATGAGTAAGTCTTTTGGGGGCTTTCTCTTTGTCCTATTTTGTCATTTGTATAGAATGCTTGACCCTATTTTTTTGGGGGGTTAAATCCCATGTAGATACTAAATGGTTGGGTTTTTGAGCAACAGACTGAATTCCCATCGTTATTGTGATATTTCATATGCAAAAAAAAGTTTTAATGTTTGTTAGTATACTCTGCTTAAGATTACTCTGCAGGAAGTGTTATATCAGAACACTAATGGACTAAGAGATTATATCTATTTTTTTTAAAGCCTGATGATAATTTCATACTTTCAACTACACAGTGTAGACTGGGGGTTTTTTCTCTCTTTTTTTTTGTTTTAAAGGAGTCCTTATTCTCTTCATTGTTATTTTGTATGAAATTATCAGATGTTCAGCAATGACTCTCATATATTTTGATGTACTGGCTGTCAACATGTTTGGTTCTTATGAAGGTGTAGGTGCACGGTGATGGATGTTCAAAGTCTAAACTCTGCACTTCTAGTAACACACAAGATATGTGTTGTACAT
>CM060330.1:34794274-34796774 GCA_030674155.1 Stramonita haemastoma
TTGTGTTTACCAGAAATACGTAGAAGGGGGCCCGAGCTGGGGTGGAGAATCACGTAAGGTCCATGTGCAAAGAAAAACAGAGGGCCGGTACCTGTGAAATGTCTGCATTGGCACAGGTGACCAAGCCGCGGCTGTAGTCTAGTGGTTAGGGCGTTGGACTCGTAATCTAAAGGTTGCGGGTTCGATCCCAGCTTTCAGCTATGGCGTTGTGCCCTTGGAAAAGGCACTTTACGGCTATTTTCTCACCCCACCCAGGTGTAAAAGGGGTACCAACCTTGTGTTGGGGGTTAACCCTGTGATAGACTGGCGTCCTATCCAGGGGGAGTCTATGACTCTCAGTCGCTTAACGCCACAGAAACCGGGATAAGCACCGGCCTGATGAGCCTTAGGCTCGGGACAGGCTTTAACTTTTAACAGGTGACCAAGCGCCCTCTCTACATGTTCTCTCTCTCTACATGTTCTCTCTACATGTTCTCTCTACATGTTCTCTCTACATGTTCTCTCTCTCTACATGTTCTCTCTACATGTTCTCTCTACATGTTCTCTCTACATGTTCTCTCTCTCTACATGTTCTCTCTACATGTTCTCTCTACATGTTCTCTCTACATGTTCTCTCTACATGTTCTCTCTCTCTACATGTTCTCTCTACATGTTCTCTCTACATGTTCTCTCTACATGTTCTCTCTACATGTTCTCTCTACATGTTCTCTCTACATGTTCTCTCCTCCGGCCCCTGATAACGGAGGATGGCTGACTGTACAGGTGGCTGGTATTCAAACCCAGAACACCTGTGGTGGCCAGCCAGCATCCAGGTTATGTGACACGGTGCAACACACACAGGGAACCACTTTGACAGAGTGCGAGGGACCCATGGATGTAGAACCCTGTTCATGCTTATCCTATTTTCCATTGAAGTATATTTTGTGGTCTTCCTGGGTTGTTGTTTCTCCCCATGTTTTTCCACCTTACGTCACAGAGCCCAAGGATGTGCCATTATTGGTATCTGGCCCATCTCATGTGTTAGTTCTTCCACTTTGCCTGTGGCTCTTAGTGTTCGTACAGTCCAAGTGCCAATGGTGATGTGGTTTCTGGCACTGTGGCTCTTAGTGTTCGTACATTCCAAGTGCCAATGGAGATGTAGTTTCTGGCACTGTGGCTTTTAATGTTCGTACATTCCAAGTGTAAATGGTGATGTGGTTTCTGGCACGGATTTTGCTGCCTTGAACAATCACAGGCAAAAGGAAAACCTACACAGAAAGAAAATCTAAGCCCAATGAAGAAAACAGAGGAAAAACAGAAAACCCAAACCAAGAGAGCTGGACATGTCAGTTATCAGCAAAGAAGCGGACAGGTTCTGTTTTCTGAGGCAAAAACACACCCGTGAGGATATGATCCAGTGTACATGTATATGGAACTACGGCTCGTGCAGCACTGCGGTGCTTGCGTGGGCCGTTCTCTCTTGTTGCTTCAACAGAATTGTTCTATTTTTGGGGTGGCCCGAGGCACTGAAGTGGGAGACCTCCTGACCCTCTGTCCTTCTGTCCACAGTCCCTAAATCGGAGTATTTCCGCTGGGACTCTGACATAACTTCAACAACAAACGACTGCATCCCCACGTGGGAAAGGAAAAACGCCAGAGGGGACTTGTACACTTGCCTTCAGTGGGGATTCAGTGCTGTAGAGGTATTGCTCCTGCCTAAGAAAGCCACAGGGGCCAGGTTCAATCCCCATTCGAAGTGCAAACATATCCCCCCTATCCCCTAGACCTTGAGTGGTGGTCTTGGTGCTAGTCTTTCCGATGAGACAGTAAACCGAGGTCTCCCTGCGCACAACACGCATTCGTTGCATTTAAAAGAAGCCAGGTAAAAAAAAGAAACATATATATTAAAAAAGGGTCCCTGGCAAACTTATGCAGAAAAAGGCACTCTGATAGGGAAGCAAATATACATGCGAATACACAGGAAAAGAAACAAAATAATGGGCGGCGTTGCTCTTGTGGCGACGTGCTCTCTGCGAGGAGAGCAGCTCAAAATTCAAGAAAAGAAACCAACCGTGAGTGAAAGTATTATGCAATGCAATAAAGTACATTACATTGCAACACAATACCATACAATAGAAAACAACACAATACAGTGCAATACTATACAATACAATACAACACAATACCATACAACACAATACCATGCAACACAATAAAACAAAATACCATACTACACAATACCATACAATACCATACAATACAATACAACACAATACCATACAACACAATACCATACAATACCATACAACACATTACCATACAATACAATACAAACACAATACAATACAGTGCAATAATACAAACAACACAATACAATACAGCGCAAATACATACAACAACACAACATCAACACAATACACAATACAACACAATACAATACAACCAACACAACACAACATACAACACAACACAACACAACACAATCACATACAACACATACAATACATACACACGTACACAT
>CM060330.1:34801774-34809274 GCA_030674155.1 Stramonita haemastoma
AGTATAGTGATGACAGAGAGAGAGAGAGAGGACCCACACGTGCGCGCACACCACACACACGAACGCACGCACGCACACACACACGATACACACACGCACACGCACATATACACACACAATACACACACGCACGCACGCGCACACACACACACACGCGCGCGTGCACACACACACACACACATGCACACACACTAACAGACAAACAGGGAAGCAAACAATGGGATGGCTGTACCACACAAAAGCATGTCCTTCCTTGTGTCGCTTGTTCTTGTAACTGACTGACCTTCACTACTGCATACAGCACCCCTCCCTCCCCCCCCATGCGTGTGTGTGTGTGTGTGTGTGTGTGTGTGTGTGTGTGTGTGTGTGTGTGTGTGTGTGTGTGTGTGTGTGTGTGTGTGTGTGTGTGTGTGTGAAACTTCCCGAAACATGTGCTGCTTTACTCAAGTATCGGTTCTATTTGTTTGTTTGTGCGTGTGTGTGTGTGTGTGTGTGTGTGTGTGTGTGTGTGTGTGTGCGTGCGTGCGTGCGTGCGTGCGTGCGTGCGTGTGTGTATGTGTGTGTGTGTGTGTGTGAAACTTCCCGAAACATGTGCTGATTTACTAAAGTATCGGTTCTATTTGTTTGTGTTGTGTATGTGTGTGTGTGTGTGTGTGTGTGTGTGTGTGTGTGTGTGTGTGTGTGTGTGTGTGTGCATGCGCGCACGGGTGTACGTGTGTGTCTTTGTGTGAGTATGTGCGTGCGTGGGGGGTACGTGTGTGTGCATGCACGCACGGGTATTTGTGTGTATGTATGCGTGCATGGTTATATGTGTGTGTGTGTGTGTGTGTGTGTATGCATGTGCGCATGGGTATGTGTGTACATGTATATATGCGCGCACGGTTATGTATGTGTGTGAGTGAGTGAGTGTGTGTGCGACTGTGCGCGCACGGGTATGTGTGTGTGTGCGTGTGTGTGCATGCATGCGCGCACAGGTATGTGTGTGTGCACACGAGCGCGTGCGTTGTTGTTGTTGGCATGCGTGTGCGTGCGTGTGTGTGTGTGTGCAAAAAGTTGTGACGATCAATCCAGTCATGAACCGGTAGTCTCAACTGAAACCCCATAACTGAGGAAGCGACATCGATAGCTTTTGTTCTTCCGATACTTTTCCTCCTTTCGTGGTGTAGCTCTTAGTTTCCACCATTCGGAAGGCGCATGTTATGTACTGACAGATGATTTAGGGAGAAGTTTAAGCGTTTGTGGAGTTCCTATGCAGCGG
The DNA here is from genome assembly GCA_030674155.1 of Stramonita haemastoma. Taxonomy (NCBI): domain Eukaryota; kingdom Metazoa; phylum Mollusca; class Gastropoda; order Neogastropoda; family Muricidae; genus Stramonita; species Stramonita haemastoma. Next base: position 34,803,033 of record CM060330.1, read on the forward strand.
TAGGTATATTTTTTTCCATTTTCGTTTGCTTTCTTTCTGTCTGTAGTTTCCCCTTCACTTTAAAAAAAATCGTCAGACTGATATTTTGTTTTACGTAGACCTACCTCTCCCTCTACCCCTTCCACTGTTAGTCTGTCTCACATAGGGATAGCCTGGTGGTTTGAGCGTTGTATAAACAATCTGATGGCCTGGGTTCGAACACCACGGAAACGCTCGTTCAAGGGGATTTTTTTTCCCCTCGGAGTCAACATCAGTGCCGACTCCACTGCCCCCTAAAGGTCTTTCGGGTGAGACTTTAAACCAATGTCTTGTGTGCGAACGCACACAGAACATCTCGCGCACGTGTCAAAACATGTAATACCTGTCAGAAGAGTAGGGCAGTGTGTGGTCGTGGGAACGAGATGCCTTTTTTGTGTTTTTTTAAACGCATATAGACTGATGTTATGTTTAGACATCATCCCCGAAAAGTCAGAACGCGGCTACTTTCATGGTGGGCAAAAACGGTCGTATTCGCAAAATCTCATCATTGGTAGTAAACCTCGAACCTCTAGCCCAGGAACGAAAAATAAAAGGTTTAATCTCTCAATTTTTTTTCATTAAATTTTATTAAATCTTATTTTATATCGAGGATAATGGAATAAGCACTCGTGTGCTTTTTTTTTTTACATCCAGTCCCCGTGTGTATGCAGTTTTGTAAGTGTCATCTGTTCCCACCGGCGGCACACAATGAAGGATACTGAGCGCTGGGACACTCCCATACCCTAACCTGAGGAAGACAAAAAGCCCAACACTGGGTCAAAAGATAAAAATGAACACACGGCTTCAATTAACTTGGGTGGAGATTTTCAAGGAGCGTAGTGCTCACCAGTCAGCTGAGTCAGCGAGAGGACTATGGAGTGAAGTGTTTGGGGGTGGATTCTGAGCAGTACAAAGCTTTACAGCCATGGGGCGATAAATTATTACATCACAGCACTTGACTAACCCTTAGCATGTCCAGATTTGGGGAAGGAAAGAGACTGCTGAAGTCTGGGAAAGAGGGCTGTTTCTGACCTTATCAGTCAGTTGATGTCACCTGCCATTCGAGTGCCTCCGAAGGATGTGTGTGACTCTTTGGACTCAGATGAATTATCAAAGTAAGTGTGCTCAAAGTGGAGATTGAGCTGCGTGGCTCCAGTTCTGAGCTGCAGAAATCCACGAAGAATTTGCGAGGAAGAATGCAAAGAAGAAGAAGAAGAAGAAGAAGAAGAAGAAGAAGAATGGAGAAAGAAGAGGAGGAAGAAGAAGAAGAAGAGAAGAAGAAGAAGAAGAAGAAGAAGAATGGAGAAAGAAGAAGAAGAAGAAGAAGAATTGCAAGAAGAAGAAGAAGAAGAAGAAGAAGAAGAATTGCGGAAGAATGAGAAAAATTTGCGAAGAATTGCAGAAGAAGAAGAAGAAGAAGAAGAAGAAGAAGAAGAAGAAGAAGAAGAAGAACAACAACAACAACAACAACAACAACAACAACAACAACAAGATAAACGAACGAAGACAGCATAGTCCAATCTTTTTTTTACAGTAAAATCCCCCATCCCTACCTTCCCACCCCGTTCGAAACTGTCAGCAATGCGAGTAACGTACCTAGAAAGGCACACTCTCTCTTTTACACTACACTACACTACACTACACTACACTACACTACACTACACTACACTACTACCACACTACAGCACTGCAAACTACTACATACACTACACTACACCGCACCGCACCGCACCGCGCCACACTACACGAACTACACTACACTACACTACACTATGCAATAACACACACACACACACACACACACACACACACACACACACACACACACACAACACCAACACACCAAACCCACACCCCACCCACCACCCCCTCCCACCGAAAGAAAGTCCTTATACCACCACAACCCCACCCTCACCCCACCCCCTCCTCCTCCGAAAGAAAGGCTTTTATAAAGACACACCCCCACCTCCCATAGCCACCCCCCCCCCCCACCCCACCCCAATCCGTCAGTAACCAAGAAAAGGTGATGACAGTGTGGATGTTGTCTCAGATTAAAGTCTGCTTGCAAGGTCTAATGAGCTGTCACATGGCTAGACCATGCACCTGGACCACAGATATTGGAAGGGAAAAGGAAAGACTTCTCCTCTGTTTTTGTTGTTGTGCTTTCCCCGGCTTAACACTCTGGAGGTCACCCAGAATGTGCAGTACTACTCTAACTCACTCATCCACCATGGGAATCCTGTGAGATTGAAATTGCTACACTGAATGAGAAGTTTGGGTGTATGACTGTTTTTAAGTATACCTCGCCATAAAGGCAGCCATACTCTACTTCAGAGGATATCATTCTCCTCTCATCTCAGCTCTTCTGCCAGTGCCACATAGTGCCAGGCCCTTTGAGTCTATGGACTATAAAGCAGCAATCCTGGCTTCATCAGTCTCTGGTTTTAGGAGTCGCGCCAGCAGACAGTTCGGGCGGGACTGGAACCAGTCCCCTTTATTAAGAAAAAAAAGACACCATCCTTTATACAGTCACTAGCCCCTAAAGACACCAGTCCTTTATCCAGTCACCAGCCCCTAAAGACACCATCCTTTATACAGTCACCAGCCCTAAAGACACCATCCTTTATCCAATCACCAGCCCTAAAGACACCAGTATCCTTTATCCATCACCAGCCCCTAAAGACACCCCATTCTTTATCCAATCACCAGCCCCTAAAAGACACCATCCTTTATCCAGTCACCAGCCCCTAAAGACACCATCCTTTATCCAGTCACAGCCCTAAAGACACCAGCATCTTTATCCAATCACCAGCGCCTAAAGACACCATTCTTTATCCAGCCCACCTAAAGACCATCCTTTATCCAATCACCACGCTAAAGACACCAGCATCCTTTATAATTCCATCAACCCAGCCCCTAAAGACACAGCATCTTTATCCAATCACCAGCCCCTAAAGACATCCATTCTTTATCCAGTCACCAGCCCCTAAAAGACGCCAATCCTGTCAGCTTCTATATCTCTGTCGGAACAAAACTAGGTAACATTAGAACATCTTCCTCCTCCCTCAACAGCAATATCAGTTTTCTAACCAGCTGCACTGAAGACCAGCATGCTTGATAAAAAGTTTTGTGGTTTTTTTTTTAACTCATTTCTAAATCTGTGTCCACACTGACTGGATTGGTGCAACCAAGGACTCGTTTTGTTTTATGAGGCATCGTTCTGTTTCAAGGGTGTTCTGTTCAATGTGTTCAATCCGGGAACGGATGAAAAGGTTTACAAAAATGCTTAGGGGGGGGGGGGGTGGAGGGGGGCAACTAATGTAAAAAATAAAAAAAAACAGTTAAGTGCTTTTCCATTATCTTCGAAATAAAAAGGTGTTTTTTTAAGTGTGAGTTGATCAAATGTTGTTCTGTAATGTTTTATTTTGTTGTAATTTGATTTGGGGGTTGTTGTGTTTTTTTATCGAACTATAGTGATAGTTTCTACTGTCCCCCATCGGGGGCCTGTCATTATAAATAACATCCCCACCTTCTGGAAATGATGTGATAGAAATTTCCTCTTTTCTATCCCTCTCCTTGTTTTTGCCTTCCTTGTGGGTTTTTTTTCTTCCTGTCACCTCTGTCTTGTCTATTTTCTGCTTTCTTAGTCAATTCTTCTGCCTTTCCTTTTTTCCAAGAAAGACTGCAAAGTCAGGTGCCTGAAACCTGACTTGTCAGGAGCTTAACCGCGGTGTAACACGATTGAGCTCTTGTAACAGACAACAATAGCTGCTGTTTAAGTGTTCAAGAAGAAGAAGGAGGAGGAGGAGGAGGAGGAGGAGGAGGAGGAGGAGGAGGAGATGAGAAGAAGAAGAAGAAGAAGAAGAAGAAGAAGAAGAACGAAAGAACGAAAGAAAGAGAGAAAGAAAGAAGAAGAAGAAGAAGAAGAAGAAGAAGAAGAAGAAGAAGAAGAAGAAGAAGAAGAAGAAGGACAACTTGTTTTCGCTGTGCAAGCAGAAGCAGACAAGACACCCATCCTTTCTTTTCCTTTATCTGTGTCCCAGGCAGACAACCTCTGCTCTTCGGACTCAACCTGTCCACAGAAGGAAGGAAGGCAGTGGCGGTGGATGAGTGAGCAGCCTACTTCTCTCTCTCTCTCTCTCTCTCCTCTCTCTCTCTCTCTCTCTCTCTCTCTCTGTGCTTTTTCCTTCCGTCTTTCTTCTGTCAATCCTGACCGATATTAGCAAACAATCATCACGGTGACACACAACACACTCAGGCATGTGCGCACACACTTCTCCGTCAAGGTTAAGTAGACACGTACGTGCACATGTTCAACCAGTCATGCGCATAATAATAATAACAATAAGCACTTTCATAAAGTTCACGCAGGCAGTCAAGTGTACAAACCTATATGGTAGGGAAATGTGCATGCATATGTACTCGCTTGATGACGAACTGGACGACTAGAATTAATCATGTTTACAAATGCAAGCGTGAGAGCGCGAGCGTGCGCGCGCGCACGCACGCACCCATGTACGCACCCACACACACACACACACACACACACACACACACACACACACACACACACACACACACACACACACACACACACACACTCCCCTAAAAGTCCTTCGGATGAGACTATAAACCTAGGTCCCGTGTGCAAGCACACGCAGAACATCTTGCGCACATGTTAAAGCTCGTTCTGCTTTTCGGAAGAGTAGGCCATGGTGTGCCGGTGGGAACAGATGATAAGATTTACAAATCTGCATACATACTGGATGTATATTTAAAAAAAAAAAAAAATTAAAGCATATGAGTGCTTATTCCATTATCCTCGAAATAAAGAATGAGATAAAAAAAAAAATAAAAAAAAGATAGATATACGTTATATATAGTTATTATAAATATACATATATCTATATACAGAGAGAGAGGGGGAGACAGACAGAGACCAGAGAGAGAGAGAGAGGAGAGAGAGAGAGAGAGAGAGAGAGAGAGAGAGAGAGAGAGAGAGAGAGAGAGACTATGGACTTTGACTTCCCTACATATCTAAAGGCAAAAATTATCAGTGAGAGTTTCGCTGTTTCGCGAATCAGAACAGACTAGAGATGTGCTTTGGGATAAAAACCCTATGTGCGTATTCATCTTGTGTTTATAAGGACAGTTGTTAAACTAGTTCTGAAGTCATTTTGATTTCCAAAAAGGGATGTAAAATAAGTGAATGAACTATCTTGATTCTAGGCTATTCTGCATGACTTGCAGGGATTTTTTAAAAAAAGAATCAGAGAAGAGATATTTATGGAAGCAGTGGCCTATATTCAGACTTGCAATGGAGTTGGATTGCTTTTAATGGGAGTCAGCTGGTGCTTCATCGATTGCAACGCTTACAAAACTCTTCCGTTCTAAGCTTAGCAGGAAAAAAATAATTAAACATAAAAGTGAAAAGATAGATAAATAAAGAGACAGATGAATAAAAAGCCATTTAAAAAATATCGCCTACGGACATGATTCACTGAGTGGGCTATTCAGTTTCAATCCCATCTGCGTAGTTTATTTCCGAATCTGCATCCCATTGTTTTAGTTTGTGTGGTTATTATTATTATCCTGGTTCAGTGGCCGTGGTGTTGTGTGCAGTGTGCAGAATGAAGGCTGTGTGGCTGCTGTTGCTGAGTATGCTGCTTCTGGCGCTGGCTTACCGAGTCCACTTGGTCCTGCAGCGCCCCCTGCCTCCAGGCTTACCGGAACCGGAAAAGATCCGCTGGCTGGACGAGAGTGGAAGGATTGCATTGGCTGCTGTGAGTTTTGGAATGAAAGGAAGAATGAAGTGAAGGAAGGAGATGACTGAATGAATGGATGTATGTGTGACCCAATAGAGAGCTGTAAAATCTCCACATCTGTAAATGTTATCAGTGTTGGATTGGATTATTGTGATAATTATTGTTGGTTAACTTAATATTTCTCTGCTTTTATTTTGTCAAGTTGTGTGGTTTTTATTGTCCATAATTTTTTTTTAAAGACAAGAAAGAGACATATGTGACGCTCCACCACATAATGAGACGGAGTGCACATGAGGTCAATTTTTAGTTATTGACATGTTATTAATGTGCAATAAAGTGGCTATCAAATACAAAAAACAGATTGAAAATCGGACAACTCTGTGCAACATTATTACAAATTGAAATGATAGACTGCAGGATGTGACAAAATGAGAAACGGGCCAGTTTATTTTAGTAACA
>CM060330.1:34814274-34819274 GCA_030674155.1 Stramonita haemastoma
CTGTCTGTTGGTCAGTGGGTCAATTGGTCTGTAGGCCTAGTGCACAGAGATCAACCAATCAATCAATCAATCAATCAATCAAATGTTTTTATTTCAGTGATGATAAATAAGCACTCATGTACTTTTTTCATCTATTCCCCGCCCTTATCAGGGGATATAATATCATGAAAATTAACACCAACAAACAAAAAATAGCTACCCCCCCCCCCCCCCCCTCCAAAAAAAAGAACCCCCAAAAACAAACAAACAAACCCAACAACAAAACAATCAAATACTACATCAACATATAGACAGACATATAAACAACAGCCATGTTCACAGCCAACAACCAAAAAAGGCAACAATAAAACAAAAAACAAGAAAAACCCCAAACAAAACAAAAACAAACAAGAGAAATAGGGGGGATGGATATGAAAGTGAGAAGAGCACAGGAAAAAGGAGAGAGAGAGAGAGAGAGAGAGAGAGAGAGAGAGAGAGAGAGAGAGAGAGAGAGAGAGAGAGAGAGAGAGAGTGCGTGCGTGCGTACGTGCGTACGTGCGTACGTGCGTACGTGCAAGTATGTTTGAAAACATACAAGCAGACAGACCCACATACAAAGAAAAGCAGGCAGACATTGAGACAAAGAGACAACAAGACTGGGCAGTCAGACAGAAACAGTCACAAACAGACAGGCAGAAAAGGATAGAGACAGAAAAGAGATACAGACAGGGAGTTCGAGACAAAGAAACAGAGATTTGATTCGATTTGATTGATTTTGATTTATTCTTTTATATTGATGATAATGGAATAAGCACTCTTGTGCTTTTTTACATCCAGTTCCAGTGTGTGTGCAGTTTTGTAAATGTCATTTGTTCCCACCGGCACACGATGGCCTACTCTTACGAAAAGCGGAACAGGATTTAACGTGTGCGCAAGATGTTCTGCGTGCATTCGCACACAGGGCCTCGGTTTAAAGTCTCATCCGAAGGACTTTTGGGGAGAGTGGAGTCAGCACTGATGTTAACTCCAGGAGAAAAATCTCCTCGACCGGACTCGAACCCGGGTCGTCAAATTGCGAGCGCAATGTTCTGACCACTAGACTATCCGTCCCCCACCCCCCTCCCCTCGAGAGAGAGAGAGAGAGAGAGAGAGAGAGAGAGAGAGAGAGAGAGAAGAGAGAGAGAGAGAGAGAGAGAGAGAGGAGAGAGAGAGAGAGAGAGAGAGAAGCACACTGGACAGACAGAACAGACATGCTAAAAGTAGTTCATAATAACAGTTACTTGTTATGCTCATTTTATGTATCGGTGCTGCGTTGTTCTTAATGAATACACGTTTTGTTTAATCCAACAGACCTGTTTATACTGATCACTGTATATAATGAGCTGCCGCTGTAGTCTAGTGGTTAGGGCGTTGGACTCGTAATCTAAAGGTTGCGGGTTCGATCCCAGCTTTCGGCTATGGCGTTGTGCCCTTGGAAAAGGCACTTTACGGCTATTTTCTCACCCCACCCAGGTGTAAAAGGGGTACCAACCTTGTGTTGGGGGTTAACCCTGCGATAGACTGGCGTCCTATCCAGGAGGGAGTCTATGACTCTCAGTCGCTTAACGCCACAGAAACCGAGATAAGCACCGGCCTGATGAGCCTTAGGCTCGGGACAGACTTTAACTTATTTTTAACTGTATATAATGATAATGATAATAATGTTATTTTAATTTGTCCTGACAGGTGTGTATGACGGGCCCCTAAAACGCCTGGCCAACACCACACGAATCAAAGTCATCGCTGTGGAGTGAGTGAGCACCACAACAACAGCAATAACAACAGCAGAGATATTAGCAATCGTGTTGGCAATCAGTATCAACTGCATAGGGGGGGGGGAAGAGAAAGAGGGGGTTGGGGAGATAGATAGCCTCGTGGTTAGAGCGTTGAGATCTCTATCTGTCCGCCCCAGTTCAAGCCGCCCTTTTGAGCGGATTTTTTTTTTTTTGGCCCCTTGAGTTAACATCAGTTCTGACTCCACTCCCCTGAAAGTCCTTCAGATGAGACTATAAACCGAGGTCTTAGTCCCCCGTGTGCAAACATCCTCCAGACATGTTAAGACCTGTTCCACCTTTGAAAAGAGTAGGCAATTGCGTGCTGGTAAGGATGGATGACAAAGTTTATTTTAAAACAAAAGAAGGAAGAAATGCATGCACACTGGTGTCGTGTTTAGACATTATCCCCAAGTATGAACGTGGCTACTTTAATTGTGGGTAAAAACAGTCACGTACACAAAAAACAACAAGGTTATCAACTGCAGAGATTTGTTGCAGAAAAAAGTTAAAAAGGTAAAGGTGTCCCATAACCTATATGGTCGTAGGGGAGCGAGGCATCAGAGACCTCAGCTTCCCTCTCCCTTACTGCTTTACCTTCCCTGACCCTATTGTTTACAGCTGGGTGAACTGGAGGGGACTGTATTGAAGCCAAGGCTCGTAAACGGTCACCTATCCACTTGGTAACCATGCTCAAAGCTGCTTAACCTTGGCTGGGGGAAAGAGAGTGTTTCTGACCGCTGAGCTATCCCGGCAGAAACTGTCATTAAAAAAACAAAGAAACAAAGCCAAGCAAAGGATACTGTTGACTATATAAGCTTACAGAAACCCAAATGCTAGAACGCCAATTTGCCCTTTATTTCAGAAGGGAGGGGAGGGGATAAATGAACAGTCTACAAGAAAAATACCTCAGAAATATCTGAACAAGCCAGCATAGACAAGTTGGTGCCTTCAGCATAAAACAAGGACCTGCAACGTGCATTTTCAAAGCACTTTAAGTCACACCGACATACCTGATTTTTTGTGATTATCATTGTTTTTTCACCTAAGTTAGCAGATCTGTCAACATGTTTCAGTATAGTTATCTTCCCAAACATCTCATATACGTGACCACAGACCTGCATGACAAAATTTCTGTCTTTTCTTTTGCAGGATTGACAGGCCCTCTAACATGCATTTCTAAACAGTTCTTTAAAAATATGAATAACTAAAATACCTGTGTATTGTCGTCTTCTACAGCTATTGCAGTAACCAGTAACACATATAATCAAACACCTCACAGACTTATCCACTTGTTGTTTGGTTAAAGTCTGTTCACATTTAGTGATATAAGACTTATGATCCACTTATCTGCCTGACCAGATTTCTGTTTTCTTATACAGGTATTATTGCAAGGCCCCACAACTTGTTTTTTTTCTAAACACCTAATGGGCATGTGCAAATTCGTGTATAAGTGAATTTCTATAACTTGCTATATAGGTGCTGCAAAGTGCCTTCAGCATGTATATTCCCAAATACCTTATACACATCTTCACGTCCAGCTTTATCTAAATTGTGTTTACTTATACAGATATCACAAGACAATGTAACGTGTATTTCCCATGTACATCATGCACAAGTCGGCATCACTGGAGAACTTATTTCTTTTCGCATTTTTGCTTATGCAAACATTCCAAGAACCTGCGACGTGTATTCCCAAATATCTCATACACATGTCTGTATCACTGTATAACTTTATTTTTTGTGTGTCTGCTTATGTAAGCATTGAAGGACCAGCAACATGTATGTTCAAGTGTTGTTTTCCTGTCAAGTATCAGCAAAGCACCACAACATGTATTTTCAAGTGTTGTTTTCCTGTCAGGTATCAGCAAGGCCCCACAACATGTGTTTTCAAGAGTTGTTCTTCTATCAGGCATAGCAAGGCCCCACAACATGTCTTTTCAAGTGTTGTTCTCCTGTCAGGTATCGCAAGGCCCCGCAGCATGTATTCCCAGCAGCCTACGAAGACTGCCTGGCGGTGACGCAGTACGTGGTGAAGAACGCCGTCAGCTGGGAGTACGTCAGGACGCCATCATGGTGGCTGGGGACGGAGCAGGGGGCAACCTGGCGGCTGCTGTGGCACTGGCCCTCAGGGGAAAACTGGCCATGCAGGTATGGTGTGGTACTCCTTAATCATCATGCCCTTTAGGGAAGATTAAAGTGTTTTTGGCTTGACTTGACTTGATACTGTGCCCTCTGTCAGCAAGGGGCCGGGGTGTGTGGCATGAATAGCCATACTTGTTGGAGGGGGGGAGGGGGTAGTCAGTAGTTGGGTACGGGATAGCTCAGTGGTCAGAGCACTTGCTTCCCCCCTGCCAAGGTTAAGCAGCATCGAGCATGAATGCCAAGTGGATGGGTGACCGTTTGGGGGCCTTGGCTTCAGTACAGTCCCCCCCCCCAGTTCACCCAGCTGCAAATGGGTACCTGCCCTCTTTAGGGTCAGGGAAGGTAAAGCAGTGAGGAAAAAGTGATGGGTGCCGCCCTCAAGATGCTGGCCCCTAGAGAAGCTGAGGTATGACGCCTCGCTCCCCTACGACCCCATAGGTTATGGGACACCTTTACATTTCACCCTATTGTATACCACTGTATGTCAGCAGATTTCTCTGCGTGAAATCTGGGCTGTTCTCCCCGGGTAGAGGAGAGCACATGGCCACAAGTGCAGTGCCACCCATTTTTTTTTTCTTTTTCTTGTCTGCATCTGTATTTTTTCCCTAGCAGAGTGGCTTTTTTCTACAGAATTTTGCCTGGGACAACTCTTTTGTTGCCGTGGGTTCTTTTGCGTGCGCTAAATAATGATGTGTAACACACGGGACCTCGGTTTTTCGTCTCATCCGAAAGACTAGCACCCAGACCACAACTCGTGGTCCAATGGATGGGGGGAAGTTTTGGGCCCAAACGGGATTCGAACCACCGCACACTCCAACCCGGACTTTTGGCTGTCTAGGCAGGCGTGTTATAATTATCCTCTAGACTACTGATCCATCGGTATGGTATAGTACTGTGCCGTCAGCAATGGGCTGGGTGTGCAGGATAAGTGGCCATACCTGTGTGTGTGTGTGTGTGTGTGTGTGTGTGTGTGTGTGTGTGTGTGTGTGTGTGTGTGTGTGTGTGTGTGTGTGCGCGCGCGTCCGTGTGTGTGTGTGTGTGTGTGTGTGTGTGTGTGTGTGTGTG
>CM060330.1:34824274-34849274 GCA_030674155.1 Stramonita haemastoma
AGCATTGAACTTCATCATGTGACCATTTGGGTCTGGTGGGACCTAGCTCTTGTCCTGAACAAGAAGCATGCAGATGAAGTTTTAGGCCTAGTTTGGTTTGTTTTTGTTGTTCATTTTGCTTTGTTTTTGTTCTTCAACTACAGCTCCGACGTTCACTAGTTGTGGGATTTTGCGTATGTGACCCCCTTTACCCACCATGAAGGTAGCCGCATTCCATCTTTGGGGATGCTGTCTGAACATGACACCTGTGAGCACGCTTTTTTTGTTTGTTTGTTTTCTCCGTTCCCACCAGCACAAAATGGCCTGGTCTTTCGAAAGAGGAACGGGTTTTTAACGCGCGTGCAAGATGTTCTGCATATGTTCACACACAGAACCCCAAGTGTTTTATCTGGAGACCTGTGAGGGAGCGGAACCGTTACAAATGTTAACTCCAGAGGGAAAATCCCCTCTAACGGGTGCCTAGGTGGCGGTTTGAACCCGGGCTGTCAGATCTCAAGCGCAACACTCTAACCACTAGGTCTTGGTTTATGTGTGTTGTCTGAAGAAGTTTGGGGGTCAAATCCCCTCGAGCATTCACCACAGTGGAGACTTAAACCCCATGCCCTCAATCACATAGGCCTACATACAGTTCTGACCACTAGGCCATCCCACCCTCTGCTGCTGAGAACAATAACTCACAAAACTGAAGTATTTTCTGATGCTTACACAAATGTCTTCTTTTTTTTCTTTAATTAGGGGTGTATTTTTTTATTTCGATTGGTTTGGGTTTTTTGTCTTGTTCTAAAAAAATAAAATAAAAAGTATAAAGTACAATTTTTTAATGTTATACAAAAGCTGATTCCCTCCCCACACAGGAAAAAATATACATCTTATGTTCTTTGTGAGATACTTAGTGGCTTTTTTTTCCAGTTTCATATGAGAGAGAGAGAGAGAGAGAGAGAGAGAGAGAGGAGAGAGAGAGAGAGAGAGAGAGAGAGAGAGAGAGAGAGAGAGAGAGAGAGTAGCTTCAGCTTCACTTTATCAAGTGTAGAGTTGCCCTTTCATAACAGACATGAGTTTTGTTTGTGTTAAATATTCTGAATTGAAATGCATCAGCTGCCTCAATTTTTTCCCCACCATTCTAAACAGTGCTTTAAAGTCTGCTGCCTTGGGCTTTTCACACAGTATCACTTCATGTAGCCTAACTCCATCTGAAATTTTGTCAGGGCTGTAGGAAAACTGAACACATGACTGTATGCTACATAAGCATGTGGCAAGTTGTGAATTGGATCACGAGTGTTTATATACTACGTGAAGTGATTGCTTACAACAGATAGTGTGTGGCCTTTACAAATAGGGCCTACTTATCCATTAGGATGGGTGTGGTGTGACACACACACACACACGCGCGCGCGCGCGCGCGCGCGCGCGCGCACACACACACACACACACTTCACACACACACACACTTCACACACACACACACAAACAGAGCTTCTGGGTTGAGAGGCAGCTGGGTGTGTCTAAAAAAATCTCTTTTGAATCAGATACATGTCTGCTTCACCAGTGTTGTGTTGTGACCAAAATATCACTCGGTTTTTTGTTGGAGGTTTTTTTTTGTTTTTGGTTGTTGTTTTTTTTTGTTGTTGTTGTTGTTTTGTTGTTGTTTTTTTGGGGGGGAGGGGCTCGTGTCTGTTTCTTTGCAGATGTTTCAGTGCAAACCTTTTTTTTTTTTTTCAAATGTTTCAGATTATATCAGCTTCACTGTTTTCTTTTCTTTTTTTTTTAAGGTTTTCCTTCTTTTTTTTTTGCTTTTGTTTAGAAAGAGAATATCCTTCACTGCCTTTTACCACTTCTTTTTCTTCTTCTTTTTTCGGGAGGGGGGGATGTTGTTTTGTTGTTTGGGGGGGGGGGGGGGGGGGTAGGTGGTTTTTTTTTGTTTTTTTTTTTTTTGTGGGGGGGGGGGGTGTGTCTCTGCATAATACAGTCGGACCGGCTTATAAGAAGCTCGCTTACAACGAATTCCCCTTATAAGAAAGCAAAATATTTGGTTCCATCGAAGGTGTTCTTTATTATGACTTACGAAAGCTCGGATATAAGAATCTGGCTTATAAGAAACCCCTATTATATAATAAGAACGTCAATTTCTGGTCCCACCGAGGATGTTAGCTCGGATATAAGAAAGTCTAGATCTAGTTGGTTTTGAGAACTTTACTTTGCAGTACGAGATCTCCTTCAGTCAGTTTCCTGTAAGGGAGCTCACCAAACATAAAGCATTTCCACGAAAAACCCAACTTGATTCTTTCAGGAAATTCTGACGTCACACCAGATGTGGCTGGCAAGTTTTGAAGACAGCCACATAAAAGCAAAATTTCTCCAATAGCATTGTGTTTCTTTTTGATTCATTTGCATTACATGGACTCTCATGCACAGCGTGTATTTTTCGCAACAGTTTGGGGAGGTGCCTGTAGGCCCCTTCTTTCCCCTTTTTGATTGCTGGAATCGGAAAGGCGAAGCCAGACTCAGATCTCAAAATTTGTGCCAGCACTTTGCTTTTCACTTTGCTGTGGCTTGAATCCTCACAGTGAACGCCCTAAGTTTCTCTTGTGAAACCAGTCGTAAAAACCAATACATGCATAACATTTGAACAAGTCGGCCTAAAAACTTTTAAAAGTACAGCCTTTATTTTATCTTGTTGTCATTCAAGTGTCACTATGTTAGTTAATGTGACTCTTATCTTCAAGCAAATTCATAAATTACGGAATCCTGTTGACAGGGGGGTTTTTTTTGTTTGTTTTTTTAGTTTCCCTGCCGTTTCAGTCATAGGCTTTCAGTAACACTAAATCAAAACTTATTTCGAGCTCGTTATCTATACCAGTACCAGTCAGGTGTCTGGTAGAAGGTTTTTATTCAATCTTTTCAAGGTTCCTTTGCGATTTTTTAAACGATTGTTATTCCTGTGATAAGTGATGCACCGAAGATCTTGAGCGGACAGTCAAGCATTGATCGCTTTATATTCTCTTTCTGAAAAAAGTTCCTGCTTTATGTTAGTCATGGTTTTTCGTTTATAATTACAGAAATAAAAGTTGTTGAATCCACAGAATTCCTGTGTATGTGTGTGTGTGCGTGTGTGTGCGCGCGCGCGCGTGCGTGCGTGGGTGTGTTTTAGGCTACGTTCATACTAGTCCGCGCGTTTGTAGTGCGGACGGAAAAAGACGTACGTGCGTGAGAAAAGGCGTTCATACTGATCCGTTCCTTTTCCGCCCGTGTCTTGTAAAAACATGGCGCTAAAGAGGCGGCAAAAACTAATTTGGTGGTGGTGGTGGAAAAAGAACATGAAGGGAGAATATCTCGTCATTTTTCTGTGCATCCAATTAACAAATCAGGAAATGCGCATGGAGAATATCATCACTTAATGCGCGAGTTTCTTGCAAAAAAAAAAAAAAGCAATGTTGAATTTCTCTGTTTTTGAGATAATAAATGTTTGGATTGAATTGGTCCACGCTGCATGTACCATTTGGCTGTTGCAATGACTTTTGTCCGTTTTGTCCCAAAGGAACATTCTCATCTTCACTGCGGCAATTAGTACTAAAATGACAAGTCTGAACTTGCACGCACGTGTTAGTATGAACGCGGACAGCATTTCAAGTGATAAATAGGAAGGGAGTGTCACATCCGCACTTTTTTCCCTGTCCGCACAGACGATAGAAGTGTGGCATGCACGCACGGCTTTTTTGCCGGATGAAATCGGACGTGCGTGTCTGTGGAGGTATGAACACCTTTCCTTCTATAACTAAGAAATGGGAAGGGAGTGCCACATCCGCACGTTTTTTTCTCGTCCGCATGACAAACGCGCGAACTAGTATGAACGTACCCTTAAGTTGCTTTAGATTTTGAACATTATACCGTTGTCGCTGAATTTCAACTAAAAAATGGAGAAGGCTACAGTTTAAAATCTTATTCGTATGTAGACTGAACACGACCAAACACGACCGGAACGAACCAATTTAAGAAAAACCACAGCAGCAGCAGCAGCAACAACAACACAACAAACTTGATGAGTAATTGTAGATAGGGTGTGTTTTATGCTTTTACCATTATAATGTCCAATTAGCTATTATTTTACTCATCTACACTTTTGCTCGCTTATAAGAAAGCACAATCAAAATAATGTTCAGGCGCTCTGAAAACAAAGCCCGCTTATAAGGAAAAAAAACCTTACTGATTATGCTTATCAACTTGTGTATACAGAGATCTGCAAGTACACAACATTTTGAAGTTATCCTTCTAGTATCTGCAAGTACACAACATTTTGAAGTTATCCTTCTAGTTCTAGATAGGTATGCAAGCCTATTTTGCTATGAACTCCTGTACAAGGTAACTTTGACCTACAACTACATAGACTACACGACATGTCTGAGCTTGCCTATGAATTCTGATAAACCACCTAACTTGTGAACAATAAAATAATCTTTAAACATGTTTAGCTGTTCACAGGAATTCATTGGTAGACAGTCATGTAGGGTGATGTTTACTTCTGGTTTTTTTTAATACTTTTTTTTCTCCTAGCTTATCAAGCTTAGGGGAAAGGATGTGTGGGAATATAAATCAGCAACCAGCAATATCCCAGTAAAGTACTCATTAAGACATTTACAAAAATAGGCCTACATACATAGCCTGGTGGTCAGAGTGATGTGCTCATGATCTGCTGACCCAGGTTCAAATCTCATTCAAGAGGATTCTTCCTCTGGAGTTAACATCAATGCCAACTCCACTCCCCCTCCCCTAAGTCCTTCGGATGAGACTATAAACTGAGGTCCTGTGTGCGAACGCACACAGAACATCTTGTGCATATGTTAAAACACGTTTTTTTTTTTTTTTTTTTTAATTTATTTCTTTATATCGAGGATAACAGAATAAGCAATAGTGTGCTTTTTTTCATCCGGTCCCCGTGTGTATGCAGTTTTGTAAATCTTGTCATCTGTTCCCACGGCACACGATGGCCTACTCTTACAAAAAGCGGAACAGGATTTAACGTGTGCGTAAGATGTTCTGTGTGCGTTCGCACATGGGGCCTCGGTTTAAAGTCTCATCCGAAGGACTTTTGGGGAGAGTGGAGTCAGCACTGATGTCAACTCCAGGAGAAAAAATCTCCTCGACCGGACTCGAACCCGGGTCGTCAAATTGCCAGCGCAATGTTCTGACCACTAGGCTATCCGTCCCCCACGTTCAAGTTTTCAGAAGAGTGGGCCATTGTGTGCCAGTGAGAACTGATGACAAAATTTACAAAACTGCATACACACTGGGACAAGATGTAAAAAAAATTAAAAAAAAAAAAAAGCACACAAGTGGGTATTCCACTTTCCTAGAAAAAAAAAAATTTAAACAAATAACAAAAATATATCATGTGTGTGTAAATTCTAAAGCTGAATGCCCCAATTCTTACAGTGCATATTCATGTGTAAAAGTAGCAAATACCCCCCCCCCCCCAAAAAAAAACAAACAAACCCAAACACCACCACCACCCAACAACTAAAGAGACCTGTGTGCTATGTGTGTCATTGTTTCAAGTGTGTGTGGCAGAAAAACTAAAAAATGCACCCCCCCCCTCTCTCTCTCTCCCTCTCAGGGCCAACCAACTGTCATTCATTCTCCTTCACCCACAGCAACACAAAACCACACAACCAAGGTATCAAATCCAATCCTCTCAGACAATTTACTTCATACATTCAACAAGAAGCACACAGAATCCAAAATTACCGTCATAAAGTAACCCCCCCCCCCCCCCCAAAAAAAAAAAAGAAAACCCAAACAAAACCACACAATAACTGGACAACCCCCCCCCTCCCTTCCCTACATCCTCGAGCCATTCTCCATAGCTGGGGCATCACAGACCTTCAGCCATTGGAACAAGACTTATCATTCTAAAGACCGGAGCTGCCTTCAGCCAACGCTGGGGTGGATGTGGTGAATACACCAGGCATGACGCTGCTGTCACTACGAAAGCGAAACTGTCCCTAACAGAGGAACAACAAAGACAAGACTTCTTTACCTGCATGCATCATGTATCAGCATACTGAAGTGGGGGGGGGGGGGGGGGGCATACTTTGGACTGAAGATGAAGTCTGCCAACATCAACTGTTTGTTGTTAACTTGGCCACAACAACAATCAACAATATTGAACATCAACTGCTGTTAACTTGGCCATTACAAACAATAATCAACGTGAATTGTTGAACTAGGCCATAACAACAATCAACATCAACTGCTGTTGAACTAGGCCACAACAATACTAAATTACACTTGAATGCTGACCAAGCCTAGAATTCCAGTCTTCATCCGAAACGATTCGACACGAGTCTACCCCACGTGTGTCACTGGGTGCAGAATATTCCATACAGGCCACACCATATAGACCTACAAGAAACGTGACTTAGCCGTTTCACTGACTGAGCTATATAGTGCATGCAATGTACTGGTGAAGAACCCCAGGGTGTATGTGTGCTGATACTGAAGCCTGACTTGCAGAATCGCCAGCACTAGCTGAAGGCATCTCTGGAAAAACACAGAACCATCACACTTCCCCTTCCCCACCCTCCCAGCCCTCCCACTGTCTGTCCACAGACACCAACGGGACAGAAGGACACACACATGTTGAGCTCATACACTATAAGACATCAAAGAATCAGGGAGGGAAAAAAACAGAACAATAAAATCCAATCAGAAAAAAAACAGAACCGTTCAAACAAAGAGCAACAATATACAAGACTGTACATTCAATCTGATGTGAATTTTCCCCCGTTTTCTGACTCAAGAAAAAACTGGTCCTGGTCACACTGACTGACAACACTGGGATCTTACACACCAACCTGTGAACACTGGGTCTTCCCTGTCAATGTCAACATGCAACTGGCTCGGTGCCAAACGGCTTTCTTTACTGAGGCAGCTGACACCGTTTTCTGTGACCTATCTTTTCACTGACAGCTAAAACTGACCGGTCCGTCTTTTGGGGTCATGTGGGCCTGCATTGTTGCATTTGAAGTTGTGAGGTGGTCAGCAATTCTCTTTCATCCGGTCTTCACACATGGTATAGTGTAATTGACAACCTTATACAGGAGCAATAATTCTAGGAGTAAGCCCTTCTCTACCACTCTGAATGGAGGCCAACATAATAAAAGTCTGGGGTTTAAAATTTCTACAGCATAGGGGACATGCCCACGAATGACAGCGTAAGAGGTCAAGGCAATTGCTTTGTTCATATCCAGTCACCGACAGTGGATATCCCAATCATTATGTGACTGACTAAAGTGCTTTATGCAGCTCAACTTCTTACCATGCACTGTGGGACAGTCTGTATGTTAAGATTTTTTTGTTTAATGCTAACCCACACATGTATGGTAAGCAAGAACAGTCCATCTATTAAAAAAAAAATCAACCTGTGAGCTGAAAATAACTGCTGTGGGTGGCTTCAATGCTTATCAAAAACAAAAACACAAAATACCATGCTCAAAAAAAGGGTAGCCAGTGTACACAGTACAGAGTAGACCCACAGCATGTGAAAAATACAGATAGTTATAAACATTTGCCACAAAACCTTGCTGGTATCATTGGTTTTATGTCCAAGGCAAAATGAAACACTCTTTGTTCTTCCACATGACCCAACACAATAATGATCGGTTCTCATAGCTTTTAAGTCCTTGCAGTCATTCCTATTTATTACACAGATGGCCAATCAAACAGTCTGCTATCATTAAGACATCGCACAAACAAGATCAGAACCCTTGTTACACAGATTTGCTGTTTCGATCACCAAGCAGTGGACACAGTTGAGCGCTAGCTAAGCCATTGTTTGCACACACAGCCAGGGATAGAGGAAAAGGCCTGTGATGTGATGAAACACACCTAACGGGGAATGATTGTACTCATCGGCAAGATGGTGTGCCCATTCAGGATTCCACATTCTACATATATATGTGCATACATGCGGTACATGATGGGAGATAGATACACACACACACACACACACACAGCTTCTACAGCTGTGCTGATCCTGTGTGATGAAGCATGTCAGCACTGAACTCAAGACGGTCAGTGGTACTGGGAAACTGTGTTACAGCCATACAGTGCACATGGTTAACTTTTACTGGAAGGAAGAGATGGGATACTGCCGAGTTATTTGACAGTGATGTCAGTCTGGTCCTGAACAACTTTGGTGACCATACGGCATACGCCAAGGAACTATTTCATAGCAACCACGACCTTATCTTCATTTTCACACCATGAAAGGAGCCAACATCAATTTAACGCACAGAACAAGAACATTGATCAATACGTATATATATATACACTATAGTGTTCACACAAACCATATATCTATTTACAGTACATTGTTTTGGCTGTCCACAAATCAAAAATATACATATATATCATTTGCGCACACAGCCACATGTATGCATGCACACACACACACACACACACACACACACACACACACACACACACACACACACACACACACACACGCACGCACACATACACACACAAACACGCACGCATATATGCACACAGAGTTATCACTTCCCTGGTCAACTCTTATTTTATCCACAGATAAATAGGAATAAATGTATAGACTATATACCATTCTGTATAGACTTATCATAAATCAACTACTCCAAAAAAAAAAAAAAAAGGCTTCCCACAAATTGTAAAAAGATGTTTGCTACAGCCATTCAAACCTTTTTCCTCTGAGAAGGGGGGGGGGGGGTCTTTTTTTTTTTTTTTTAAACATACATCCACAATCAAAATCTTTCAGAGGAACAAATCAGACAATGTCAATCTCACACAGTGTAACAACCATCAGCCAAAAACATATGAAAAAAAATGTTTTCAAAACAAACCAGAATTTATCTAGACAGCAACTGAATGAAAATACATATACCCCCATTCCCCTAAAAAAAAAAAAAAAACCAACAAAACCAACCAAACAAAAACAAAAATTACAACAAACAAAAGGCCCAAACAAAAACAAAACCAGAACCGAAAAAGCAAAACACTAACAGCAGAAAAGATACCACACAGTACTGATCCAACTCAACAGAAGCAGATACACAAATTTTCAACGTTACAAAACGAAAGCACAGCCTTTCATAATAACTCGTATAACAGGACAGCTGACGCTCACCAACAAGATGATAACATCAGATTTATAAAAGTGTCTTTCTCCTAAATCTGGGGGCACTTTCTTATCAAATTTACACTGCTATTTTTTTCTAACTTCAATGTATTTTCTCACAAACTTCAAAAGAAACTAACTTAAATTTGAAACTAACTTTAATTTAGTTAATGTGGCAACTTCTTTTCTAAAACACAGGGGTGTGAAGGTTATAATAAAACAAATGAATTCTTCATGCGGATCTACTCAAGTAAAATTGTTAACAAACAATAGACATTCACTGTACATTTCCCCAGAAGGAAAAAAAAACAACCTAACAAATCAAACCAATAAAAGATAACAAAAACAGAACAGAACAACAACAAAGAAAAAAAATCCACACAACTGTCCTATTTTCCACATTACAACTCAACACAGCAGCAGATTCATCATCAATTTTGTCCATCAGAAGTGAGAACCAAAAGCAGACAAGACATAAATCATCATCATCAAATGTTATTTGGAGTTGGTACTGGTAGAGTCATGACATGTAGTAACTTTAGAGCAACAATCAGACCTGTGTTCATAATCCAACAGGGCCAGAGGGGGACAGAGAGCAAGAGAGCGAGTGAGTGAGCGAAAGAGAGACAGACAGACAAAGACAGAGAGGGAAACACTCAGACAGATACAAAGACAGGCAGAGGCAGGGAGACTCAGAGAGACAGATCTACAAAGACAGAGTGTGTGTTAAAGAGAGGGGCTGGTGAATCAATTCTCTACAGAATAGATCAATGCAAAGGTAACAACGTCCTAGTTCCAATGTCTTTAATCTTCAGACTCCAGTAGTCATACACACACACAGCCCAGAGAGTAAACTTGTGCATTCTGAAACTCTACAGCATAACCACACATACCACCTCCAATTCGACACACAACAAAAACAAACAAAAAAAAGGAAAGAAAAACAAAAACAAAAAAGTTTGGCCCCTCTCTCACATCCTGCTCTTATGGATGAAAATGGGCTGGCAGTGAACAAATCCCCAATGACAATGCATGGAAAACTAGTCTGTCAATGTTGACAAAAACATAGGGTATCACTCTTAAGCTTTACGCAATTAAAAGATGAACTCTTTTCTTCTCATAACTGTATGTATGTACACCAAAAGTTTGCACACGATGCACACAATCTTCATTTCCCTTGGGTTAAGGCTGATTTTACTGAAGCTTCCAAAAAGAATTCCTGCTGCTCAAATTTGAATGTGAGCAATAAAGAACAACAATAAAAAGGAATGTCAAAACTGTTATTCATCCACTTTATGTTGCAAGTTGACATCTGAATGTCGGCTTTGCTCTTAAAAAAATAAAATAAAATAAAATAAAATCTAAAAGGCTGAGTACTCTAACGGTTTATGCCATCACAAAAAGCTGAAAAAGGGGGAACGATCTTCAAGTGTGCTTTTTTACCTTTTTTTTTCTTTTTGCTTTGGATATATTTCTAAACGTGGGTTTATGCCTTTTTTGAAAACTACAAGGAGCAATATTTGGTGTAGGTTGTGTGGGTTTCCCGATTCTTTTAGGCCATTTCCCTTGTGATCCTTGCTTTGGAGATGACCTGATGGGACTGAATGAGCAAACTGATGACCAAGTTTGAAACAGTTCTTGGTGACAAGTCCTGGGCTGGCTGATGTTAGTCGGACAGCATTGTGTTGACAGCCTTTTCTGAACTGATCACCGTGAGTGTGAAGCTCTGTGAACTACTCCTGGTCCATGTTCACAACTTCTGACAAAGCTTTGTTGATCAATGCTAGTAATTATTATATAAAAAAAAAACACGCACAAAAACCCCGAAGTGAACTGGTTTAGGCTGCCTTAGTTAAAGACTAAAAAATTGCAGCCATACATTTCTGCACAAGTTCGTCATGTCAACATACAGAGGTGACTGGAAATGGAATGATACTGTACAAAGCATTTCCATTTGTGCATAAATACTATATCTGTCCAATCGTCTCTGAAATATTAGTTATAAAACACTGCATCCTTCACTGCGAAATACTATAGTCTACAAATTCGAAGCTGTTGGAGGTTTGGAAAGGGAAGCTGACTGAGCTAACCTGCTAAGTTGGAAGAATAGCATTCCAACAAAAGGATCTGTAGGCAGAGTTCCTGTCTTTCCCTGGTGAGATTGGGAAATAAGAGCATATTGACCTTATCAACAACAAAACAATCAACAGAAAAAAAAAGTGTGCATGTGTTGAGAGGGTTGCAAGATAAAACTTTAACAAGGCTGAAAATCTACATACCGAAGTTTACACTTTTGATATAGAACTGAAAATACTGTGACAAAATAATATAGTTTTAAATGTGTGTGTGTGTGTGTGTGTGTGTGTGTGTGTGTGGTGTGTGTGTGTGTGTGTGTGTGTGTGTGTGTGTGAGTATTTTCAGTGAGTGTGAAAGTGCTCAACATAAGCCCTACTACTACTTTCAAAAAGTAATCAATGATTGTTACAAACTAAAAACTGCTGGTTTAATTTTAATTTTCCATCAGATTCTTTTTGTTCATCCTGCAAATAGCAAATCAGTCACAATGCTCTCATTACAAACAAATGAAAGAAGAAAATTTCTAAAAAAATATGTAATCAAAAACATCCCCACAAACTTCACATTACACTTGTAATTACACATCAACCAACAGGGGAAAAAATCAAAAGGAAAGATGCCGACATATATAGTACACACAAACTTCAAACACTCAATAGTTTTTATATCATAAATCATCAAAACAGTCTTGTGGAAGATAATTTCCTGAATGAGGTTATGTACAAATGTATACATGTATAGGAGGAGAATTCTGATGAACAAAACAATATATTATATTCATGAATATTTTGTTTCTTGTTTGGGGATTGAAGTTGTCAAAAAGTGTATGTGAGATATATACTTAGTTATTTCCAAAATATTTATTATAATGAAAATAGAATTCATCTTTGACACTGATGGCCACCCCTAACCCCTTTCACTTTTCTCACCTGAAAAAGGATGGGTATGGAATGACACACTGAAAGATGACTAAAACATTCTTTGATGAACATCATATTACCTAAACTTCCATACCACCTAATCTACTTTACTTTTCTTTACAGCAGGCTTGACAGAAAAAAATGCAGTTCTCCATCAATATCCTTGACATTATTGGGGGGTAAAAAAATATCCTCAAAATATACAAATAAACTTGCTTCTTCAGTTTTTGCCTGTACAGTCGTTTCTTACTAACACAGTAACATAGTTTTTGTCTTCATCACTCCCTTAGAATTCACCAAAAGAGTCATTAATAACTTTGTCAACGGGTAGCAAAAACAAAAAGATAAAGGGGGGCTGGGGGGGGGGGGGGGCGAGTTAGTAACAGTGTGGAATACAGAAAGACTGAGAAAGAGCAGTTAGTTGTTGTTTTTTATGATGGACCCCAAAGTCTGACAGCTGGAGAATTAGCACAATACATGCTGAAATATACAGTGTAGGGACAGCTTGGGCGTCGCTCAGCTTGTTGCCCAGACAGTGACCCGATGGCTAACCACGTCCAGCGGTGGGGACTGCGGTGGTGGTAGACTGGGCCACAGCAGCGGCCTTCTGCTTCAGCATGGTCCAGTCGAAGGTGTAGTCATACTGGTAGTTGAGGGTGCGGAAGAGGATGCGGAACAGCTGCCTCAGGTACATGTAGTCTGGGGCTTCTTCAAAGCGCAGGCCTCGGCAGTAGTTGAGGTACATGGCAAATTCAGCTGGGAAACCCTTGCACAATACCTCCACTGGTGTTGACATCTTCTTTTCGCTGATCTTCTCGTACTTTTGCTTCTTCGTGTTGGCTTTAAGACCTTGCCATGGGAGGCTGCCTCGGTTGAAATACATCAGTACATAGCCCAAGGACTCCATGTCATCACGGCGGCTCTGCTCGATGCCCAGATGAGCGTTGATGCTGGCATATCGTGCTGTTCCAGTTAGATTTTTGTCTTCACGGTATGGGATGTGGGTACGGGTGCGACTGTCTCTGTACTTTTTGGCAAGACCAAAATCAATGACAAAGACTTTGTTGCAATGCCTGCCAATTCCCATGAGGAAATTGTCGGGTTTAATGTCCCTGTGAATGAAATTCTTGTTGTGGACATATTCAATACGTCCGATCATCTGGTCAGCAAGCATCAGCACGGTTTTCATGGTGAACCTTCGGGAGCAAAAATTGAAGAGGTCCTCGAGACTGGGTCCCAGCAAATCCATCACAAGCTCGTTGTAGTTCTTTTCCGCCCCAAAGTAACGGATATGAGGAATGCCAACACCCCCCTGCAGTATCTTGTACAGTTTACTTTCGTACAAGAGCTGAGGGTGTCGAGCTTTTGTGGACTCGAGCTTCACAGCAACCTCTTCGCCATTTGTTATGTTGATGCCGAGGTAGATATCGCCAAACGATCCACTACCGATTTTTCGAACCAGACGGTACTTGCCTGCCACAATAAACTCACTGCCTTGAAGGCCAGACTTCTCTGATGCACCATCCATTGTCAAATGTCCACAAGATCGTTCCTAATTAGATCAAATTAGAAAGAATACCTTCGGTCAAACCATAAATTTGGTTGCCATCTTGGGTGTTTCGGCTTTGCGATGGGTGTATCCCATCATGCACTATTTCCAACCATAATCCTGCACGACGGGACACTGCGCATGTCATGCGGAAGTTCTAAAATAGTATCATCGCAGTCGTGACTGTTTTCTGGCAGAGTTGGTCTGCCGATACTGAACGTTAGTGAGGACACGCAGGAGGCCCAACGAAGATGAAGGAAGCAAGTAAAAACCAGCAACAGAGTGCAGAAAGGAAGACAGACACACTAAATCCATTTTATCATCGGCTGCATCTAAGCGGACTTGATCTTGTCAAGGTTTGGTTCGTTTATTGGCTCGTTGATGTTTCTTGGGCAAGGAATCAGAATTGAAGATTTTTTTAAAAATTGTATGAGACCCAACGAAGGGATGCTATCAGTTCTATTCAATCGAAGGACAGAAGTCGTCAGATTTTAATCTAGGGTGTGTGCAGGCATGAACTGTTTCTGATGCAGTGCAGTCTGAGTTAACGTCTTAACCATCGTCATTCATTTTTAGTGTGGGATATTGACCTCATTGTGTCTTTTCTTATCTTTTTTACACATTCTCTCTCTCTCTCTCTCTCTCTCTCTCTCTCTCTCTCTCTCTCTCTCTCTCTCTCTCTCTCTCTCTCTCACAAACACACACACACACATACACACACACACACACACACACACACACACACACACACACACACACACACACACACACACACACACACACACACACACACACACACACACACACACACACACACACACACACACACACACACACGAACACACACACACACATACACACACACACACACACACACACACACACACACACACACACACACACACACAACCTGCATGCATGCATGCATGCATGCAGTGAGGACACACACAGAGTACTGTACACAGTGTTATGAGTGTGCATTAAACATTGATGTAGATCATAATCAACATGTTACATCACACACACACACACACACACACCACACACACACACACACACAACACACACACACACACTTAGACTTAGAGCCAGACCTGCACATGTATGATTGATGATAGATTATGATTGTGTAACATTTGACATGTATTTCAGCCTTTAATTCAGGACCATTATTTTAACACTAACACACGCAGTAAGAGCAACAGACAGTAAATTTATCTGATATAATACAAGCTGTTAGAAATCACCATATCAGTCATGCAAGTTATGGAAGACGGGGGAAGAACCAGCTGATACACTCATCATCCAGTGATAGTTTCATGGTGTCAGACCAAACTTGTCCTGCTTTAAAAAAAAAAACACAAAAAAAACCTGTAAACAAACAAAAAAAAACCCCAAATGTATCTCAATACATTTCATTTTGACAAACTTTCTCATTTTTCATGGTTGGTTCTGTGTATGTGTGTGTATACGTGTCTGTCACTGTGTGTGTGTCTGTGTATGTGTGTGTGTGTGTGTGTATTTAATTTATAAATGTGTGTTACTGTGTATGTACACGTGTATCATTGCATGTGTGTACTGCTGTTGGTATGTGTTTTGTGTAGTGACCAGTGGCAGTGCTGCAGTAGACTAGTTCAGTAGTTGTGTGCATACATATTATTATTACATGTATATGTTTGTTTGTTTTTTAAATTGCGTTAAAAAAAATTAAAAAAAAGTTCCTTAGCTAGAATTCTGAAGTTCCTCATATCGTGAAATTTGTGTTGCATTTGTGACCATTTTTGCCCACCATTATTACTATTAGTATTACTGTACAGTATTAGGTAACCACTTTCTCACTGCAAGGAATCTGGCCTAGGCCAAAAGTTGTGTCAGTTATTGATATCAGTTCATTGCCAAGGCCTACACTAAAATGTTGTGATGTTGTAAAATGTTGTGTTGAGATTGCCTTCAGCCTTGACAAGCTCTTAACAGAACAACATGCACTCTCCTTCAAAGGAAAATAAATCCTCTGAAGTTGGAGTATGGCTGCCTATATGGCGAGGTACTTGAAAATAGTCATACACGCAAACTTCTCATTCAGTGTGCAATTTCAATCTCACAGTGATTCCCAGGTGGGATTAGTGAGTCAGAGTGTATATTCTGGGTGACCCCCAGAGTGTTAAGCTGGGGAACAACAACAACTGTTACAAATTTGTGTAGAAATAATTGTGTGTGTTTGTTCAGGATTGCGTTTGTAAACTTGTTTAAATTGCTGGACCAAAAACTGTTGACTGTGAGATCAGTTAATGGTTATTGTGTATTGTAAAATTCAGGTAAAGGCAGGTCACTAAACGAGAGAAGATGGAGTATCATTGTTCAAGAACATGAGAAATAATAAATATTGAACATCATTCACATACAGTATGTCAGTAAATAATAAATTGTAATTTGTATTGTAGTGGATACTGTAATGGCAATTTCTGTGCATTGAAATTCAGGTTGTCTTCTCAGGGAGAGTGTTACCACACAAGCAGTACCATCCATTATTTTTTTCTTTTCCGCTTGCAGTGTATAGCACTGTTGTGTACTGTATGTATATTAATAAATCAGAGTGGTTTTTTGTTCTACAGAATTTTGTCACAGACAAATCTTGTTATTTTGTTGCCATGTTTTTGGGGTGGTTTTATGTGTGCTGCACACAGAACCATAGTTTAATCATCTCATTCAAAATAGGACTAGCACCCAGACCACTCTGAAGTTCTGTTCTAGCTTTCTCATTTTTTTCTGGCCAGGTGTGTTACCACTAGACCACCAACACCAATCCACAGTATTATACTATTTTTAGCAATCCACATTTTTGGGAAGCTATTTTTGTGTTTTCCCTTGTGCTGTTTCTGTTACTATTTATATTGTAGAAAAATATAGGTACTGATGGTAGTGTGGGTGGGAGGTGACCTGGTGGTGAGTGGTTGGATGGAGAGTGGTGTGGTTGAGAGAAAATCTGTGAGTAACACTAACAGGTGTGAGGTTATAAAAATCATGAACCTTTGTAATTTTATTGAAGTATCAAACAAACAACCTCTCAGCACACATTGCCACAGTAATACTTTATTCAGCCAGAATGTAACTTGTAACGTTGCTATCAAGAGCAGTAATTTGATACAACAAATACCATTTTATAGCTTAGTTAAAAAGACTGGTATACCCTGAATGTATATTTATAACATCTATAACTTGCTCCATGTACAAAAGCTTACACTAGTTTTAAAAAAAAAAGTCTTATACTAACTTTTCAGCGTGATTATAGAAGTGATTCCAATTAAGCTATGTCTCCATTTTTTTGATATTGTATTTTAATGTGTTGTATCATATTCTACTGTATTGGATAGTGTTGTATCAACTATCATGTATGATGTAATATTGTAAATTTGTATGCTATACTGCTTTCAGTCGCAGCAGATTTGTCTGCACAAAATTCAGGTTGTTTTCCTCAGGAAGAGCTGTAACTTCTACTGCAAGATCAGTGCCACCGTTTTTTTTTTTTGGGGGGGGTTGTTTTTTTTGCCTTGTCTGTATAAATGGATGGCTCACTTGTTGCTCAAGCACCTGCTGGCACCAAATGCATACATGTCACACATGGGACTTTGGTTAATTAACTCGCCTGAAAGACTAGCACCCAGACCACCACTATGGTCCAGTGGCTGGGGGAAAAGTTTCCAACTCCAAGTGTACTGGGATCGAACCGGTGACCTCTGCTTCCTGAGTAATTGTAGACAAGTGTTTCACCTCTAGACCACTCTTTACTATCTGTGTAATGTTGGCATGTGTGTGATTTGTGCTGAAATCGGCTGTGTAATGTTAACGTCAACCATGCAGCAATCTGTTTAATAATGTGTCAGGGTTTTTTTTAAATGTGTAAGTAATGTAGGTAATGCATATGATGTGTCCAGTCAGGCTGTAGATTGCCCAGTAGATGGTGGCTAACGCTAGTGCTGTATGATGCGGGTTTGTTTGGCTGTACATTGCCTTTTAAAAATCAGGGATGCTAACTGATCGTATGCCTTTTTGTGACTGTAGTCGTGTAGATGAGTTTAATGGCAGTGATGTTGTGAGCAGTAATGCTGTTTGACTGAGCTAGGTGTCCTCTCACCTCTGTCTGTCTGTCTGTCTGCAGATCGCCATCATGTCGGTAACGTTGGCGCCAATACGTCTGTTGTTGGTGGGCCTCCTCCTGCTGATGATCTGGCCCCTGGCAGCCATTGGGGTGGCCTTCTGCAAGCCCCAGGATCGTGACAAACCCTTCAGAGGATGGAGATGGTGAGTCTGCTTTACTTAACCCTAGTACTAGTAGTGCAGTTCCCTGGGTGTTCCGGGACAACCTTGATTGGCCGCATGGCAAATTTGGGAATGATCTGGGATGGCCAAGGTGATGTAATTGACAGCTCGCTTTTGCTTTCAAAGGTCACCCAATGAATGTAAAGCCAATTGCATGAGCAGCTCAAATTGGATTGGATTGGGGGGGGGGGGGAGGGGGGGGACAGTTGCAATTGTCCCATCTCTTGCTCAAGAACACTTGCGGCCAACTTTACACCAGATTTTTATTAAATGCGTTTCACAAGTTTTTTGTTCATATTGACTGCGAGGGAGAGTTTGAGTGGTTTAGTTGGTTGAACAATGACAGAGAGGATGTGGTAAGGATAGTGCAATTTTTTTTTTTTTTTTAACTGGATAGACGTTAGATCACAAGCCAACCAAACAGTACAGCATTAGTTTCTGGGTACAAACTGTTTTACTTTATTTTTGACACTAGAAGGTAAAGGAATAAATGTTGTCAAAACAAATCTATATGCCCTGACTGCTTGGCTTCACACAAAATCAAACCATCATCACGTTTTCATCATAGACAGCCACCGCTTGGCACAAAACGGGTGGTTACTGCCATGAGACAGCATGAACACATGTTGTTTGTCTGGACTTTTCAGAGTATTTGAAGACTGACAAAACAACCCAGACTCTTTATTTTGGAAAATTAATGTCAAGAGAATGGGACTTTGCTTCTCATGATGTTTTTGCACCTCAACAACAATGCTTGTGTTGAAAACAACCTGGGGCAGTGGTTGTGATAGGTAGTGCACATGTGACAGGGTGGGTTTTTTTTTTTCATGATCATAAACACCATATATTGCTGTAAAATTATACTCATAAAAACTGATCATCACAGCTACTAGGGTTGGTAAAAAAAAAAAAAAAGGGGGGGGGGGAAGTAACCTAAGCCTCTGTGGGGTCAGGTCACTGGTCAGATGGATCAGTAGCTTCTGTCTTTTGGGTATGGTAGTTAATCTCTGTTTTGTGTGTGTATGTTTAGTTTATTTCTGATATTTTATTTTATTTATTTTATTTTATTTCAAGGACAATCAAGCGCTCATGTGCATTTTTTTAATCCAGTCCCTATGTATGCAGTTTTGTCAATTTTGTCACCGTTCCCACTGGCACATAACTGCTATATATTTCTTCCGAAACGAAGAGGTTTAACTGTGAGCAGGATGACTGTGTCTTGAACATGAGATATTGTTTAGTTCATCCAAAGGGCTTTAGTGTAGTTTGTGTGTGTGTGTGTGTGGTTGGGTGTGTGTGTGTGTGTGTGTGTGTGTGTGTGTGTGTAAAGATGAGAGACTGTATCTGTTTGGTTTGTTATGTGCATGCATGCATGTTTGTTGTATGTGCACGTGTGTGTGTGTGTGTGTGTGTGTGTGTGTGTGTGTGCGGTGTGTGTGCTGTTTCTTCTGTAACATTCCTCTCCTGCTCCCATGCTGGTCATCACAATATTTTCGTCCCAGCAATACCCAGATCCATTATGTCGCACCCTCAGGGTCCTGTCATGACCATAATGTTTCTGTAAGTACTGTATAAAGTATGTTGCATATAACCTACTGGTACTACTGTGTTGAACTGTAAGTAACTGCATTGTGCTTTGAGCACTGTGCTATGCCCTACAGTGCAGTAGACTATAGTGTAGACGCTACAATACAAAACAGTATGTTTTTTTCCTACATAAAGAACAAATTTTTATTTGTTATCTTCACTTATTTTGATCGTCCTAAACATTTTCAAAGAATAAACTGTACTTTTTTTTTTTTTTTTTAAAAGCTGCACTCATCACAGAGCTTGATGACTTTCAAAGGTCTAAGGTTTTCTTCCCCTGAGAAAACAGAACGAGGTGAGGGAGGCCCGTGCTATTGCCAGAGGGATGGTCCTGGATTGATTCACGTTAGTTCACTGATTTATGCCCAAGTTGATGCAATGCAATGCCTGATTGATAGGGCTATTACTGGCAGATGTCAGCCCTGATAAAGCCCCCCTGAGGGCTTGTTGGCTTTAAGCTGTAACTTTCCTTTCACCCTGGCCTGATCATCATCAGTATCATCAAACATGTCATCATCACCTTGTCTTTGTTTGTCGTTGGGCTGAACGCCAACTGACAAGAGCAGCTAGTTTTTACCAATTTTGTTTGTTTTGTGTAAACTGGTAAAATCATGTGACATTATTCTGTGTGTGTGTGTGTGTGTGTGTGTGTGTGTGTGTGTGTGTGTGTGTGTGTGTGTGTGTGTGTTGTGTGAGGAGAGAGAGAGAGAGAGAGAGAGAGAGAGAGAGAGAGAGAGAGAGAGAGAGAGACTGTGTGTGTGTGACTGTGTGTGTATGTGACTCTCTGTGTGTGCATGCGTGAAGTGGTTGACACAGCACTCTCTCTGACTCTGATCCTTGTCTTCCCATCACACTCCTTTAACTGTGGATGAGAATCGCTCAAGTCAGTTGAGACTGAAAACCAAGAAACAAACCAAAGAAAGCACACCCATCCTACTCTGCCACCCTGCCCTTGGCTTACCTTACCTATGCATATGAAATTTTAACTGTAAAATGAAAACGGAAAACAAGCCTGATCCTGAAATAAACTTGAGAGCCAAATGCCATTGTATGCAGAGAACAAAAGAACAGTTGTGATTTGTACAGGAAAAAGTCATCAAAGAGATAAACATTCATTATCCTGTGTACATATTACATGTATTCATACATACAGTACAGTACACAATGGCCAAGAGTAAAGTAACATGGAAAGTGTGGGCACCGACTCCCAGAGTGCTGCATACTGAAATGGTAGACCTAGGCTAGTTTCTGACCAAGTGGACATGGCCCTAGCAGGCCAGTGCCAGCACACAGCACAGACATGACTAGAAGCCAGATTCTGGGAATTAAAGAGGACACCCAGTGGAAATGATATGCATAGGTTTAGGCCTCAGAACGTTATTATGACTGTTATTGTGAGCTGCACATTAAAGTGTTCACATGTGAATGCTCAAGTAGTTTAACTATTATGATCATGTTAGTTAAAGTCTGTCCCGAGCCTTAGGCTCATCAGGCCGGTGCTTATCCTGGTTCTGTGGCTGTTAGCGACTGAGAATCATAGACTCCCTCTGGATAGGACGCCAGTCTATCGCAGGGTTAACCCCAACACAAGGTTGGTACCCTTTTACACCTGGGTGGGGTGAGAAAATAGCTGTAAAGTGCCTTTCCAAGGGCAGAACGCCATAGCCAAAAGCTTGGGTTGAACCCGCAACCTTTAGATTACGAGTCCAGCGCCCTAACCACTAGACTACAGCGGCGGCTATTATGATAATGTAGTTTAAAGTATAAGGTCGTCAAGACAGCTATATGGATGCTATTCAAAGGAACAGCGGAAAAATCTGGAAGTGTGATGTCACCTGCTCAGCGTAACATTTGAACACAGTGCAATGCAAAGCCCTTGATTGTTTTAGCTTTTAGTGCAAAGGAAAGGAGAGGATTGTTGTTTTTATCCAAACCTGAAAAAGTGTCAGCTGATCATTGCTTATAAACCCTAAAGTTGAGTGATTGGGAATTATGGAGTCTGTACCAGTATTGTGGATAAAGAGTGTTTCAACTGTGGCAGTTTGTAGCGACCACCAGAACTTTTGCATTTCCTTATCTGTGAACTTTGATTTAAAATTGTGAGGTTGTAAAAAGCAAGACAGTTCCTGTTGAACAGTTTGCCACCAAAATGTATACATTGTATATATCTGAAAGGCAGTAATTTGGTAATGATGGAAAATGTTCAGTGTTTGGAGAAGACTGTTGACTCCACATCATGATGTTGAATGCATCTTATCAACCTGGTGATCATGCCTGTGGCCTCTCATCATTCACTTTTAAACACTCTTCTCTGCACAATGTACTTTAAAGATAAGAAGGTATGGCTGCAGCATCAAGCAAGAGGCTTGTTAAGAGAAGGAGAGTCAAAACATTTTTTTTTTTTAATGGAAACTCAAAACCTGAAAAACTTGATGTTCCCTTTAAGTCTGACCCTTCATCAGGAATGTGAGAAAACAAGATGAAGATACCTGGTCTCACACTCACACACCACACACACACACACACACACACACACACACACACACACACACACACACACACACACACTGAGTGACTCCTTTCGTTCTGACCCTCCAGTGCCTGTGGCTGTGCATTCCCTAAGAAGAGGAGGAGGGAGGGGGGAACATCTCACACTGTGTTGGGGAGGAGGGTTGTGACAGGCAGTGAGTGAGAGGACAGTTCAGGTCTACTGGCGACAGGGACACACACACACACACACACACACACACACACACACACACACACACCACACACACACACACACACACACACACACACTGGAGGGGGAGGGGGGGGGGGTTGTGTTAATTGGTCTGAGTGGCTACTAAGTGGCCAGCAGGAGCAGGAAGTGGTTGTGTACTGTATGTGTGTGTGTGACACTGTCACAGAGAGAGGCAGGCCTCTTAACTGCTCACTGGGGCTGAACCCTGTGTGGATCACTGTGTGTATGGGGCTGCCTGCAGATCTGCTGCCTCCATAGAGTCATACACACACACATGCATGCATGCACATGCGTGCACACTCTCACACACATACATGCACGTGCGCGCACACACACACTACACACTTGCTCACACATCACATGCACACACATACTTGCTCACTCACACCAATCACATGCACACACACACACACACACACCACACACACACACACACACACACACACACACACACACACACGCACACACTGACAGACAGAGACACACGGGGGGGGGGGGGGGGCACTCACGGGTGTGGGTGGGTGGGTATTGTGTGTGAGAGTGATTAGAGTAATGGAATGTGATTGCCTAGTGCATCCAGTGCTGCCAGTCAGCATGATGCCTGTAGCTATAGAAGGAATTCCATCTATAATATTATAACCTGTGTTGGTTTGGGAGGGGGGTGGGGGGGGGGGGACTGTTTACATGTCCACATGGCATCGACAGCAACTTCTGCTGTGCTAGTTTCCCCTCAAAGGGGGAAGACAAAATCAATGACAATGTAATAAAGCAAGCAATTTACTTAAAAAAAAGATTTTTTTGGTGTTTTTTTTAATGATGTAGAATGCATCTTCTTCACTCAAATCTGTTATCAGCACCAGTGGAAACAACAGTACGTGGTGGACTTGGTTTGTTTTGGTTTTGACTCCTGTCTTGATTTATAATAAACTCCTCGAGGAGTTGTTGGGATACTGCACAGTATTTCTAGCTAAGGCTGTCTGTCTTGGGGTCAGGTGGAACATGGCGGAGCTCATCCTTCTAAGGTTGCATGCTGGGTATGTTCCTCTACCAGTTATTACTGGCCTCCTCAGCCCTGAAAAATGTGTGGAGTAGTAACATGTGTACGAGACATTAACATGATTCAGCCTGAGTGCTTCACTAGTGTGTAATGTTAGTGTTTACTCCTGGGAGGAGGGGAGGGAGGGGGGACCCTCAGATGGACGAATCATCGGTTACACCCTCCATCTTTTGTGTAATACATACAAGTAGTGCACTTAAAGAGCAATAAATAGCAATTACATTACTACTGCTATTATAGTTCGATGATGGAAACCCATAAAAGACAGTATTTTGTTTTGGGCAGTAAGTGAAGACTTGCATAATTATGGAGTAGTTATCTGTTATGGGGGGGGGGGGGCGGGGGAAATTGCATGCTTTTAACTGCAATATGAATGTGGTAATGGAGTCGAAAAAAACACACACAGAGAAAGCTTTGCTTATTAAAAGTGCCATGTTTCAGAAAATGTTTTTGTGATGGAAATGAATACACTGTGAGTGTGACCAAATATCTTCACTGAGGATTTATAAGTGTGTGTGTCGTGTGTCTGTGTGTGTGTGTGTGTGTGTGTGTGTGTGTGTGTGGTGTGTGTGTGTGTGTGTTGTGTGTTCTTTTATAAAAGCATTTGTTGCCCTAAATGGAAATGAAGAGAGAATGAACGCAAATGCCCACAATTCAAGTTGCTTGCTGAAAACCCTGCAGCATACTGTTGTTGACCATGCTCTGTTCTGTCAGGTATTGTACCCTGACTGTTCTTCATGCAGGTGTGTAGGAATGCTAGTTCTGGCAGATACCACTGTCTGTAAAGTGGTGATCTTTGTAGTGTTCTTCTGGGCATTCCCATCTGTTTTGCAGATGGCACAATACACTTTATATATAATATTATATGATACACTGTGTCTCTCTATATTTAGATGTATTTCTATTTATTATATATATATAAAATAATATATAATATAATAATAATATATATATATATATAATAAATATAATATAAGCCATACACAATGCACTCAGTACATGTGTACATACATATAATTATTCAAGTCAGGGGAGAAGCAAAACCATGATGTACATCACTGATCAATGCCCTGCTAAGAGAAGCAGGAAGTACATCATCCACTTTTGAAAGTTGAAATGAGGAAAACACTGTGCCATTCGGACAATGAGCAAAAGAAATCAATATTGTGGCCTGTAGTACAAGTTTATGTCAGCAGAGGGGGATGGTGGCGTTCTGTCTTTGACAATGTTCAGGACAACATGAATTATAATATACATCTGTAAGAAGAGACAGGAGAGGATGGGGGAGGGGGGTAACATTAGAAAGAGAAAAAAAAAACCCTTCAAATTACAGAGTTTTGCATCATGTAGAACTGTGTGCATGCCATTGTTTTCTGTTAATTAATCCATTCGGAGTGTTTGATAAGATCCTCTGTTCTTTGAAAACATTGGGCCTCTGAATAGATTGCTTGTGCTATGCTTTATAAAGGAAAATAACGAAAGCACACTACAAAGACAAAAAATCAAAACAAAGAGTTCACAAACCAAACTACATAGCAATTAAATCCAAACAAACAAGCAAAAACTCAAAAACCTTGGAGTTAAAAAAAAAAAAAAATCT
>CM060330.1:34850780-34860780 GCA_030674155.1 Stramonita haemastoma
AAATTTTGGGGGAAAAGATCTGGGAGGGCCCCGGGGTGAAAAAATTTTGCCCAGCTCCCCTTTTTTTTTAAAAAAGGGGCCCCCCAATGATGAAAAGCCAATTGCATGGCAGAAAAAATTTTTGGGATTGGTTTGGGGGGGGGGGGGGGGAGGGGGGACGTTAATTGTCCCATCTCTTGCTCAAGAACATTGCGGCCAACTTTACCCCAAAAATTTTTTATTAAATGCTTTTCCCCAAGTTTTTTTTCCCAAAGGGCTCCCGGAGGGAGATTTGAGGGGTTTTTTTTGGGT
This sequence comes from Stramonita haemastoma, assembly GCA_030674155.1. NCBI lineage: Eukaryota > Metazoa > Mollusca > Gastropoda > Neogastropoda > Muricidae > Stramonita > Stramonita haemastoma. Next base: position 34,851,072 of record CM060330.1, read on the forward strand.
TTTTTAACAATGACAGAGGGAATGGGAAAGGGGGATAGTGCAATTTTTTTTTTTTTTTTAACGGGGAAATTTAAATTCACAACCCAAAACCAAAACCCGTACGCATTATTTTTTGGGGTACAAATTTTTTTCTTTTTTTTGAAAACTAGAAGTAAAGGAATAAATGTTGTAAAAACAAATCTAAGCCTAACTGCTTGGCTTCACACAAAAAAACCATCATCAGTTTTCATCATAACAGCCACCGCTTGGCACAAAACGGGTTTTAATCCCATAAAACCCAGCAATACCAATGTTTTTTTGGGGGGACTTTTCAGAGATTTGAAACTGAAAAACAACCCAGACCTTTTTTTTTTGGAAAAATTAATGTCAAAAAAAAGGGGACTTTTTTTCTCTTTGATGTTTTTGCCCCCTTAACAAAAAAATGCTTTTTTTAAAAACAACCTGGGGCAGTGGGGGAAAAGGGTTTTAGTGACCAGTGACAGGGGGGGGTTTTTTTTTTTTTTCTTTGATCAAAAAACCCCTTATTGCTGTAAAATTAATCAAAAAAAACTGATCATCAACTACTGGGGTTTGGGAAAAAAAAAAAAAAAAAAGGGGGGGGGGGGGGGGGGGAAAAAAATAAAAAGCCTCTTGGGGTCAGGTCACGGCAGAGGGAAAACAGTGGCTTCTTCTTTTGGGTAGGGGAGTTAATCTTGTTTTGTGTTTTTTATGTTTTTTATTTTGTTTTTTTTTTTTTTTTTTTTTATTTTATTTCAAGGAAATAAAACCTCATGTGATTTTTTTATTCGGGTCCCTTTATCAGTTTTGTAAAATTTTGTCCCCCCTTCCCACGGAAACTAACGCAATTCTTCCAAACCCCGGAAAGGTTTTAACATGGGCGGAGGTACTGGTGCGTTACACAGAAAAATTTTGGTTTTTAGTTCACCCCAAAAGGGCTTTTGTTGTGTGTGTGTGGGGTTGTGGGTTGGAGGTGGTTTTTTGGGTTTTTGGGGGTGGTTTTTTTGGTGAAAGAAACTTAGTGGTGGGTTGAGGGGTTTTTGTTCTAAAATTTTGTTTATTCCGGCATGTGTTGTGGTTTTTTGTTTGGCAGGTTCCCTGTGGTTTTTTTTCTTAAAAATTCCCCCTTTGCTCCCAGGGTCACCAAATTTTCGTCCCAGCAATACCCGATCATTATGTCCACCCCCAGGTCCGTTTTACCAAAATTTTTCTGTAAGTACTGAAAAAATATGTTGCATATAACCTTGGTATACTGTGTTAAAGGGAAAGTAAGCATTTGTCTTAGCATGTGCAGCCCTACAGTAGTAGACTATGGTAGAGCACAATACAAAACGGGTATTTTTTTTTTCCTACATAAAAAACAAATTTTTTTTGTTTTTTTTCCTTATTTTGATGTCCTAAACATTTTAAAGAATAAACTGTACTTTTTTTTTTTTTTTTAAAAGTCCCACCATCACAGAGCTTGAGACTTTCAAAGGTCTAAGGTTTTCTTCCCCTGAGAAAACAGAAGAGGTGAGGGAGGCCCGGCTATTGCCGAGGGATGGTCCTGGATTGATTCACTTTTGTTCACTGTTTTTTGCCCAAGTTGTTTTTCCCAATGCAATGCCTGATTTTAGGGCTATTACTGGAGTTTTTACCCCCGAAAGCCCCCCCGAGGGCTTGTTGGCTTTAAACTGTAACTTTCCTTTCACCCGGCCTGATCATCTCAGTTTTTTCAAACATGTATCTCACCTTGTCTTTGTTTGTCGTTGGGTGAAAAACCCAAATGACAAGGCAGCTGTTTTTACCCCAAATTTTTTTGTTTTTTGTAAAATGGGGGAAAAAAAGTGCATTTTTTGTGTTGGGGTTTGGGGTTTTTGTGTGTGGGGTGTGTGTTGGTGTTGGGGTGTGGGGGTGTGTGTTTTGTGTGTGTGGGGGGAAAAGGGGGAGAGAGAGGGAGGGGAGAGGAGAAGGGGGAGAAGGGGGGACTTTTTTGGTGTTGTGTATGTGACTCTTGTGTGTGCATGGTGAAGTGGTTGACACAGCCTTTTCTCTGACTTGTTCCCGTCTTCCCCCCCCACCCTTTTAACTGTGGATGGAATCGCTCAAAAACAGTTGAGACTGAAAAACCCCAAAAAAACAAACAAAAAAACACCCCCCACCTACTCTGCCACCCCCGCCCCTTGGGCCCCCTTCCTATGCAATGAAATTTTAACTGTAAAATGAAAACGGAAAAAAAAAAGCCGACCGGGAAAAAAAATTTAAAAGCCCAAAAAAATTTTAGCAGAGAAAAAAAAAAAGTTTTAAATTTTTTACGGAAAAAGTCATCGAGATAAAAAAATTTTAAACCGTTTTTAAAATTACAATGTTTTTTTTCATACATACAGTAACAATGGCCCCGAGTAAAATAACAGGAAAGTGTGGGGCACCGATCCCCGAGGCTGCATACTGAAAGGTTTGACCCAGGCTTTTTTTGACCCCAAGTGGGGGGTGGCCCCCGGCCAGTGCCAGCACACAGCACAGACATGGACTAGAAGCCCGAAATTTTGGGGTTTTAAAAAAGGGCACCCAGTGAAAAAAGATAACTTTGGTTTTTTTTCAGAACGTTATATGACTGTTATTGGGCTCCATTAAAATGTTCACATGTGAATGCTAAGTATTTAACTTATTATGTTAGTTTTGTTAAAGTCGTCCCACCCCTTTAAAGGGCCCTAAGGGTGTTACCCCCTTTTTGTGGCTTTAAAAAAACTGAGAATCATAGAAATTTTTTTCCCCTGAAATTTTTAAAACCCCGGGAAAAGCAGGGTTAAAAAAAAATTGGGGACCCCCCCTTTTCACCTGGGGGGGTGAGAAAATGCTGGAAAATTTTTCCCCAAGGCAGAACGCCATAGCCAAAAGCTGGGGTTTTAACCGAACCCCTTTTGATTAAGTACGCCCTAACCACTGTAAGCCGGTATTATTTTTTTAAAGTAGTTTAAATATAAGGTCTCAAGACACTATAATGTTTAAAGGAACACCCCGGGAAAAATTTGGAAGTGGGATGTCCCCGCTGCTAACTTTTAAAAAAAAAGTGCAATAAAAAAATTGATTGTTTTTTGCTTTTTTGTGCAAAAAAGGAAGGATTGTTTTTTTTCCCAAAAAGAAAAAGTGTCATGATCATTGTTTAAAAAAACCCCAAAGTTGGGGTGATTGGGAAAAAAAGGATCTTACCCGTTTTGGGGAAAAAAAGGGTTTTTCAACGTGGGGGTTTTTTGGACACCAAATTTTTTCTTTTTCCCATCGGGAAAAATTTTTTTAAAAAATTTTGGGGGTTTTTAAAAAAGAAAGTTCCTTTTGAACAGTTTGCCCCCAAAAAATATCTTTTAAATCAAAGGGGATAATTTTTGGAAAAGATGGAAAAAAGTTCGTTTTTGGAGAAGGGGCGTTACTCCACCTGAAATTTTTAATGCACTTTAAAACCCGGTGATCATGCCTTGGCCTTCTCATTCACTTTTTAAACATCCTTGCACAAGTATTTTTAAAAATAAGAAGGTAGGGGAGAAAAAAAACAAGAGGCTTGTTAAGAGAAGGAAGCCCCTTTTTTTTTTTTTTTTTTAAGGGGAAAACAAAACCTGAAAACTTTTTTCCCCCTTTAAAAATCGGGCCTTCATCGGAATGTGAGAAAACAAGATAAGAACTGGTTACCCTCCCCCCACCCACACACACCAACACCACACACACAAAAACAACCACACACACACCCCCAACTGGTGACCCTTTGTTCTGCCCCCCCGTCCCCTTTGGCTTGCATTCCCAAAAAAGAGGGGGGGGGGGGGGGGGCATCTCCCCGTGTTGGGGAGGGGGGTTTTTGACAGGCGTGAGTGAAGGCCCGTTCAGGCAGGGGGACGGGAAAAAAAAAAAAAACCCCCCCCCCCAACACACACACAACACACCCCCCAAAAAAAAAGGGGGGGGGGGGGGGGGGGGGGTTGGGGGTTTTTAAATTGGGGCTAGTGGCTATAATGGCCCGCGGAGCGGGGAAATGGTTGGACTGTATGTGTGGGGTGGACACTGTTTACAGGGGAAAGGGAGGCCTTTTAAATTCACTGGGGCGAACCCTTTGTGGATCACTGTTTGTATGGGGCTGCCTGCAGTCTGCTCCCCCATAGAGTCAACAACCCACATGCATCAATCTTCACACTCCACACACAAATCACCCCCAAAACCCCCCATTCCCAAAACATCACACCACCCACCCCACAAAAAACACACACACACACACCACCACAAAACCCCAACCCCCACCCCCCACCCACCAACCCCCCACCCAAAACCCCCAAACCCCACCATTTTTTTATTTTAATTATTAATAATAATTATTCCTATCACCTCTCCATCCATATCCTTTACTATAAAAATTAAAAAATTTTAAAATTTTAAATTTTTTTTGGGGGGGGGGGGGGGGGGGGACTGTTTTTCATGTCACAAAGGGGACACAGCAACTTTGCTGTGCAGTTCCCCTCAAAGGGGGAAGGAAAAAAAAAAAATTTTAAAAAGTAAAAAAAGCAAGCAATTTATTTTAAAAAAAAAATTTTTTTTTGGGTTTTTTTTTTAAGATTAGAAAAGCTTTCTTCACTCAAATCTGTTATCAGCACCCTTTGGAAAAAAACAGTACGGGGGGGATTTTGGGTTTTTTTTTTTTTTTGACTCCTGTCTTGATTTATAAAAACTCTGGGAGTTTTTGGGGGGAAATGCACGTTTTCTAGCTAAGGGGTGTCTGTTGGGGTCGGGGGGGAATTTTTGGGGGAGCTCACCCCTTTTAAGGTTGCATTTCGGGGGATGTTCCTTTTTTCCCTTTTTTACTCCCCCCCAGCCTGAAAAATGTGTGGAGTAGAACATTTACGAACATTTTAAAAAGTTTAACCTAGTGCTTCACCCGAAAAAGGGGTAATTTAGTGTTTTTTCCGGGGGGGAGGGGGGGGGGGGGGGGGACCCCGATGGACAATCATCTTTTTCCCCCTCTTTTTTTAAAAATACAAGTATGACTTAAAGAGCAAAAAATAGCAAAATTTTTTTTCTATCTATTATGTTTTTATGATGGAAACCCATAAAAGACCTAAATTTTTTTTTGGGGTAAAAAAAACTTTTCAATTATGGGGTATTATTTTTATGGGGGGGGGGGGGGGGGGGGAATTGATGCTTTTTTAATGCAATTTGAAAAGTGGGAATGGGGGCGAAAAAAACACCAAGAGAAAGCTTTTTTTTTTTTTAAAATGCCATGTTTCAAAAAATTTTTTTTGAGGAAAAGAATACATGGGGGGTGCCAAATTCTCCCTGAGGGTTTAATTTTTTTTTTTTTTTTGGGGGGGGGGGGTTTGGTGTGGGTGGGGAGGGGGGGGGTTTTTTCTTTTTTATAAAAGCATTTGTTGCTTTAAAAAAAATAAGAGAGAAAGAAGAAAAAACCCACAATCAAGTTGCTTGCTGAAAACCCCCGCAGCTACTGTTGTTGACCATGCTCTGTTCTGTCAGATTGTACCCTGATGTTCTTCATGGGGTGTGTAGGAATTGTAGTTCTGGCAGATTACCACTGTCTGTAAAGTGGTGATCTTTGTAGTGTTCTTCTGGGCATTCCCATTGTTTTGCAGAGGGCACAATCACTTTATATATAATAATTTATGATACACTGTGTCTCTCTATATTTAGATGTATTTCTATTTTTTATATATATAAATATATATATATATATAAAATATAAAATTTTATTATATATAATATAGCCAACACAATGCACTCAGTACATGTTACATACATATAATTATTCAAGTCAGGGGAGAAGCAAAAACATAAATTACACACTGATAATACCTGCTAAGAGAGCAGGAAGTACATCATCCACTTTGAAAGTTGAAAATGAGGAAAAAACACTGTGCCATTGGGACAATGAGCAAAAGAAATCAATATTGTGGCCGTAGTACAAGTTTATGTCAGCAGAGGGGGATGGTGGCCGTTTCGTCTTTGACAATGTTCAGGACAACATGAATTATAATATACATCTGTAAGAAGAGGAAGGATGGAGGATGGGGGAGGGGGGGTAACATTAGAAAGAGAAAAAAAAAAACCCTTCAAATTACAGAGTTTTGCATCATGTAGAACTGTGTGCATGCCATTGTTTTCTGTTAATTAATCATTCGGAGTGTTTGATAAGATCCTCTGTTCTTTGAAACATTGGCCTCTGAATAGATTGCTTGTGCTATGCTTTATAAAGGAAAAAAAAGAAAGACACTAAAAAGACAAAAAAAATCAAAACAAAGAGTTCCAAACAAAACTACATAGCAATTAAATCCAAACAAACAAGCAAAAACGCAAAAACCTTGGAGTTAAAAAAAAAAAAAATCTGTAGATGTTATCACTGTTACAAGTTTTGGGTGGGTAACAAGCTACAGCTGATACTGTTTTTGCTTTACTACCCCCAAAGTTTGATCACAAAGACACAACATTTAAGGTGGGAAAAACAGGTGACTTACAAATATGACAACACTTACTCTCACATGATGCTTTCTCTTGTGTGTGTGTGTGTGGTGTGTGAGTGTGTGTGTGTGTGCTCGTGCGTGCGTGCGTGTGTTGCCACGTGGTGTGTGTCTTTTATTATAGCATGTTGGTGTTAACCAGACCACACAAAACCTGGGTTTTAGTTGCAGTTGAGTTTAGTCACTCTGTGTATTGAGTGAATCATTTCTCACCTGCTGATTCATGTATTGATTGTTAGACCACTGATTCAGTTATTTATTATAGATCACCTGAACTGGGGCCATTCCAAATCAGCGTGAGGAGGTGGGGGGTTAGAGAGAGGGGGAGGGAGGGAGGTGATATTTGGAGCAAGCACAGGCACACAGCCGTCAAGGCAGAAAGGTGATGGGGTCACGTGGAGGTCCCCCCTTTATCCCTGGAGATGATCTTATGGCAAAGTAGTGGGGCTCTGGGAACGGGACAGGACGGGACGGCACGAGATGGGACGGGACGGCTAGGCTAACGTGCTGTGGGTGCCTGGGCTGAGTCTTGGGGACTGGCTATTGATTTTGTGCTGTCACTTGACACTGCACACACACACACACACACACACATACACGCGCGCGCACGCACACACACACATACACACACACACACACACACACACACACACACACACACACACACACACACACACACACACACACACATGCACACTCACACACACACACACACACACACACACAACAACACACACCACACACACACACACACACACACACACACACACACACACTCACACACACACACACACATATACACCACACACATACACATACACACAGAGCACTGGGGGAAGGAGTGGGCAGACAGAGAGCTGAAACAAAGCCTTTTCTTTCTACCTGGGCTGGTTAGTAAGACCAAGGCTTGCTTAGGGAAGAGTGTGTGTGTGTGCGGCGCGTGCACGCATGCATCTGTCTATCGATATGGTTATCTTGTAATGGCTTTTAACACATGTTGTTAGCCAAAACCTTCAGCCCATCTTTTTCCAGAGTTTCTTTTCTTTTTTCAGTTTTATATATAATTTATACATGTCAGCTGCAGACTGGCGATTGTGGTGTGTGTGTGAGTGTGTGTTTGGTGTGTGGGTGTTGTTGTGTGTGTGTGTGTGTGTGTGGGTGTGGTGTGTGAAGAGAGAGAGAGAGAGAAACAGAGAGAGAGAGAGAGAGGAGAGAGATTGTACTAGTTGCTGTGGAATTTGTTGTATATAGTACAACACAAAGCCTAAGTTTTTTTACTTGTCTTATCAGCATTGTATATTAGCTACAGGCATTATCCCTTTGTGTATGTGTCTGTCTATGATCTCTCTGTCTGTCTCATGTCTGTCCTGTACTAGTTGCAGTGGAATTTGTTGTAGTACAAGACCAAGCCTAACATTTTCAAGAGTTCCTACTTTCTTATCAGCATTGTATATTAGTTTAATAATTGCTTCAGACATTAACCGTGTTGTTGTGTGTGTGTGTGGTACAAAACTATTATTCCTAACTTTTTCTGGAGTTTCTACTTTCTTATCAGTAGCGTTTATTAGCTACAGGCATTGTCCATATGTGTGTGTGTGTGGTATCTGTCTTTCGGTCTTGTACAGACCTTATATCTGAGTGATACAACATATGCTATTTATAGTTGAGTGGTTAAAACCATTCGACTTAAATCCCAGGGGTTCATGAAGTCGTGGGTTCAAATCTTGACAGTGTCTGATGAATTAAGGGTGGGAGTGTTTTAAGATCTCACAGGTCAGCTTCAAATACAGGTCTGCGTGCCCTTGGTATATAATATGATGCTCATGCAGAAGATCAAACATGCATGTTAAAGACCCCATAAATCATGTCAGCATTTGCTGGGTTACAGAAACCAAGCATACCCAGCATACATTCCAGAAGTCGAAATGTATCTTTCCTCAAGATGAGCAAAAAACAGTCGCATACGCAAAATCTCACCATTGGTGAACCTCAGAGCTTCTTAGCTGAGGAACGAAAATATATATGATACATTGTTGCAGTTCAAAACTGGTTTTGTCTTGTTTGGGGGGAGGGTGGTGTGTTGATTTTTGTTTTAGTATGTACTTTTCTCAATCTTTTTTATATCAACGACAACAAGGAAGCATTTAACCACACTGTAATAACCATAATCATCCTCTGTGTGTGTGTGAAAAAAATTATTTTTTTAAAAAAGTTAAATAAAAAAAAATCTCTGTGTGTGTGTGTGTGTGCAGTATATTACAGCCAGTGGTAGTGCTTCTGTCCCGCGCGGTGTTCTTCGTGGGGGGGTTCCAGTGGATCACGGTGCGCGGGGTGCGTGCCCCGGCCAAGGAGGCGCCCATCGTGGTGGTGGGCGCCCCACTCCACCTTCTTTGACTCCCTGGCCCTGGTCTACATGGGGCTGACTAGTGTGGTGGCCAAGGCAGAGTCGCGCCAACATCCCCTGCTTCGGAAGTGAGTCTGGTTACTTTGTGTGGATGTTGGGGGGGGGGGGGGTGAGTGTGTGTGTTTGTGTGGAGGTGTTATAGGTGTTGTGTGTTTGTTTGTAGGTGTTTGTATGTGTGTGTATGTTTATTTATTCATTTATTTCTTTATTTATTGTTTTATATTGAGAATAATAGGATAAGCACACTTGTGCTGGTTTTTTTACATCCAGTTCCCACGTGTATGCAGTTTTTGTCAATCTTGTCATCTGTTCCCACCGGCACATGATGACCTACTTTTAAGAAAAGCAGAACAGGATTTTATTGTGCACAAGATGTTCTGCGTGCGTTCACACACAGGCTCTCGGTTTATAGTCTCATCCGAAGGACTTGTGGGGAGAGAGAGTGTGTGTGTGTGCGTGCGTGTGCATGTGCATGCTCATGCATTCACTTAGTGTCCTGTCTCTTTCATATGTAAAAATGAGACATGTGCTTGCATCATGAGCATCATACTGCTTCCTTATCCTTTGCTTCTGTGTCAGGGTTTTCTCTTTTGGTGTTGTTAGGTTGGGGGGGGGGGGGGGGGGGGGGGGGGGGGGGGGGGGGGGGGGGGGGGGGTGGGGGGGTTCAGGGGGGGTGTTTTGTTTGTTTGTTCCTTGGCTTGCGCTCGGAGGTTTGCCAATACTGAGAGTTTTTGTATGCGACTGTTTTTGCCCAGCATGAAGTTATCCGCATTCCGATTGGGGGATGTATGCTGGGTATGCGCATGTGTATATATATACACAA
>CM060330.1:34868280-34880780 GCA_030674155.1 Stramonita haemastoma
GAAACTGCAATGAATTTGATGAATGATGTATTCATGTATGTGAGATATTGCAGTAGAAACTGCACTTAATGTGATGTATACATGTATGTAACATATTGTGGTAGAAACTGCAGTGAATGTGATGTATACAGTGAGACATACAGTAGAAAGTGCAGTGAATGCAATGTATGTAAAATATACAGTAGAAACTGCGGTGAATGTGATGTATACAGTGAGACACAGTAGAAACTGCGGTGAATGTGATGTATACAGTGAGACACAGTAGAAACTGCAGTGAATGTGATGAATACAGTGAGACACACGTAGAAACTGCAGTGAATGCACTGTATGTAAAACATACAGTAGAAACTGCCGTGACTGTGATGTATTTGAAGTATGCAGCAGAAGCAGCCCCCTCTGTCTTGGGGGAGGGGGCTGTAGTGTGTGGCCGGCCGGCCGGCTGCAGAGCACACACAGCAGAAAGGCTCTGTTTGAAATGGCAGATTTTTGGTGTGAGTCACGGGGCTGGCTGAACTGTGCTTACACCACCTCCACCAGCACCACAGCAGCCAGACCACAGTCAGTCTAATTTACTTTCTGAAGAGAGAATGGGGAAAAGTAAAGGCCACCCACTGTCCTGTCAGTACGTTGAACTAGGCTGCATCAGCTGGAATGATAATGGACCTTTTTTTCTTTTTTTTTTTTATTTGCGCAAACTGTTCAGAATGGTCTTGAGTTTGCTTCTCTTTTTTTTTTTTCGTTGCAAAACACCAGCCATAACTGTCGAGTTTTGGGGTTTGCTTCCTCCCCTCTTCTGAAAGTGAAAGAGGACCACTTTTTTAAAAGTATGTTCAAGTTAAATACTTTCCAGGTTGGTTAGTTTGATATTTGAATGGGGGTTTTTTGTGCTTGTGCCATGAAGTATAGAACATTGTAAAAATGTGGCATGCACGCACATGCGCACGCATGCATGCACATGCGCACGCATGCATGCACTAAACACACACACACACACACACACACACACACACACACACACACACACACACACACACACACACACACACACACACACACACACACAATTATTTTCCCAGAAGAAGACTTGGAGGGGAGGAGTGGGGGAGAGAGAGGAAGCAGAGAAGAGAGAGAGAGGAGGAAAAGCTGGATTCTCACAGGACTATGCTGATTCTGAAACAGACAAATTGCTAACATGGTGGCCTTTCAAGGATATATCTGCTCAGAGGGAAATTAGTGAACATGTATCGCTCTTTCTTTCTATTTCTCTTGTTCTCATCTTGCCTTTATAAGTGATATTAGTCTGTGTGGTGTGTGTGTGTGTGTGTGTGTGTGTGTGTGTGTGTGTGTGTGTTTGCACACGCACATGCGTACTCACTAAAAAAAAAAATTCTGTCATTTTGTGGTGTGGTCAGTTACTGCTTGCTTAGCAGATTACAATTCCTGCTGGCCTGTTCCCAAAATAGAGATCTATTTTTCTGTCTATAGTTATGTAAATGTGTGTGAGAATTTGTCACACATGCTTTCACATAATTATATGTTCCAGCTGTGTTATCAATGTCTTCATGAAGCCTTCTCCACTGTGTTGTATAGCACTGACAAGTTGTGCATAGGTTCCCCACCCACCCCTCTTCCCACCATTTGGATTGCTGTGAATCTTTTCACTTCTGTGTTGTGTGTTTTATTGTGTGGGAAGTGATGATACCAAATGGGTGATGGGATACTTGTAGCTCAAAGGGAAATTTGAAGAGGAGTATTTAAGTTTTATCCCTTTTTTTTCCAAGCATGAGGAACACACTGTCTGTAATATACATGCACATGCATGCACACACATACATGCACTCATACACACATATGCACGCTCACACACACCCATACACACATGTGCATGCATGTGCGTGCACATACACACACACACACGCACACACACACACACACACACACACACACACACACACACACACACACACACACACACACACACACACACACACACACACACACACATCCTTTTATCAGAAACTAAACTTAGCAGCAAGATTGCTTTTTGTAAAGACATGCATGTGTGTTCAGGGTTGTGAAGTTCAGCCTTTTCACTGAAAATTCACACCTTTTTTAGTTTCTAATTTTTAAAGAGTAGTGTAGAAATTTAAAAATAGAAACAAAAAAACAAAAGCTTTGCTCTTGTGTGTGTGTGTTGTGTGTTTGTTGTGTGTGTGTGTGTCTTTCTCTTCCCTCTCTCTCCTCCTCTCTTCTCATCTACTCATCTTCTCTTCTCTCTCTCTCTCTCTCTCTCTCTCTCTCTCTCTCTTCTCTCTCTCTCTCCTCTCTCTCTCTCTCTCTCTCTCTTCTCTCCTCTCTCTCTCTCTCCTCTCTCTCTCTCTCCTCCACACACACACACACACACTCACACTCAACACACACACACACACACACACACACACACACACAGACACACACACACACACTGAAGAAAGGGGAGATGGCAGTGATGATGCATGCTGTCAGTAACTTAACTGTGTGGTGTGGTTTAGTGTAGTGTAGTGTAGTGAGGCTATCACCCATCAGTATGATCACGCATACAGATCACTCAGTCACTCCCAGTCCCAGTCACCACTGGTCTGCAGGTCATTGCCAAGCAGAGCCTTTCATTTTTTTTTCATTTCATGATTGAGTCATACTTATTTAGACCTGATTAGGTCAGACTGCCAGGACTGTGGCAGTATAGTGGCTGCAAACATATAGCACTCTGTTTGCATGTCTTTATCTATCTGTGGTAGGGGGTAGCCCGGTGAGTTAGAGCCTTGAACAGGATAGGCTGGTGAGTAGAGCATTGCACATTGCGCTCGTGATCTGCAGACCTGGTTTGAAACTCATTCAAGGGAAATTTTTTTTTTTCCTGAAATTAGCTTCAGTGCCCACTCCACTCCCCCAAAATGTCCTGTGGATGAGACTATGAACTGAGGTCCCATGTGCAAACGCACACAGAACATCTGGCACATTAAAACCTGTTCCCCTTTTCAGGATAGAAGGCTATTGTGTGCTGATGGGAACAGATGACTTCAAAACTGCATACACACAGAACTGGAATGTTAAAAAAAGCACCCCTCACAGAAAGATACTGGCTAAAAGGACTGAAATAGAGTTACAAGTGAAGGAAACAGATGTAAGATCATGATCCTGCAGGAGACTTTGTGTGTAGTTACGCCATTTTCCTGGGTGGGTTGGTTATGTCATGTGATGTGTGGTCATTGTTGGTGCCTGGGGCCATGGCTTCAGTATAATTTATCATAAGCAAAGTAGGCATCAATGTAGATCTATAATTTACTGAGGTGTGGTGGTGTGACCTAAATTAGTTCCCTAGGGCCAGGCTCTATTTTATGCATGTTAAACTGTTGAGGTTAGAATCTGAAACATTCTGTACAAAATTGTTTTCATTCCTTGGCTAGAGTTGCAAGGTTCACTAATAGTGAGATTTTTGTGTATTGCGACTGGTTTTTTGTTGTTGTTTTTTTCTCTCCCACCATTTAGGTAACTGCATTATAACTTCATGGATGGTGTTTACATGACACCTGTGTGCATGCATTTTTGTTTTGGGGGTTTAAAAAATGTTATCTGTTCTTTGCGCACATAAATGGCCTAATCTTCAAAAAAGAGGAAGGGTATCAAATGCTGCAAGATGTTCTACATGCATTCGCACATGGGTCCTCGTTTATGTCTTCTCCAAAGAACTTAAATGACATGCTACAGTTTGATTTTATCGTCAACTTGGAAAGAAAGGGCAAGGCTGGGAATCAAACCCAGAACCTCTCACGGTTTACTTACAGGCAGGTGAATGTCTTTACCATCCTGCCACTCCTCCCCCCTTGCTTGCTTTCAGTAAGAACAGGATCCCAAACAAAGCTGCTGAGCTAGCTAAGCAACACTAAGCATAAAAGGACATAGCTGACCTGGCTGTGTTTTTGCCTGGCTGTGTGCAGAAATCATCCAGTACACCCAGCCGGTGCTGGTGAGTCGCGACGACCCCGACTCCCGGCAGAACACCATCAAGGAGATCCAGCGCCGCAGCCAGACCGGGGGCAGTGGCCGCAGATCTTCATCTTCCCCGAGGGAACCTGCTCCAACCGCTCCTGCCTCATCAGCTTCAAGGGAGGTCAGCTGCCACTGTTTGCCTGCACCCTCGTGTTCAGCGCCTCGCTCCCTGTTCTGTTTGAAACGTTCTGCCTTTTCTCCTGTAGATGTGGTCTGACACTGCGTAGTGTAGTCAAGTCAAGTCAAAAGTCAAAAACACTTTAATCATCCCTGAAGGGCAATTGGCAATTGCAAGTAGTCAACGGAGTTGGCTTGTTTTTAGATAAAGGCTGTTATTCTGAGATGTTTATCTGATAGTAAGGTGTACTAGATTGTTAATGTGTATGTTTGTAGTGTTTTGTGTGTGTGGGTATGTTGTGTGTGTGTGTGTGTGTGTTGTGTGTGTGTGTTGTGTGTGTGTGTGTGTGTGTGTGTGTGTGTGTGTGTGTGTTTGTTTGTTTGTTTGTTGGTACAGTGCAGATTGAGACTATGTTACTGGTCGTTGCGCTAAATAAACTACATTATTTTCAGCTCCATCAGGGAAATCATTTTTAAACCAAACGTGAAGCACCTAAAACAGAGAAAGTGAAATTGGCAGAGGCACAAATGTGTGTGTGTGTGTAAACGTTCATGACCTGTTAAAACAGGAGACAAAGGTTGAACAGTATATTATCAGTGTCATGTGTCAGAAATGGGTTATGGAAAGGTATAAAGGCTATACCATGTTTACATCGTACTTACATCTACAACTTTGTGTGTTTTTGCATTTTATCTGTGCCGTGTGGATTTTCACATCTGTGGTAGTAAATTAATCGTGACTCATGAACACTGTAAGCAACATCTTGACTCTTCCGTAATCAGTTGGAAGGTATAAAGATTTCATATATAAAGATTTCATATATTTACTCAGTTATGAAAAAAAGTTCCGGTCTCTAGCTAATTTAAAGGAAGGAAATAGCATAGTCCTAACCTTAAGTTTCCTTATTATGTTTTACTTTGTGATATAGAAAAAAAGAAAAAAAAAAAGAATTTGAATTGAAAACAGGAAAAGAGTTGTATAAGGAAAAAGAAACAATATGCGTCAAATGTAACACTTATAAGCCTGCTCCTTTTTCTGTTCTGTCTTACACATACCTATGCTTTCACTGATTTGCATTGACACACACGCTCACATGCAAGTACACACACACACACACACACACACACACACACACACATCACACACACACACACACACACACACACACACACACACACACACACTCACACACATTCACACATCACACACACACACATCACACACACACACACACACACACACACCCCTTACCTCTCTCATCCCCCCCCCCCCCCCCCCCCCCCCTTTCCCCCATTGTGGTTGACAGACAATGGACGACTGCTATGTGTGTCTTTCAGGAGCCTTTTTCCCTGGAGTGCCAGTTCAGCCAGTATGTCTGCGCTACCACAACACAAGGGTGAGTACTATGGCCCCTGTTGTTGTGTTAGAGGTTTTTTTAGTTTAGTTAATGCTTGGTTCATGTTTTTTCTGTCAACTAGTACTTCCTCAGTTTCCTTGAGGAGTGTTAAGGCATTTCCCTGGAATGAGCAGGCAGTGGCTTTCCTTTAGCCAAGTTGACCCTAGCAAAGCCTGTCCCTGTCCAGGTTGTGGATTGCATGCTGGGTATGTTCATGTCAACCACTTCTCTGGCTATAACTGCCATAGTCTACCACAAAAGATGGAATCATTTTTTCAAACGTGTATTCCAGATGTTATGTGTGTAGTTTTTGGCACACATTACCCTGGTTAAATGTGTCGGCTGTTGGTGAGTGGAAACAGAAAGATGTTATATATATATATATATATATGGGCATCTCTGTCTACACCTCATGAAACAGCTCTTCATTTCTGTGGAGGAGGAGGACCAGAGTCCAAAGAGCAGTGGAAAAGGCAGCTGAACCGTGGGCAGGCACTCTACTTGGATTTGGTGGAAAAGGAACAAAACTGAGCTTCACAAGGCTTTGATTCCTCCACCTCCAACAGGTGTGGGTGATTGGGTGGCTATGTCATTGATCGCTAGGGTAACTTACCTCCCAGCACCCTGAGGACAGGGGTTCAGTCCTAGGTGTATGGGTGAAGGGAGGGGAGGTGGGGGTGGGAGGGGACATTAGCTCGAGGTCATGGTGTGATGCTGTCCTTACAGTGCAAGAAGGGTTTCAGGCTGACATTTTGCTTGAAAGGACTTCTTGTCTTGAGGCTACCGTATTAAGTTCTGCGGCTCAGTGTATAGGTGAACATTTGGTGCAGTGTAAAGTTCTGCATGTAGTGACTTCTTGAAGCTGGCACCAAGTGTCGCATGTGTGTGCGTAAGGATATTGATACTATGTATTATTGCGTGCATGCGTGTGTGTGTGTTGACATTGTATATCACAATGTCCCTTTGTGTGTGCAGGACACTTTGACTTGGACTTGGGATGGACCTGGAGCGTAAGTTGTGGCCTCTGTGTGTGTGGTGTGTGTGTGTGTGTGTGTGTTGTGTGTGTGTGTGTGACTGGGGTGTTGTGGTGTGTGTGTTTGTTAATATCTTTTATTTCAAGGATAATGGAGTAAACACTAGTGTGCTTTTGAGCATCTTCTGTCCCCAAGTGTGTGCAGTTTTGCAAATTTTGTCATTGTACAAATGGCCTACTTGGTCCAAATGGTGAAGGTTAGAAAGGTCCTTTTTTTGTTGTTCTTGTGACAGTATGTGTGGGGGGGGGGGGGGGGGAGAAAGGAGAGAATGTATAGGAATTTGTGTATGGAGGTAAGGATGCATACTTACAATTTTGGGGGACTGGTAGATGGGGAAGTGTTTGTGGTTCATGTATAAGTGTTGAAAAAGAGACATATTATTGGGTGTGATGTTGTGTGTGTGTGTGAGTATGTGTGTGTGGTGTGGTGTGTTTTGTATGCAGAGTACAAAAATACATGATTTATTACCATTAGATTGAGCCTATAATGTTACTTCACTATTCTTATCAGAATTATCAAAATTTTTCTTTGCTGGCAGAACTTGTAGACACCAGTGTTTCTTATAATACATGTGTCTATGAATACAAATACTCTATTACCTAAATAAAAAACACAGGAAATTCTAAGGCTTACATGCTTAGGTAAAAACAATCAACAAGTAAACATTTTTGCATTATACAGGACAAAGGGATATATCAATGTTAATCCAAACCGTTTTGTATATTTATAAACAAAGTATTATCAGTGACACCTATCCTCACATGTTTGTGCACAAATGGGCATGCACTGGCCCACACACACACACACTCACACACACACACACACTCACACACACACCACACACACACACACACACACACACACACACACACACACACACACACACACACACACACACTATGTTATATCACACAAGAAAGATACACCATATAGCTGATATCCCATATTTCATTAAAAAAAAAGTATTGAAAATAAGTAATAACCAAAAAAAAGGTGTGCATTATGTGTGTCTGTCTGGGTCTGTTTTGTTGTTTGGTTACATGTGCATTGTGGGCTTGGACCTATTGTTCGTTGTACAGTCTCTCTCAGTTTTTCTTATCATTTTGCAAAGTGTGTGTAAATAGATATATATGGTTTTTGTTTGTTTGTTTGTTTTTTTTTAATAGATATATATGTGTGTAATGAAAATGAGAGGAAAGGCAGAACTCTGACAGAGGCTGAATTACTGCTGTAATACCTTCGTTCTTTGACCTACCTGGCTTCACATTACTAGCTCTCAATTCAGTTACCTGACACTTCACTTTACCTAGCAGTGTGTTCATGAATATCACTGGCAGGGTGTATGTGTTGTGAGTGTGGTGTGTGTTGTGTGTGTGTGTGTGTGTGTGTGTGTGTGTGTGTGTGTGTGTGTGTGTGTGCGCATATTAAGCTGTATGTCTCATCAGCTCACAGTGACATTGAATGAGGACATTCACACTGATTGAAGTCTCTTGTGTGTGTGTGTGTGTGTGTGTGTGTGTGTGTGTGTGTGTTGTGTGTGTGTGTGTGGTGTGTGGTGGTGGTGTGTGCGTTGGTGCGTGGTGCGTGGTGGTGCAGCTGTATGTCTCATCACTCGTAGTGATATTGAAAGAGGACATTGACACTGATTGAAGGAAGGTTAAGCTGAAGAGCAAGCCCTTGTAGGTGTATACATGTACATTGCACAGACAGACAAAAATACAAGCACACATACACTCTCTCATGAATACATTCACACACACTTTTCACACATAGGGGTATTTATATTCTCTCTCTCTCTCTCTCTCTCTCTCTCTCTCTCTCTCTCTCTCTCTCTCTCTCTCTCTCTCTCTCTCTCTCTCTCTCTCTCTCTCTCTTCCCCCTTCCTTCCTCTCTACCTCTCTCCCTCCCTTTTTCCCCCCTCTCTCTCTCTCCCCCCCCCCCCCCTCTCTTTCTCCAGATGATTACATGTGTCTGTTGATTAGAACCAAGGACACTGGACATCCTATATTTAGGCATGTGCCTTGTAACATGATTATCCATGTTATGGTGTGTTAAGGTCTTTTATTATGTGGATGATGCAATGATCTGTGTGATAATGTAATCCATGTGATTGTGGTTGTGTATGTACATTTTTCAGAACAAAAATATAATTTGTCATGGTGTGTGGGATGAATTGATATTTGCATGTATTAGTCATATGTATTATATAGATATGATATGATATCAATAAGGTAGCATAAGGCTTTCCTGTCTGTATAAACAGGTGTGTCTGTGTGTGTGTGCATGTGCAGATTCCAGTGTTTGTGGTTGACGCTGTGCCAGTTCCAGAGTTATCTGGATATAGAGGTCAGTCAGTCTGTCTCGCTGCCCGTCTGTCTGTCTGTCTGTCTGTCTGTCTATTGTCTCTGTCTGTCCATCAGTCTCTCTTTCTCTTGTCTGTCCTTCCATCACTATGCAGGCTGTTGAGTAATTTATTCATTCACTCATTCGATAATGATTGAAAAGTGTACTCAGTCGTGATTATTTATGTGTATATTTATGTATTTATTATGTATTTATGTGTATATATATAATATCAAAAGTCGCTTTACCTATTGCCTTCACGACTGGAACGCTGTGCTGTGTGCAGTTTTTACCGGTGTACCGACCCAGCCAAGCAGAAATCAACGACCCCAAGCTCTTTGCCAACAACGTGCGGCGTGTCATGGCACAGTGAGTATCTTGCCATCAGCCTCACAGTTTGAGTTGGGGGGGGCAGCAGTAGAAAAGGTTGCTGTCTGGAGGGATTTCAGCTGAAATTCAAACATATACACACATGCATGCATCCACATATTATGATGTATGACACATCTAGCACACACTGCATGCACACTGCCACCACCACAAAATGACCACACAACACACACACAACACTACACTACACACCACACTCACGAGGTTTGGTGTTGTGTTGGTTGTGTGTTTATAACCTATATCTGCTGACATAAATACTTGTTCCGAAGACAGTTGCATTTAGTCAGTGACTGTCTGTGTTTGGAGTTTTCTGTAAAACAATTGGGGGGGGGGGGGGGGGGTTTCCTCGCTAGACTACGAGGTTTACCAGTAGTGAGATTTTTACATAATGTGACTTGTCAGTTTTTTCCCCCTTCTCGGGGATCAAACCACCACACACTTGAACCCAGACTTTCGCTTTATAGGCATTTGGGGTATGTCTAGACCACCGATCCACTCGTATGGTGGTGAGTGGATGACTAGCCAGGAAACTGTATCCTGCTCTTAGTACAGTGTCAACAGAATAGGGTTATTATCTCAGCAAGATTGCACCAGAAGGCATGATGGGCCAGAGAAATTGTGGAGGGAAAGTCTGGCCTTGTCGAGGAACAGACAGGCCATATATGTGTACTAGAGGGTTGTGTTGAGACTGGAACCACAAATGTGGAGGCCTCTGGGCTGACAGGTGCAGTGCAGTGAGTGACCCCAGGGCTGTTCTCTGCTGTGTTGCAGACACCTAAAGGTGCCGGTGACAGACCACACCTACTCCTGTCGTCGCCGTAGCAACCCCCTGCCTGACAAACTGCGCCTGCCCATGGAGGCCGGCATTGCAGAGTTCCAGAAACTGCACAGGCAGCTGGGGTCAGTCTGCTCTTTCTCTGTCTACCTGTCTACTTGTCTGTCTACCTGTCCATCAATCTCTCTTTCTGGTGTTGCTATGAAAACAAAAATATTGCTGTTGGGGTGATTGTATATGTGTGTGCGTGTGTGTGTGCATGTGTGTGTGTGTGTGCGTGCGTGTGCGCACTTTTGTGTGTGTGTGAACATGCATGCAGGTTAAATTCTCGTCAGGTGAAAGTAGTGTCTTAACAGAGAATGTATAGGTACCTGCATGTACACGCATTTGTGCTGCTTAAACAATCACCATATAGAAAGAAACTTTTGACAGACTGTGTCTTATCTCTCAGTGTATGGATATGAACATATTTGTGCAAGACCCATCAGATGAATGCAAAACTTTGACTGACTGTGTTTTTTTCTAATTAAATTAATATCCCAGTGGAGATTTATGATTTAGGGACTGACTGTATCCATCTGTCCCAGTGTAAGTATATTCATGTATATATACATACTTGTGCAGGTTAATCGATCACCAGATGAAGGAGAACTTTGACAGACTGTATCTATGTCTCAGTGTACATACATATATTATATATACGTATATACATACTTGTGCAGGTTAAGTGACCACCAGATGAAGGAGAACTTTGACAGACTACAGAGGATGGACACCAGTAGCACAGACTGCGTGTCGCTGTCACAGTTCGCTTCCCTGCTGCGTCTTCCCAAGTCCTCTGCCCTGCAGCACGTCTTCTCTCTCTACGACAGGGTCAGACAACTCTTCCTACTGCTTGTTTTGGAGAGGGGGGTGGGGGGTCAAAGAATCTGAGATGTTTTCTCTGTTGTGTGATTGAGGAAGGGGTTGGTAAGGAAGCTATGAAGATTCAGTTGGGTTTCAGACTACATATGACGGCTGCTTTAGCTGAGTGGTTAAAGACTGTTCTACTTCAATCTCATGGGTCCATAAAGTTAAGGGTTCAAATCATGGCGTAGCCTGATAAATTAAGGGTCAGACTTTTTTTTTTTTTAAACGATCTCCTAGGTCAGTGTCAAGTGCAGACCTGACAGTGACTTAATTTCCTTCATGTGTATACACATGCAAAAGATCAAATATGCATGTTAAAGATCTTGTAATTCATGTCAGTGTTCGGTGGTTTACGGAAACAGGAACATGCCCAGCATACATGCCTGAAGTGGGAATGCGGCTACCTTCATGAAGTATGAGCGTGTGGCCCTACCAGTCTTCCCAGTGATTCTTGCAGTTATATATGTATAGATGTGTGTGGGTGTGTGGTGTTATGTATTTCTTTCTATATTTTGAATACAATCATTTTATATTGTATTATATCATATTATGTCACAAAAACAGGATCAGTCCGGCCACATTGACTTCAGGGAATACGTGATTGGTCTGTCGTTGGTGTGTAACCCGGACAACACCGATGCCACCTTGCAATGTGCCTTCAAGGTCAGTTGTCTCCCCTTGTCTTGTCCTTTTCTTGTCTTTTCCCCTTCTGTCTCATAACTATTTGTGACGTCTGTTTACATTGACATGCATGTCAGAGACTTCTCTCCTGTTTTCCTTTACAACCAGGCTGCTGTAGTATATTCATAGGCTGTTTTCAGGGGGGGGGGGGGGGGGGGGGGGTCTCCTGGCTATTGTAGCATCTTCTTTTCTTTGTCATTGGTGGGTTGGTTGTTGTTACATCATGTTGATCAGCTGTATGACACCACTCAGTTGTTTGAGATGGTGGCATTAATTTGTTTTGATGGTGTATTAATCAGCTGCTGATGTGGCACAGTTGACTGGTGGCATGCTTTGCAGCTGCTTTAGATAGTGGCATTGATTTGTTTGGTGTATTGATCAGCTGTTGATGTGGTTAATAGTAGAATGCTGCGCTGTGCAGCTGCTTTAGATAGTGGTGTTGATTTGTTTGGTGGTGTATTGATCAGCTGATTTGTTTGATGGTGTATTGGTCAGCTGATGTTTTTGATGGTGTATTGATCAGCTGTGGATGGTGGCTGGTTGACCCTTAGGGTGTTGTTGTTGTGTTGTGTAGCTGTTTGACGGGGGCCAGAAGGGCTACATAGGGCAGGAGGAGCTGCAGACCATCCTGCACAAAGCCTTCGCCCTCAACCACCACAGCGCCGCCCGCCTCTTCCATGACATCGACCATGACCACGACGGCAGAATCACCTTCGGTAAGCACCATACACACGCATTTTCGCATACATGCATGCATGCACGCACGCACACACAGACACAACACACACACAGACACACACACACACACCCCTCCCACCTCTGTGT
>CM060330.1:34883280-34910780 GCA_030674155.1 Stramonita haemastoma
ATAAAAACTAAGAAGGAAAAAAAAGTGCCAGTGTTTGTTGGTGATATACCCAAGAAATGACATTGTAGTTTGTCCGTGGAAGATGGACCGTGTTCCCTCAGCATATTGCTGTCGCTTCTAATTCCTGTGTGAAATTCTGATTGTTTAGCAGTCAGTCCTGCTCCTGTTTTATTTCCAGCTTCTTCTGTTATGTCATAGCTGCTTTTGATCACGTTATGGTTGATCATTGGTGCAGCAGCAGCAGCAGCAGCAGCAACCGTAGGAGGCGAGTATGTGAGTAGTGTTGGTGGCAGTGGGTTGTGGTCAGAGCTTGCTTGGTCCTTGGTCTCTTTTCTTTATCCGTGGTCTGCTTGCTCCTAGTGGGAAGGCATTGGTTTGGGTTTTTGATGATTGGTTAGCTGTTAGGATAGTGGGACATGGTTAGCATGTCTATGATATCTAGTGGCCATCATCTTGTGCTCTGTTTCACAGTGTTCAGGTCATAGTGGCTTCAAGCAATGCTTGGTTTCTTTCTGCTCAGCAGGGGGGGGTGGGAGGGGGGGTTATACAGCAGAGGATGATTTGGTATGGTCAAGAAAGAGGGGGGTGTGGGGCCTGTTTTTCTGCAGACTGATACTACAGCTTGCAACCCTCACTGACATGAAGGCTTATGGTGGAACCTTAGTTAAGGCATGGGTCTATGTTTACACAATTGCACAGCTCAGACTTTGTTTGAGTTGGTTCAGTCAGACTTGTCGTGAACAGGGCCTTTTGGTAATAAACACTCCCACCCTCTTCACTCTTTCTCCTCCCCCACCCAAAAAAAAATTCTGTCTTTTTTTTTTTTTTAATTCTTTTTATCTTGGGGCTGTAGCATGAAAATAACAGTGGGTTTTAACTTGAATGATAATGATGATGTGGAGGAGGAGGTTTTAGCTTCTCCACGGATGACGGTGGCAGCCCTGAAACGAGGGCCTGTGTGGTCACCTGAGCTTTAAACAGGGAGCTGGAAGATGTGTGAACTGGGGAACAGTCGCAGTCAGTCACAGACATGGACATTCCACTCAGGACTGTGTCCGATTCGGTGCCGTGTATATTTTGATGGATGGGAACAAGAAAGGGGGGGGAGATTGTATCGATGGGTATGGTTGGGTGTGGAATAAGGGTAGGGTAGGGAATCTTCATCTGTGTAAGATATTTTGCATGCACAGACACACGCACACACACTTGCTTAACATTTCACACAACCATTTTCCTGTCCATTCTGTCTCTTTGGTCAAATTACGAATAATATTGAAACTTTTGCTGGTTTCAAGTAATGCATAATTCTTTTCACCAGTGTCATATTATTAAGGATACTATTGTCATTTTAAAAACAAAAAAAAGAGGAATTATACTGAAACCAATCACATAATAAGAAAAAAGCTGTAGCCAGTTGTAAATAAAGAACTGGATTATAGCCAGTTAAAAATACGAATGATATATATCATTGCCAGTTACAAATGATAAAGATTTCTGCCAGCTACAAATCTAGAATAATGTGCCAGTTAATATTATGTCTTATGAATTCAAGATATGAACATGATTTTCAAACCCTCTTTTTTTTTAATGGGGTTAGGGGGAAGGTGATTACTGTAATTAACTTACCAAGTGGTTGATACTCAGTTTACACTATAAATTTTATATTCAGTGATAAGGTGTATCACCATGGCCATGTACTTGTTTACACTGCAGCAATTGCTTTGAAGCAGAAGTCATCGATGTTTTATTTTTTGTCAGGAGGATTTTTGTTCTCACGAATCTCTGGTGATTGGGAGGGATCTGACTGTACAGAATCCATAATTAGCTTACCTATCTATCTATTTATTGTTACGCTGTGTGCCGTTGTGTGAAACGGAGAGGAAGCTCAAGGGGTAACAACTACGCATGGAGCGAAATTTATATGTGTGGTGGTGTGGTATAAATATATATATATATATATATATATATATATATGTATTTGTATATGCCCTGTAGGCTGCACTCCACAGTTAGGTCTCCAGTGAACATTGTGTTTTAAGTCCTGGTGTAATAGAATGGGCTGTGGTCTCATGGGGTCAGTTTTACAGCAGGGTGTGCTGGTGGTTCTGTGTTTCAATGTGAGGGGTGTTTTGTTTTTTTAACTCAAGAACATCATAGAAAAATTATTTGACCATGCTGACTGTTTGTGGGTGTGTGTGTGTGTGTGTCTGTGGTGTTGTTTTCATTTTTGCTTCGGTGTTTGGTTGGTTTTTTTTTAATTGGAGAACGAGATTTGACAGACAAAAGTCTGACCGTTTTTATTTTGGTTATTTGCATGTTGTTGCTTTTTGTTTGTTTGTTTTTTTTAAATACATGCCCTTTGGAATCCAGAATTTGATTTTTGTTGAAGAATGTCAAGTTTAGAACAATTTTCGAGCAGCATTTGGGGGGGGGGGGGTTGGTTGGTTGGGGTTGGTTTTTTTGGGGGGGGGGGGGTTGTTTGTCATGTGTGAAGTAATTTTATTGATAAGTTATTTTCAGTTGAGGAGTTTTTATGAATGGTAAAAACCGCTAAATTTGTATGAGGAAAATACTTTCTGATAAAAGCTTGTGATGATTTATTTCATTTGCATATGTAATTTAACCTACACTACTTAAACTATGTTGATGAAAAGAAAAAAAAATCAAGGGATTTTTTGTGTGGTGCATATGTGCTATGATGTTGTGGTGGAGGCAGTCCTGATGATTACACTCTAAAAGAAGTATCATCATTTTTTTTTCCTTCAGAAAGAACAGTTTCAAGTGTGAAGGAGAGATCTTTGTTGAGGTCGGTCTTCACTTTCATTCTATGCGGTCACCATAACGACTCAGTGTCTCATTGTATTACCAATATATATCAACACCCACTATTAAAAACCACCCAACAGCTGTGGGAGAAATGGACACGGCCGTCTGTCTTGTCTGTCTCTCTATTATGGCTGACAGGGTGGGAAAGTGTCACAGCATAATGACTTTTTTTTAGTGAGGGAAAGAGTATGTTCGATTTTAGTGATGTAAGCTTGCCTCCTACATACTTGCCAGGCTTTGCGCTCTAAAGTTACGCAGCAACAAGCAACACAGTTGTCATCGTTGTTCTCGTTGATCTTGGCTGTGGAATGATCTGTGGCTCGTAGGTCAATGCAAGCGCTTGATTTGCTTCAAGATGGTTACAATCTGTTTTATGATTATGTTTTATGGTACAGAGCTGTAAGGGAGAGAAGAAGGACTTATGTTGGTGGAAGGTGTAGAATTTGTTCAGTGTTAATTCTTTTAATTTTTTTATTTATTATTTATTCTTTTATATCGAGGTTAATGGAATAAGTACTCACATGCTTTTTTTTTACATCCAGTCCCCGTGTGTATGCAGTTTTGTAAATCTTGTCATCTGTTCCCACGGCACACAAGTGGCCTACTCTTACGAAAAGGGAACAGGATTTATGTGTGCAAGATGTTCAGCTGCGATTCGCACACAGGGCCATTATAGTCTCATCAAAGGACTTTTGGGGAATGTGGAGTCAGCACTGTTGTTAACTCCAGGGGAAAAATCTCCTGAAGGGAATGAACCCGGGTCGTCGAATTGCGAGCGCAATGTTCTGACCACTAGGCTATCCCGTCCCCCCTTAATAATGAAGCAGAAGTAGTCATGGAAAATGCAGAGAGGACCAGCCATGGAACGGCTGTGTATGGTCACATGCCATTGTATTTATGTGTCACAACACAGTCCTCCCATGCCATGTATGGCCAAGATGGACACACTGGAGGGGGGGTATTATTTAATTCTGTCGTTTTGAGAAAGTGAAAAGAAAGAAATGTTGATGTACTTCGTGCAGGTCAAAGTTCACTGTAGAGCATTGGTGTGTGTAGGGTTCATGCCACACGTGTCGTTCGTTATTCTTTATTACTTAATTTATCTATTGATGATACTTGATTTTTGCTTGTGGTGAATTGGTTTGTTTACTGAATTTGTAGATTTTATATTTCGATGGTTGATGGAATTTTTTGGGGGGGGGGGGGTACTTTCTGAATGTTTTTCTACTTGTGGTTTATTTATGCATTAAGGAGGCATGGTTTTTATTTCTGTCACTGTATATCTTACGGATGGATGTGTTCATTTGTCGGTGGGTCTGTTCAGTGGTTATGAAAAAAGCAAGGACAGTGATAGAGAGAAGGACAGCACTGGAGCGATGTGAATCCGCCAGTGGACTGCCACAGGTATGCTGACAATGCACAGTTTGTGATTTTGTAATGTTCTATTGTCCTGCGTCGGCGTGTGTTGCAAAAAAAAAAAAGCAACTGAAAAAAAGGCATGTGTTGCAAAGCAGAGGACTCCTCTTGAAAACTGAAGCTATCCATGGAAAATGTCTCATAAAATAACAGCTTTGGCCTCTGTGCGTTTGTGTTGTGTGCGTGTTGGTGTGGTGTGTCGTGTGCGTGTGTTATTATTATTTTGTTCTTATGTTGTTGGCATTTTTTGTAGGCTCGGTTGCTTGATTGCTTTTTTTTTTTCTTTATTGGTTTGTTTGTTATTTGTTGTTGTTTATATGGGGGGAGAGGGGAGTATTTTATTATTCATTGATTTTTTTTTTATCGTTGGTTTAAAAAGGAGAGACTGACTTTCTGATTTTTTTTTTTTTTTTGGGGGGGGGGGGGAGTTGTTTTTTTGCTCTGTACTGCTGCAGGGGTTTGTTTTGAAAAGAACTGAGGGGCATTATGGTTTTATCCAGTTTGCAGTAACTTTGTACTAAAAAGAATGTCATTATTTTCCAGGACATTAATATTTCTTGTTTTTCCTGTTGTCATTTATCGAAAAACTCCTAATTTTTAATGGGGGGGGGGAATACCTACAAAATGAGAGGGGAAGGGAAAGAAACAGGCCAAAAACTGACAGAGAAAAGGAAATATTGTGAGGGAAGAGTTGGAGTGGGGGGGGGGGGGGGGGGATGATCAAAGTGAAGAAAATCTTCATGGATTTCTTTGTGTGTTAAAGATACCAACAGAGGGAGAAATCTGTCTTATCATCATCATTATTGTTGTTGATATTGTATAACGTGGCGTTGCTCTTGTTTTGTTTGTGGCAGTGCGCTCTCCCCCAAATAGAGCAGCCTTGATTTATCATTGTTATTACTATTATTATCTTCTTTGTTGTTCTTGTTATTCTACTTTGTAACATACTGTATTGTTTGCAAAAGAAAAGAGATTTCTTCTTGTCATTTTACATCATTTTCACCCTGGTGCAATTGTGTGTTTGGCTTAAAACCTTTAAACATGGAGAGGGAAAAAAAAGATCTAGGGAAGGGGGTTTCCTCTTTTTTTGTGGTTTTTTTTTATGGGGACAGGATGTTTAGTGTTGGTGATTGGGGAAAATGTACGATCATCATTGCTGTGTGTGTGTGTTAGTTGTGTTCTCCACAAAACTGGTGTTCTCCACAAAACTAACATATTCTTGCTGTGGTATAGAGTTGCAACACATACAGGGGTAGAGGGGAAACGTGCAAGACTTGCTGGTGTCAAAAGTTAACAGATTTTTTTTTTTGGGGGGGGGGGGGGGGTTTTGGCATGTATGTCCAACATTGGCATGTTCTAGTTTTATTCTCCATCATATCATGGGATGGGAGAAGTGGAGAGTTTTTTTGTTGTTTTTTTTTCAGTGAACTGATATCCTGACACACTGTAGCTATGTGCTATGATGGAAGGAGAATGTACATGTATACATGTATGTAAACTATACAGTCCATGTCATAGTGATCATGACAGACTGTCTGACTGCCCTGTGTTTATCCCACCCGTCTGCTTCAGTGTCCGCTGATCTAGTCTTTAAAACAAAAATGTCAGATGTTGGTTGGGTTTTTTTTGTGGTTTGTTGGGGTTTTGGTGGGTTTCTTTTCAAAATCGCAGTTATTGATTGATTGATTGATTTATTGATGTTAGTGTGAGGGGTTTGGTTGATTCGATTCAGTCAAGTTTTATTTGAGTCATTTCCAGTGCATTTACTTACTGTCGTTGTTGTCCAGTTTTACGCAAAGTTTGGCGACATTTTTATCTCTGTATTTGGATTTTAACAAGTATATATATGTGTATATATATATAACCATACTCTTTGGATGGTTGACAGCAATTACTGTGTAATACACCAGAAGTTTGTCAGTTATTATTGATTATTAATCAATTATACATTATTATGATTAATTGAGGGGGGGGGAGGGGGTTGCTTTGATTTTTACTGTTTGTGATATGAATTGAATTGTGGGGGGTAGGGTTTGTTCTTGGACCAGACGCAAAACATGATTGGTGTAGGGTTGGATGGTTTGCGTTGTACTTCGTATACCAGTAAGAAAAGGAAGAATTATACAAGTTCATAGTGACATAGCCATGATGTCTTGCATCTTCTGTCAACTTTTTTGTAGAGGGGGGATGAAATGGGGGATTTTTGTGGTTTTTTGGGGGGATGGGTAAGAAGTTGAAGGTTGAGATGTGCTGTCTCATTTAAAAAAAATTTTTTTTAGATGGAAAGATTTTTTTCCTCAACTTTTTTTTTTTTTTTTTAAGGATGAATTGTGCATGTGCATCTCTGTATATGTGCATGGTGCAGATTTGTCCACAGCGTTTGCAATATGGAATCGTCAACATGACATGTGTCTGTCTGACACATGATTTAACGGGTTGAAAGTAGTTTGTGTCCAGGAGATTTCTCCTTGGCTCCAGGCACGCCCCAAGAATATCCTGTTCTGTCCATGATATCGTATACATCAGGAGGCCAGCCATGCTGGTGGATGATTCAGAATTGTCAACATGATCGATTATACATATCTTGACTATATGACACACAAGTGGGTTAGGTATGGGCAGTATGTGACAAGTGAACATGACTCCATGGTAGCATCTTCTCCATTCAGAATGATTATTCTCTCTGTCACGACGACTACCTAAACTTTTTCGTATTCATGTATGTCACATAGATTGGCCTCAAAGATCAGGGGCACTTTTTTTCAGGGGGGGGTGGGGGGGGGGAATAAAGTTGGCCCACACCCACGAAGCACTTTGGTTTTTTTTTTCTCTCCCTTATTGTTGGTTGACATATTGTCCATCTAACTGTGTGACTGTTTTACTACAGGGGTTGGTTGTATGGTGATGTTGTTGTCCAGTTGTCTGCACAGTTCTCCTCCTAGTCAGGGGATTGTCCAGGGGTGTGAAGTGAAAAGAAAGAGAGGCAGTAGCAGTGATGAACTTGTGGGAAGACTGTCTCTGATACCTGCCCTTGTCCTGCCTCAACCTCCTCTCTCTCCTCTGGAGAGCAGTGGATGAAAGGAATCGGAATGTGCCGTGTGTGGAATGGAATGATGCAGCCATTGAAAGGACTCTTGTTGAGTTGAAATCTTTTCACTGCTTTGGTCCCCTAAAAAGGCGCAGTGAAGTCTTGTTCATCGGTTCACAGTCTCCCCTCCCTTTCCTCTCCTCCCCTTCCACCCACCCCCACTCCTTAAGTCACTCCCTCTCACACTCTCCCCCCCCCACCCCCTCCCCACCTCTCCTCCCTTGTCCTTACGTAGGTGCCATGTTACAGCTGGCGGTCACACTGCGAATGGCGGATACCCAAGTGATGACTTCCAGCATCGCTGAAATGAAGGCCAGCACGCATCCCGGTGCGTGCTTGGCTGGATGTCTCTCGCCATTCGCTTCAGTGTGCTCCGCCATCTTGCCTTTGCCGCACCGCTATCACCGCCGGGTCTGATCGTCGTGGTGGTGACAACGACGTGTCATGTCGTGTCATGTCACCGTATTGTACAAGCACCTCAGAAACGAATGGGAGCTTGGCCAGGGAAAGGGGAGCGGTCTCCTGCAGGAGAAGAAAGGTCACGCTCTCTTTCTCTCTCTCTCTCTGTGGAAGACCCTCACCTTGTCTCTGGCAAGCTTCTGTCTGTTTTATGCATGTTGTCGTCTTTTGGTTTGGTTTGGTTTTTCTTTTTTTATATCTTTAAAACAAAAAAAGTGTGAGTTCATGACCATTGCCTTGCTGTCTGTCTCAGTGCGTGTGTGTGTGTGTGTGTGTCACTGTATCCTTTTTGGACGATATTTATATTTCTATCGTTATCTTTTACGTTTGAAGGGGAGGAGGATACCTACCATACACCAAGGACTGTTTTTTCAGTCTCTTTTTAGTCATTCATGGTTTTTTCTCGCTGTTTATACCGGCTGTGGTGTGTGTGCATGTGAGATGTCATGTGGCTTTGCTGACAGTCGTAGCAGTGCTCCAAAATGTGAACCAGGATGGATGTGCGAGAAGCGACGGCTGTTTTTGCTGGCACGCTGTGTCGTGACGTGACGTGACATGTGTGCATGGCCTTCTTCGTGTTGCTTTCTGCATGTGTGTGTGTGTGTGTGTGTGAGCCCTGTGGCCAGAGTGGGCTGCCTGAAGAGTTAGTTCAACTCTCACTGCTTTCAGCTTCAAGACGCCATCTCACCCTAGTCGTGAGATGAAGCGTAGTGCGATGGATGCCTGATGATGTAGGGAGGAACGCTGTTGTTGTCTGAAAACTTGTTAGTGGTTTGTGGGGAGGGGGGGGGGGGGGGTTTAGTCATAGATGTTACCAGGTCACAGAAAGTCAAAGGTCAGTCACATGGTAGGTAGGTGGTGTGAGACAAAATGGAGAACTGTTGATTTGAATTTTTTTCATCTTGGATTGGCTTTTTTTTTTTTTTTTTTGTATGTTTTTGTTTTGGGACACAGGAATAGAGGACCATTTTGACATGCAATGAGTTTTGTTGTGTGCTTATTTCTTTCTTTCTGTATAGTACCGTGTGTATTTATTTTTCTTTCTTTTTTTCTCTCTCTTAAACAACTTTGCATTTTTTGTTGGTTTTATTGGTGGGAAGGGGAGAGGGAGGTTAGCTGAAGGAAAGAAAATTGTTTTGTGTTTTTTTCCTTAACTTGCAGCAAAGAGGGTGTAACACAACTTTCTGATCCTGCCGCTCATCTGCTGATTGCTTTGATTGGGGGGGGGGGGGGGGGGGGTGTCATTGCCCATATTGAATATGGCTAATTTTCACAGTGTAGTTATTGTATGTTCAAAACTATCCATCTTGCTTAATTCAAGTGCAATGAAATTAATGTCGTCAACAGCCAGAATGAAATACATGATAATTATACCCTCCCTAACCAAAAGAAAATTAATCAAACAAAACTATGGTCTTGTCACATTTTTGTGTGCAAAAATTCAACGAGTGTCATTTGTGTAGTTTTATTTGGAAAGAGATCGGACTTGTTGCCATGTTTCTGCCAGCTTTCAGAAATTAGTGCAAAACTTTTTCTTTTTCCCCAAGCAATGTGGTGGAGGTGGTTTGTGTGGGGAGGTTTTGTTAACCAGTGCATCTTCAGCTTGATATGACCTAAGTGTTGCCCCACAGACTCTGGGGGAGTCGTAGTGTGCTTCCCTGATCACAGAGGACTTGCCCTCTGTCGTCTCCAATATTTCTCCATGTGTCTTCTGAGGTGGATAGTCTGCAGCCTGGGTTTGCAGCTGTAAGGAGCTGTAGCCAATACCAGCTCCTGACCCTCTTTGATGACTGACATTTCTGGGCAACATTTCTTCCAAGGCTTGGTCAGCTGTACAGATGCATTCAAGAGGCCTGCTTGGCCGCATGGTTAGAGTGTTTGATGGTAGATTTCAAACCACTGTGGGTTCAAGCCCTATCTAGTGATTTGGTCTTCAAGAAGTGGGTGTGATACAGTTTCCTTATTTGCCCAGAATTTGTTTTCCATGGTTTAGTGCGAATTTGGATTGGGAACTTTTTGTTGGTATTCAGTGAATAGTCTGCTAGGGGGGGGGGGGAGGGGGGGGGGTCCAGTTGTGTTCATATCCAGGTATCTGTTTGGATTCCTTAGCTTGGTGCAGTAGACAGTGCTGAATCCAAACCTGTATGGAAGCAACAGGTCTTGTTGCTGAAACAGCCAGTGATTGCCTGCCAGTCCACTTTACCTTGCAGTTTGTCTGTCAATCTCTTGCGGACAGCTTCTTTCAAGTTGAGCAGAGAATGTATGATTCTCTGACAACACCTCTCTCCTGAGGTACATGCATTGCAGTTAAACAGTCATCATTGGTGGGGAAAAAATACAATGAATGTTGCATAAAAGACATGAAAGTCATTCATATCTTTTGGGAAAAACAGAACATCCCAACCGTCAAGCAACCAGCCACAACGACCATTCATGTGTTTGAGCTGAATTGGGTCTATTGATCTTTTTTGTACTGCTGAAGTTGGGTTGTTGTTTTTTTTCTATCCACACCAAAATGCCATAACACCACTGTTCTTTTGGTCTACAGGGGGATGAATGATCATGATGATGTGTGGGCCGTTCAGCTGTGAGCTTTTCCTGGAGTGTAGGTAGACTAGCTGTGTGCTGGGCTGTGCTGTGTGTCATGTGCTAAAAAGCACACGTCATTGTTTCTCCTCCACCTTAGCTTTGTCCTTCCTGCCAGGCAACTTGCTGAGCAGCAGTTGGTGTGGGTGTGATGTGGTGTAGTATGGATGTGGTGCAGTGATGGTTCTGCTTCAGCTGCTGTTTGACATCAGTCCCTCCTTGGCTGCTTAGGTCGGCTGTCATGTTTTTTAAAGACGTCATAAATTTCGGCAGAGGTTTTTGGGGGAAGGGTATTTTTTTTGTTTTGTTTGAGGTTGGTGTTTTTTTTGTTTTTTTTTTTGGGGGGGGTATGTTTTTTTTCCAAATCATTCAAATTTGAAAGAAAAAAAAGGCTTGAAAACTGGAGACAATCTGCTTGCAAGCTTGCTGACCTGGTGACGGTGCTTTCATTGGCTGAAATGCTTTTGCTCTTGGAAACCCATGTAGACAGATAGACTAGAGTGACTTGGGGGGGTTCTGCTTTGTAAGCCCTCTAAGAACTAAGACTCCCTTGTATGGAAGCAATGGCTGTGCTGTATTGCGCTGTGCTGTACTGTGTAAGTACTGTGTGTTGTGTGTGCTGTGCTGTGCTGAGCTGCATGCCCTGGTGACAGGAGCTGGGTAGATGTTTGCATGAACTGTCAGCATGATGCATGAGGTGTTGATGTTGAACAGGGGGTGTTGTTTGTTTGAAAAAATTTTCGCTTCATTTTGAAGAGCTGATTTTTGCCATCACACCGTGTTCAAGAGCAGCGACTTGTTTGGGAAGGGAAGGAACACACTCTATAAAAGGGAGGTGCAGACTGAGTGATGGGTCCTGAGTCCGATGTCAGACTAGTGTTGACAATCTCACTGCTTGCTTGAAGAGTGTTTGAATTTTAATCATCATTTAATTTTTATCTGAAGAAAGAAAGCTCTTGTTTATTTTGATGTGTCTGAAGTTTAAGAACACATGATGATGTTGATACAAATATACAGACAGCCCTTGTTGAGAGAAGCAATGGAGAGACCATCAGATTCTGTATGGACAGTTTGGATTTTTTTTTTCCCTCTTTTGCCATAAGTTAACATAGACAAGTGCATGTCGCACAGATAAGAACACAAAGTGACCACATTGTCGTATGTCGTTTCTGCTGTTTCATGTTCACAACAATGATTTTTATTGACACTCCTGCATCTGACAATGAAAATGAACCCAGTGTATGTGTGTGTTTGCCAAAAAAAAACAGCCTATAGTATAGGCTGCACCCAACCAAAGTCCACAATGATTAACTAACTGCCTTGTGTACAGAATCGATCCAAAGTATAGATCTGCCCTTGTGTTCATGGTGGCCACGCTTGGCTGTGACTGCCTCTGCTGCTTTCCATGGGAAGCTGGAGAAGGGATGTGCATCTTGGTGACTGCTTTTCTCAGACATTTTACAAATGTCCAGAATTGGTCAGGTACATAAAAAAGAGATCTTAAGTTTCTAAGTAGACAATTGAAACAAGTAACCACCACAAGAAGAACAGTTTTGTTCAAAATTTAAATATTTTTTTCTGTGACTTGCTTCAATAGACACAGGTAAAATCATATTTTAAAAAAAAAAAGAAAAAAAGAAAGAAGAAGAAGACTACTGTAATGATAATGAACTAATGTTGTAGCATACAATGGGGAAAAAAAAAAGGACCACCACCAGAAGAAAAGTTTCATTCAGCAGTTATATTATTTTCTTCTTAACTGTCAGTGGACATGTGGTGGCATCATTTGTTTCCTGTGGAAAGCAGTGAGCTGGGAGATGATGCACTGTTCTTTGGTGCTTCACAGCCAGGTCAGTGAGGTAGAGATAGTGCATTGAGATCAGCTAGGTGAGCTGTCACCTGTGAAGTCAGAAAGCTGTACCCTGAGATAATCACATATAACATGGTGCTCTAGAGTCCAGCTGCAGCAAAGGACTACCTACTCCAATGATATGAACAGTGAGTTTGGCAACGTCACAACCTGAAACTGAAAGCTGCGTTTGAATGAATGTGTAGGCCTGCATCACTCAGCATGCATGCATGTATGAAGCTTTTGGTGTAGATGTGGTGGCTGTTTGGGGATTTTTTTTATTTGTTTGTTTTTTGTTCATGCTGGGGTCATGCAGTAGCTATGGTGGTGCTGGGTTTTAGGCCATTTTTTTTATCTTATTTTCTGAGATTGGAGTCTGTGGAGATTTTGCCTGTATCATACATACCTAGTCGAATGCATTTTTTGGGTTCCTCTTTTTCAAACATTTTTTGGTTTTACTGTAACTGTACGTGTTCTGATTTTTATAACCTACATTGGAAATGGATCTGTTTGGTACAATTCTGTTTTTGTGCCATTTTTTTCTTTACTTTCTTTTGAACCCTCTTGAATATATCTGTAGTTGAGATGATGGGGGAACAAGTTTGTTTGCTGCTATTGTATGTTTAATTTGTTGCAAAAAAACAAAAAAGAAGGAAAGGGACAGTAGGTGGTGCATGTGTAGACATTAAAAGCCAATAGTTTACAATCAGCAGGACCAATTTGTGCTCAGAATCTTTTATTTTTTGTTGTTTTTTTAAACACGGTGTAGCAACAGTGATGTATTTGTTACCTATCTCTGTATTGGTGGATGATAGAATCTGTGCTTGAAATTTTGATTTAAAAACTGTACATGCATGTATCCACACAGCTCTTCATACACACACAAGAAAGATCTGCTTATCTGGTCATCTCCAATACAAGGAACGTTACTTCAAATTCTGTGCTTAGTTTTTCTTGTTCAGAAAAGAGTTACGGTCAGAATTCTGTTGCAATGGAACGGAATGCAAAATTCCTTCAACTTTGTACTAGTCAAATTTGTGCTCTGCACTAGTCATGCTGTCTGCAAAGTTCACAGCATCAGTCAATCAAATTCAGCAGGCTTCAGTTCTCTAAGGTTTTTGATGAGACACTTTACTGCAATCAGTTTCTCTTGCTAGTCTGTGTGCAAGCTTGGATGTCGTTAATCTTCTGCTGTTTGGTTTTTTTCCCTTTGATTTTTTACATGTCCCAGGTCTGTATAGATCTGGCTGTGGGCTTAAGTGGTCAGAAACATTGTGCAAAACTTTTTTCCAGAAATTTTGATTTTAGCAAGACTGGTCATTAATAGTCTGGTGCACTTGTTTCAATGTTCGTTTTGCGGAATTTATTAGCATATTATTTCGGTTGGGGCCAGCAGTGTTATGGCAAAATACTGTTGGCGAGTAAACATCACCTGATACTGAAAGTGGTAGATGACCTGATAATATTGATTAAAACCATTTTGATTGTCTTGGAGAAATATAACTATATCACCATACATTGTGCAATGAGCTCAAACGTGTTGAATTTGGGTTTTGTTTGACATTGATTTATTATTTATTTATTTATTTAT
Organism: Stramonita haemastoma; assembly: GCA_030674155.1. Taxonomy (NCBI): domain Eukaryota; kingdom Metazoa; phylum Mollusca; class Gastropoda; order Neogastropoda; family Muricidae; genus Stramonita; species Stramonita haemastoma. The sequence continues at coordinate 34,897,096 of CM060330.1, forward strand.
TTATTGTTGTTGCCTTTTTTTAAAAACTGGTTTTTGTGGTACTGTATGAGTTTGGGGAAACAATCATTTACAACATTGCCTGTCAGTATAAACAATGTGTAGTGTTGAAGAGGGGAGTGTATCTATCGTGGAATGCGTGCAATGGGCTCTTTCTGTCGTCTTGCATTTTGTCATTAAACCATTTAACTTGTCAACGCAGTGCTGGGTCCATTCTTTCAGTGGCTTTGATTTGAGATGAAGAGAGAGAGAGAGAGAGTTGTGTGTCTGTTACGAGCTTTCAAACATTCTTACACACACACACACACACACACACACACACACACACCACACACACTAAAGTGGTTATGAAATCAATCAAGGTTGGTTTCTCTCTCTCTCTCTCTCTCTCTCTCTCTCTCTCTCTCTCTCTCTTCTCTCTCTCTCTCTCTACTTGCTTACACACACACACACACACACACACACACACACACACACACACACATACACATTTATTAGATGGATGGCTTGTTGAAAAAAATGCAATTGCACTGCTTATTCAATGTACCATCTGAAAATTATAGTTTCACACACACACACACAACCTTCGAGCATGTGTAATGACAAGAGTGAAAGAAGAACAAAAAAGGACCAAGCCCAATCATATGACATATTCCTTAGTCACGAGGACTACATTCTCGATCCATTGGGTCTGTATGTCCCACCATCATGAACCTGGACCCACCCAGAAATAAAGAGCTTGCATAAGCCTACCTCCAGGCTTGTGTTCCTGCTGTAAGCTCTCTTCCCACGAAATAATTCATGCTGGATAGCCTAGTGGTCAGAGCATTTCGCTCACAATTTGATGAGCCGGGTTCAATTCCCATTCCCGTTCGAGGAGGTTTTTCCCCTGAAGTTAACATCAGTGCTGACTCCACCCTCCCCAAAAGTCCTGCAGATGAGACTATAAACCGGGGCCCAGTGTGCGAACACACGCAGAACATCTTGCGCACATGTTAAATCCTGTTCCGCCTTTTGTAAGAGTTGGGATATTTTGTGCTGGTGGGAACAGATGACAAGATTTACAAAACTGCATGCACACGGGGACTGGATGTAAAAATTTTAAAAAAGCACAGAGTGCTTATTTCATTATCCTCGATATAAAAGAATGAATAAATAAATAGATAAATAATGTCCATGTAACTGACACCAGATAAGTCTAGGGGCCTAAACTAATGCTTTGGTTCCTTCTGTGGGTCCTTGTTACTGTGCTACCCTTGGAAAATAAAGATTATTCATTAATTCAACCATCGACCTCTTAATTAGTTGTTTATCTGGACACAGCCTATCAAGTTAATTGTAACATTGAGACATCTTTTACTTTTACTGACTCATGAAACCCAGAAATATGGCATACCAAATACTGATGGTTATAGATATATTCATTTATTTACTTATTTTCAACTTAGCGTACTCATTCAGAAGATTCTGAAATTTGAGTGCACATTAATTTTTCACCTAAAGTTTCGAAAGTAGCCTCTGCATCTGCGTAACTGCTGTTTCCGAACATCGTAAGACACGAGATATTTGATTGGATAGTGGTGGTGACACCAACCAATCAATGAAATACCAATGCCTGTGGCTCTTAGTTACTTGAAACTTCCGGACCAAGCGTAGGGATGTGAATTCGGAATCATGACAAAGCAAGGAAATATTTTCTGATATTTCTTCATGATCGACACTGTCACCAACTATCTCTGTGAAAGAAGTACTTTTTAAAATAAAATCAAGTTATATCTCCCTGTCGTTGTGTTAAAAGAATGGCTGCTGGAGACCTGAAACGAGCATGGAAGCTCCGTGAGTTTTCCAATTTTAGACCTGTTATCTTTCAGTCTTTTGTTTGGGCATTTCAAACATTGTGGTATAAACACTGACGCGGACAAACAAACAAATCACGAGAGTCAAAACTGAATTTAAATAGTTACAAGTGCCATCGATTTGAACGAGCCATTCGCAGATCTGTTTCAGTGGCACCAATTTGAACGAATAAGTTCATGATTCCTTTAGTTTTACTTGTTTTAGTTTAGTTTTACTATGTAGATCTATTATAAAAAAAAAAAAATTAATTGAAAACCCACCTGTAAGGAAATATACTGGGCCAACACCTGCTTCTGTCATTCAGGCCATAAAATAGAAGGCTTAATGCCAGCTCAAGTATAGATCACTATATCATATCTCATGAATCCACCCTGTTACCAACAGATCAGTTCCACCTTTAACTTCAGAGTTAAAGTGTTTCCACACAATTTGCATGGTTGCAGTAAGAAAATTAGAAAAGTGCATCAATCAATAGAAGAATATCATACAGTTAAGGGGGGGGGGGGGGGGGGTTACAAATCATTAAATGCCCCCCCCCCTCCTTTTTTTTAAGGGGGGGGAGGGGGGGGTACTATTTATTTGTTTCTTACTATGTGAAACAAAACTGTTTCATTGATTTCATACAACCCATGGGTTAGAATATAGATGTTTCAAGACTTTTTGTCATTTTTTTTTCTGCATGGGGATTGTGTCATTCACTCACTGTGTGTGTGTGTGTGTGTGTGCGCGTGCGCGTGTTTCATTCATGTATAAATGATGTGCCTGGTCTGTGTGTCGCAGTGTGTAAGTGATTCTGAGTCATTCTGTGTTATAATATCATTTATATAATGCCTACAAATATGCATGATACATAATGTGTATACATCTATATGCATACATGGTTAAATAAATGTCACCAGAGGAGCTGACAGCTCATGGGTCAGAGGTGACATGTGCGAGTCTGGGTCACAAGACGGGACGGGTGATGGTGACGGGGGGACAGGACAGAAAAGTCAACGTGTGGTCGGTGGGCAAGGCTCACTGCATCATGGTTAGTTCAGCTGTGTGTCTGTCTTACTAACTTAGTACTCCTGTGTTGTCTGCAGCATGCCTTCATGCTTACAGTCCTGCAGTTTTCTGTCTTACAACTCTTTGTGTTGGCTTAGAGTGCTTGCAGTACAGTGTCATGATTGTGTGTGTGTGTATGTGTGTGTGTGTGTGTGTGTGTGTGTGTGTGTGTGTGTGTGTGTGTGTGTGTGTGTGTGTGTGTGTGGTGGTGGTGTTAGTGTAGGGTAGTTTAGTGTAGTGTAGTGTAGTGTAGTGTAGTGTAGTGTAGTGTAGAGTAGAGTAGTGTAGTGTACAGGTGTGTTGTGTAGTGTGGTATGGTGTAGTGTAGTGTAGAATAGTGTAGTGTACTGTGTAGTGTAATGAGGTGTAGTGTAGTGTAGTATTATATAGTGTGTATGAGTTGTGTTATGAAGTGTAGTGTGGTGTACTTTGTAGTGAAGTGTAAGATCTATGTAGTGTATATTTCACATCCCAAAGAATGTTGACATCAAGCATAATTAGTATGTATACATGTTCAGAACCTGATTAGTACCTTACTGATAGTGGATACATACAGTATGTAATGTGATGTTGATTACAATACCTGGATATGTGTACTGTATGTCTGTATGACTGGTCACTCACTGCTGGTGGAGACATATAATTGTGATGTTGATTATCTAGATGTATACTGTATGACTGGTCACTTAGTGCTGGTGGAGACATACTGTGATGCTGACCAATCTTCTTACCTGTGTGCAGAGTCTGACTGGTCACTCATCAACAGTGGAGGCCGTCAAATTGGGGAGGGAGGAGGAGATGGTGGTGGCAGGGTCACAAGCTGGAACACTCAAGTTATGGGACCTGGAACAGGCCAAAAGTAGGTTGACCTTACTAGATTGTTTTTTCGTAGTTTGATTGTATGGATTTGATATAACAATGATTAAGAATAGTGTGTGTGCGTGTGCATGCGTGCGTGCATGCGTGCGTGTGTTTCTGCATGTTTGTGTTTGTGCCTGTGTGTGTGTGTGTTTCTGCATGTGTGTGTGTGTGTTTGTGACTGTGTGTGTTCATTCGTGTGTTGACTATGAATGTCGCAGTCTTACACTCTGTGACCAGACATCACATTTGTTACACATTCCTACATTCCTTGACAACGCTGCATGTTTCAGTTCTACGCACGCTGACTGGACACAAAGCCGGCATCCAAAGCCTGGACTTCCATCCCTATGGGGACTACACTGCCTCTGGCTCCATGGACTGCAATGTCAAGGTCATTTACTACATCTCTCTTCACTTGCTGATGCGTCTTTTAATTTCTTCCCTATGTTTTCCAATTTCTGTGGATATGTCAGTGGTGGTAATGGTTAGGTGGGAGGAATGGGCCTCGCAATCTTTTTTGTGTGGGGGGGTGTTTTTTTCTGAAAAAAAATATTACTCAGTGTAAGACACTTTCTCCTTCCCTATCTTTTCATTCATTACAAAAAATGTTTGTACCCTACAACCTCTGACCTTAAAGCACAATATTTTAGAATCAGTGTTAGACCTCTCTCTGAGAAGTATGTGTGTGTCCAACCTCTGTGAGTACTTGGATAAGCACACATGTGCATATAGGTGCTGAAATATGCCCATCTCGAAGGCATAGAGTGTGTGTGTTGCTGTGGTTATGTGACATACCGCAGAGAAGTGTTTTACGGTGGTTGTTATGAATGTCCAGTTAACATGTTGCTGTTTGTGTCCATTCTCTGTGATTACTCTGATCAGTACACAGGCATATAGGTGTTAGTATATTGAAGGCAAAGAGTGTATGTGTTGCTGTGGTTATGTAACATACATGTTTACTACAGAGAAGTGTGTTACTGTTGGTTGTTGTCGATATTGTGGATGACCAGTTCATGTTGCTGTGTGTGTTGCAGTTGTGGGACATCCGTCGCAAAGGCTGCATCTACACCTACAAGGTCAGTGTGACCTGGATGACCTGTGACAGGTCTCTTTTTTTTTTTTTCCCTAGTTCAGTGAACAATGTCTCTGTGGTAGCTACAATGTGTTGATTGACACAGCTGAATGGAGTTGAGGTGGGTTGCAGGTCTAGAGGTCAAGCTTCTGCCAAGAAAGCGAAAAGTGCAGGTTGATCTCCATTTGTGCTCAAAACTTTCCCCCATCCACTAGACCCCAAGTAGTGGTCTGGATGCTTGCTAGACTTTCTGATCAGATGATGAACCAGGGTCCCATATATGACATGCATTCAGCACGTATAAAAGAACCCATGGCATCAAGAAAGTTGTTCCTGCTAAAATTCTGTAGAAAAAAGCCACTTTGATAGAGAACAAATACACACACAGACATATCAACAACAAAAAATTTTAAAGGGTGGCGCTGTTCTTGTGGCAACATGCTCTCCCAAGTGAGAGCTGGCTCAATTTTATGCAGAGAAATCTGCCTTGACCTAACAAAGAATGTACACAAATTGAAGTGTGCATGTGTTGTTGAAGCTATTGTAAAGAAAGAAAGACAGGCAGGCAGAGGGCTGGAGACTGTGATCCCAGACCAATGACTTGTTGGTAGTGGCAGATTTCGGGTTTTACTCACAGCAGCTGATTCTGTACATTGCTTTTGTTTTCTTTTGGGTTGTTGCTCACAATAACTTATGTACGGTGATGAAGATTTGTGAGGTAAATTGCATCAAGAGCTAAGACAGATGTATGTAGGCAAGCAATTTAATCCATAAGCATAAAAAATGTGTGTGTGTTGACTGAAAAAAAAAAACGATGACACAAAAACACATACAGGGATATCAGCACAAAAAAAACTGTTCACGCATTTGTACATCACCCCTTAACACATACCTGTATGCCATTTTTACTCTCAGTTTTCTCCTCTCTGTGTTGCTGTATAAGGAGTGTTGGTGTCTGTGGGCAGGGTCACAGTGGCTGTGTACGGTGTCTTCGCTTCAGCCCTGATGGTCGGTGGATCGCTTCTGCCGCTGATGACGGCTTGGTGAAGGTAGGGCAGAGTGATGTGTGTGTGTGTGTGTGTGTGTGTGTGTGTTGTGTGTTGTGTGTGTGTGTGTGTGTGTGTGTGTGTGTTTGTGTGTGTGTGCATACACGCGTGTTTGCACATATGTGCAAAAATGTGTACACACACCAGTGTGTGGTGTGTGTGTGTGTGTGTGTGTGTGTGTGTGTTGTGTGTGTGTGTGTGTGTGTGTGTGTGTGTGTGTGTGTGTGTGTGTGTGTGTGTGTGTGTGTGTGTGTTTGTGTGTTGTGTGTTTGTGTGCATACACGCGTGTTTGCACATATGTGGAAAAATGTGTACACATACCAGTGTGTGTGTGTGTGCACGTGCGCGCACATGCATGCACGCAAGCACACACATATGTAGCAAAATGTATGTGGTGTATATGTGTGTGTATTCATTATTTAAGTTTTAGTGTGGTCAGCTGCTTTGCTCCAAAAATTTCTTAAATCCAAACTTGCAAAAAACTATGTATTAAAACAGAAAGAGAACTGCACACTATAAACAATTGACATGTGTTAGGGTAGAAGAATGACAACGATAACCTCGCAGTGATACACATCAGCTAGCCAGTTGCTGTATCGGCAAAAGAGAGTGGTGTGGTGTGATGGTGATGATGACGATGGGGTGATGACGATGGTGGTGATGACGATGGGGATGATGATGATGATGGCGATGACGATGGTGATGAGGACGATGGTGGCTATGACGATGATGATGACGATGATGGCGATGACGATGGTGATAACGATGGTGATAATGGTGGTGATGACAATGGTGACGTTGACAATGATGGAGGTGTGTGGTGTGTGTGGCAGTTGTGGGACCTGACGGCGGGCAAAGCGCTAACGGATCTGACGCTGCACAAAGGGGCGGTGACGTGTGTGGAGTTCCATCCCCACGAGCTGCTGCTGGCCTCTGCTGGCGCTGACAAGTAAGGCTACTGACACACTCACTCCCCTGCTTTCTCTTTGCTTTTTTTTGTTGTTGTTGTCAGGTTGTTTTGTTGTTGTGTTGTTGTTGTTGTTTTGGGGGGGGGGCACTGCCTTGTCTTCTTTAACCTTCTTAGTCCCGATCCGGGATTTGCTGGGATTGAATAATTACCCCCCCCACCCAAGTCCCGTACCAGGATTTGCCAGGATTTACACATAGTAGATTTCTGCCACACTGAGACCATCACTAATTCCTACCACTTGTCAAAGCTCTATCAGGCCAGAAGGACAAACCCTGTAGAATGTCTGGAAGTAATTTAGCTGCTGGTATGTACTTAGAAGGAGGAAAGGCCAGCGGGCATATGTGCCTGACTTGATTTTGTGATGGAATGCGAAATCTAGGGGCAGTTTGTGTTCAGAGAATCTGAATGCACGAGGGTTAAGCCATTGAATCAGAGAGGATTTTCTTTTAATGCTTGATGATTAATGAGAATGATGTAACAATGCAGCTGTGGAAGCGCTTTGAGACTACATGACAGGGCTGTGCTCTTAGCGTACTATAATGATATATCCGGCATCAACCAGGCCCGAGAGATCAGACATCTGCAGTGTTGGTCAGGTTGTTTGAGCAACTCTCTCAAACTGGCATTCGTAAAGTGGATGAAGCTCAACTGTGTGGTCCCGTCTTCCTAAGGAGCCCATAGCACACTCCTGGGGTAGGAGCTGGCCAGAGCTGTGAACAGTGTGACCATACGTGTGCTGTGTTCAGGGAGGGGAATCTTTTTCATTCACTTTACACGTCAGATGTGTCTGGAAATAATGGCATGTCCTTTCCAGCTCTCTCAGGGAGGGAATAAGGACAGATATATCTACAGGAGAATTGTGACTTCTCCCCGAATTGTGATGCCCGGTTGGTTAGTTATGATATTGATAATTTGATATTGACGTTGATTCTTCTGTTTTATTTTTACTGATAGGATTGAATGTTGTTGGATTATTTTAACAATGCTTGTGTTATTAGTGATGTCAATGTCCTCAGTTATGTTCTTGATTTTGGTGTTATCAGTGGTTATTGATGTGATGTTGATGATATTTATATCATTGTTGTTGTGGTTGTCTATCAGAACGGTGAAGTTCTGGGACTGGAGACATTCAAGCTGGTGTGTGCCACAGAGGAGGAGACCTCCCCTGTCAGGTGAGCCGGCCGCTGGGAACACACTTTTATCATCATTATTGTTTTGTTGTTGTCTTCTTCTTGTTGTTTGTGTCTTTGTTGTTGCTGTGTGGTAAGCTGAAAGCTTTCATGGCTTTGAAAAGAGTGAAGCTTTTAACACATTTGGTTTTTTTGTTTTTACATATCCTTATTTCAGAGATTGTAGTTATGTGATGAAAATGAGGTGTCTCAGTCAAATACTTCTAACTTCAAAATGTTCCTTTGGAACAGTATTGAGTTCAAACTGTTGCCAAAGAGATAGAGGCTTGCTACCCTATCATTAATGAATTATGTGCCAGTATGTCATTATTATCCAGTTGTGTACCGTCCTTAGTGTTTTATGGAGTAGGTACAGTGGACTGAAAATATCAAATGAAATCTGGCCCAGGCCAAAAGCTTTGTCAGTTTTTTTTGTTTTTTTAAAGCTGTGTCAGTTATTGATGAAAGCTAAATGCCAAGATCTACACTAGAATGTCATTTTGTAATAATTTGTGTTAAGCGTCTTTACCTGCAACAAGTTTTGAGCATAACATCCCACACTTTCTGTTAAAGGAGAAGCAAATTGTTAACAATGTCCAAATATGGCTGCCTAAAAAGTGAGGTACTCGCACAGAGTTATGCGTGCCAACCTTCTGTCATAGTGTGTATTTCAAATCTCGCAGTTCGATACCTAGGTGGGAAGAGATGGGATCAGAGTGCTGATTCCCGGGTGACCCCAGGGTTGTGTAAGCTTGGAAAGCTCACAACTATAAAATGAAAATCTGTCATGTGCCTGTGTGTGTGCGTGTGTGACAGATGCATCGCGTTTCACCCAGAAGGCGTGTGCCTGTACAGCGGCAGCAAGGATCGGTTAAAGGTGCATGGCTGGGAGCCAGTGCGATGCTACGACACAGTGCCTGTGGCCTGGGGCGATGTGTGTGATGTGGCGATCTCCGACACACAGCTGGTGAGTGTCGCCCTTCACCTTGACCCACGACCCCTGACCCCTTGACTGCCATGCTTTCGTAGTTACCATAGCTGCAGTTTTCCCCACTTTCAGCTCCTCTCAGCTGCTAATTAATCCACCCCATCCTAGCCCAGATGGGAGCCAGCTGGTGCTATTTATAGCAGGAACTGACCACATTTGAACTAGGTAAAAGGAAAGGGGCGCTAAATTTAGCACTCTTTAACTGAGTGATGTTGGATTTGTGCGCTGTGAGCGACAAGATAACTTGTCACTGTACTGTCCAAGTTTTTCCCATAGGCTGTATGTATGTGTTAAAAAATTTGAAAGATGTTTTTGTTGGTTTCCTTCACTTGTTCTCTCAGTGGCAAGTTCTCAGTCCCAGCCCTCTGAGAGAAAACCAGCCAGAGTAGGCTCTACACCACTGCCAGATTACCTCTGCAGTACACAACATAAACAGTTACAGATATTGAAACTTTGGGTTGTTTTTTTAGTGATGAATGAAAGTGAGAGTTGTCATGATACTGTTACAGATCTGCATTAGAGACTGGAAATGTTTCTGAATGCGTTTCAGTGATATTCACTATTGGAGACAAAATGTTCAAATGTGTTAAAGTAATTATGGATTTCTTATAAGCATTTTGTGTTTTTATCATTGTTGTGAATCATAGTTCTTTGTATTATAACATGTGAAGAAGTTGCAGTTTTGTTGATTTCATCTTCATCACTTGACGTCAATCTTCATTTTCCGATGTATCTCTTTTGAAATGATAATTTTGTGTATCATATCATGTACGATAACTGAAAATGGTGTACATTTTAAGCAGGCATTATTGGGGTTAAAAGGAAAGTGGGTGTACATTTCTTTTTTGTTCAGAAAATAGATGGCGCTAAAAATATCTGTAAAATGTGTTGTGCAGATCGGAGCCTCTTTTCAGCAGACCACCATGAAGTGCTTTGTGGTGGATTTGGAGGTATGCTTGACTTCTCTGTGTGTGTGTGTGTGTGTGTGTGTGTGTGTGTGTGTGTGTGTGTGTGTGTGTGTGTGTGTGTGTGTGAGTGATAGAGAGAGAGAGAGAGAGAGTGTGTGTGTGTGTGTGTGTGTGTGTGTGTGTGTGTGTGTGTGTGTGTGTGTGTGTGTGTGTTGTGATAGAGAGTGTGTATGTGTGTGTGTGTGTGTGTGTGCGTGCGTGCGTGCGTGCGTGCGTGTGTGTGTGTGTGTGATAAATATAGAGAGAGTGTGTATGTTTGTGTGTGTTTGTTTTAGAGAGAGAGAGAGAGTGTGTGTGTGTGTCTGTGTGTGTCTGTGTGTCTGTCTGTGTGTCTGTCTGTGTGTCTGTGTGAGAGAGAGAGCAATAGAAACACTTACACAAACACACACACACACACACACACACACACACACACACACACACCACACACCACACACACACACACACACGACATCACACTATATACACCTTTGTTTTGCAGAAAACACGACCGTTAGGAGGAGGGGGGGAAGGGGATGCAGCCAACCCCCCTGCCCACATTCCCCATCTCAGCAGGTAAGTTTGCAACATGAAATAATATTGTTTATGTGTTGGATGACGTTTGTGTGATAATATTATAGTCTTATGTAAAGGTATGTGGGTGAGAAAGAAAACAGTTATGTTTATGGTCATGCCTGTCTGTGTGTGTGTGTGTGTGTGTGTGTGTGTGTGTGTGTGTGTGTGTGTGTTGTGTGTGTGTGTGTGGTGTGTGTGTGTGTTGTGTTGTGTTGTTTGTGTGTGTGTGTGTGTTGTGTGTGTGTGTGTGTGTGTGTGTGTGTGTGTGTGTGTGGTGTGTGTTGTGTGTGTGTGTTGTGTTGTGTGTGTGTGGTGTGTGTTGTGTGTGTGTGCGTGTGTGTGTGCGTGTGTGCACATGCATGCAAATGCCCATTACAGATTTACCAATATCAAGACCGGTTTAGTTTCCTTATAATTTTTTTCCTCTGTGTGTGAGCACCAAAGCATACAAGATGGGATTTTAAGATATATAGTTAATCATTTTAAAGCCATTACATGAGTTTGCAGTGCAACTAAGTGTGAACTTTTTTTTTTTTTTTAACTGAGTGTGAACTTAACTTTTGTGTTTTGATTTGTTTTGAGTTTTACTGTATAAGATTCATGTGCAAGTGTGTGATTTTTTAAAAAATTGTTCTTCTTTTCTGTGTGTTACAGCAGTCGGAAAAGTTTCACGACAGAAAAAGCTGGCAGGTGAGTCATTAGATAAGCAATGCAAGGGTGCGGGTGACCACATAAAAACAGCAACCCACACTACACAGAATCCCTGCAGCTCAAGGTTTCTTTTACAGCACAAACTTTATACTTTTTTTTTTCACAAAAGGGTTTTTTGTGTTTTTTTGTGATTCACATAAAAAAAGTTGATCTTTTCTTTATAGGCTATGCTTTGGATGTTATTCTGCTGTGAATATCCTGTCAAGACAGAGAGGTTATGTCATGTCTTTTTTTTTATTTTCCCAGCTAGGTTCTGATGTTCACCAGCGGCAAAGCTTTGTATATCATGACCATTCGCCTACCATTTAGGTAACCACATACCAACTTGAGGGATGATGTCTACCCATGACACCGGTGTGCATGCATTTTTCAGATTTTGTCACCTGTTCCTACCAAACATGCAGTAGCTTACAGGAAAAGAGAAAGTAGCTATGTTGTATAGAGAAAAAAAAAAAGCTGTGTCATGATATTAGATGTGACGACACACCTACTCACTCCCCCCCCCCCCCCCCCCTCGTCCCCTGTGTGCAGTGAACCATTACAGTCGGAGGAGCCGGTAGAGAAGGGGGAGGAGGGGGAGGACGTGTCAGGTGCCCACATACACAACGCCGAGGAATACCGCCACCTGTTTCAGGTGGATGCTCAGCAAGGTCAGTCAGTCAGTCTGTGATCTCTCTGTGCTCTTGGGGGTGTTGGTTCAGGGTTTGGGTTTGTTTGGTGTGTGTGTGTGTGTGTGTGTGTGTGTGTGCGTGCGTGCGTGCGTGCGTGCGTGCGTGTGTGTGTGTTTCTGTGTGTTTGTGTGTGTGTGTGTGTGTGTTTCTGTGTCTATGTCAGCATGACACTGGGTGTGTGTTATGTGTTACAGCCAAGGCTGCACCCAAGAAGATGGAGAGATTTCAGCCCCCTGGTGATGGAGGTATTGATGTGGATGTGTATGTCGATGTGTTGTGTGATGTGGATGTTTATGTTGATGTGTTGTGTGCTGTGGATGTGTATGTCGATGTGTTGTGTGCTGTGGATGTGTATGTCGATGTGGTGTGTGCTGTGGATGTTTATGTTGATGTGTTGTGTGCTGTGGATGTGTATGTCGGATGTGTTGTGTGCTGTGGATGTGTATGTCTATGTGTTGTATGCTGTGGATGTGTATGTCGATGTGTTGTGTGCTGTGGATGTGTATGTCGATGTGTTGTGTGCTGTGGATGTGTATGTTGATGTGTTGAGTGCTGTTGATTTTTATGTCAATGTGTTGTGTGTTGTGGATGTCGATGTGTTGTGTGCTGTGGATGTGTATGTTGATGTGTTGTTTGCTGTGGATTTTTATGCCAATGTGTTGTGTGCTGTGGATGTGTATGTCAATGTGTTGTGTGCTGTGGATTTGTATGTTGTGTTGTGTGCTGTGGATGTTGAGAAGTTATTTCACCACCACAATGTTGTAAGTCATCTGATGTGACCATGAAGTATGTTGTTAACTAATACAAGGGGGACAGGATAGCCTGGTGGTCAGAGTCATGCACTTGTGATCTACTGACCCTGGTTCAAATCTCGTTTAAGAGGAGTTTTATTCTGGAGTTGACAACAGTGCCGACTTTACTTTCTTCAAAAGTCCTTCATATGAGATTATAAACTGAGGTCTCGTGTGCGAACACATGCGGAACATCTTGCAAAACCCATTCTGCTTTTCAGGAGAGTAGACCATTGTGTACCACTGGGAACAGATTACTGTTTTCCATAGTATGTCATTCCACTGAAGGCCAGTCCATTCTCTAATGTTGTCTTCCCATCGTTTTCTCTGTCTGCCTCTTCATCTCCCTCATTGTACTGATCTACAAACACCAACATATTCATTGAGAAAAAGTTGTGACGATGTATATAATTTTTCAGTAAACAATGACACACTGGTCTGCAAGACTGAAACTTCAAACAGGGAATCGTAGCCAACGATTTCTGTCTGTGCAGGGGCTGGAGGCAGGGGAGATCACTCACACCCTCCTGCACAAAAAGATCCTGGGGCCATTCGCGCTGAAGACTTCTTGCCTGTGAGTTGAGGAGAAGAAGGGGGAGGGGGGGTAAGAGGGGGGGGGGGGGGGGGGGTAATTGGAAAGAAAAATTTTTTTTAACCTGTAAAATTACAGATTTGTTTCCAGTTTCCATCCTCCTTCCCATTTGACTTGACCTTGGCTAGTCATTAGAGGGCTGATAAAAAAAATATTAATAAAAAAAAAGAGGGTTGATTGTTTGGATGGATGAGTCAGAATGCTGTGGTTGTGTGTGCGGTAGCCATTTAGACAACAACAAACAAACAAAAAAAACACCTTTAAGTGACAGCATGAAAAAATAAGAAAGAATCGGGTATGATTTAAAGCCGCGCTCTAAGATATGTCACATAACACAAATCATTACAGCACTGACCCAGGGGACGGTTTTGTTTCCAGAAACAAGGGGTC